>CM076573.1:14656520-14785297 GCA_034641835.2 Pinus albicaulis
AGCATCTAGCATAGTTTTGAGAAGATGCAGTTGACCGACTTCGGAATTCAACTGTCTTGAAAAGACAGAGTCGGCAAGCGTAGGAGAAATCTTCTCTGTAGCATTGAAGATACAATTGAGCACACTGTGCTGACTGTGTGGCTTCACCAAGTACATCCAGTATGAGTCCCAATTCAATCTTGTCAGCCCTTGGATGGATTTTTCTCTTTCTTCTGCCTTTTGCCTCCATTCTGTTTGCAGTTGATTTGCCTGTGGGAGATATCCTGGAACAATTTCTGGGATCAAATTAGCTTTGTGTAAATTGTCATTTATACAATCAGTGAGAGTGTTTGCCGCTGTAGCTGCCTCCTCTGCTGCTTTTTCTGCCCTTCTGATTTGTGCATCCCAGTTATTGAACAATATTTCTTTATGGTTTTCATTAACGATGGGTGCACCAGCTTTTCTGCCTTCTTCTGTCTTTTGCCATGCCAGATAATCATTGATCTTTTCATTAATCAAATCATAATCATTTCGTAAATCTACAACATGATTTGTGATTTTATCGCTCTCTTGGCATAAAGAATTCCATTGCAAGATTATTTGGCAGAAAACTTCCTCTTGTTGCAGTAGTTGATTGTTCAAAGAGATGGTCTCTGAAATAAATTCTGGAAGCTTAGGATCATCTTGATGCTGATCTTGGATAATCTGTATTTGTTTGTATTTATCAGCCAAGCTTTTTTGATGTCCTATTTGAATTTCTTGAAGTTGTTGTTGTAACTCTTCAAGTTTCAATTGTGCTTCCTTATTGGCCTGTACCTGTTGCAATTGCTGTTGCAGAGCTTTTACCTGTTCTTCTTTTTCATTCAACAAAAGTTGTATCTCAAACGCTTTATCAATTGTTGCAGAAGCATAAGCTCCTGTTATTTGAGATAACTTAGTGAGATTATGAGTAGGCTCTGTGGTAGGATCTTTCCACAAAACATCTACTTGTTCTGCTTCAGTAGCAATTGCACTTTCTATTTTTCTCTTTTTTCTCTGTCTCTTCACTACTGCTTTGTATTTTGGGCTGTAGAATACATCCAGAGGAGGAATTTCCTCTACATTAAGTACAATTTCAGAGGAGGATGTGATTGGTATGTGCTCTGTCACTGCGACTGTGTTGCTTGTTCCTGTGTTCAAAACTTTGGTTGTCTGGACAGGGGTCTGTACATTCTGTCCTTCTACATTAATCAATTGGTTAAAGGTTTCCCATTCTTTGTCTAACTCAATGGTGACTGGCTGTTGCTGTACATTGGTTGGAGGAGGATTTGTCTGTTGAGAAGTCAAAATTTGCTGTTGAGTAAGTTCTTTAGATTGTGCAAAATCTTTAATGGATTCTTCCATTTTATCTTCCTTTTCTTTAGACTTATTGGAGTGTTCAGAATCTCTGTCAGATTTTGATTTAGATTTACCTGTACTTGAACTGCCGTTAAGACTAACACTAGGAGTTTGCTCCCTTGCGGGCTCTAAGCATAGATTATCCAAAGGAATAGGAATTAGTCTTCTTTCTCTGTAAAGCTTGAATTCCTGAAATTCCTCTGGAGATAGCTGAGCTTGAGCTGAATTCAAAACTTCTTTGAATGAATTTATTGCTTGGAACATATCATCAAAAAGATCCTGTTCCCCGGAAAATTCCCTTACTTTGATTGCATTGGTAAAATTCTTAACAATATCATTTGGGTCGAATAACCTTCTCGAAAATTTGAACAGCTGTAGGCATGTAATGTTTCCTATCTCTTGAAATGCATGACCAATATCAAACAGTGAAAATGTTCCACATTTTACGGGAAATTGTGGCCAAATGCCCCTTTTCTTCTCTTTTAAATCTTTTGTTATACCTCCCTGGCCACAGGTCTGATAAGAAATTTCCCGAGCTACAAGTCTATCTGGAACATATAGGGGTAACACATGGGGAGAAGCATAACTTCAAAAAACCCTAATATAGGTGAACAATTCTTCTCCAAACCATCTCGCGACGGGGAGAATATCAACCTCTGTTTCTGAGGATAACCTTGGGGCATCCTTATTATACAATGTTCTGTACAATGGCAGCATTATTCCATGACAAATTTGGTAAAAATGGGGGATAAACTTAGACTCCCATAGTTATTTATGGTACACATGAATGGGCAAAGGATCGTGGATAGTCCATTTCCAGCCCATCACAGGGAATTTAGAGACATAGCAGATGGTGTCCATGACATAAGCAGATAAATAAAAAGGCGGATAAACCCGCTGGGAAACATTTCGTTTAGACCGGTAATGAAAAATAGCAGTGGTGAGATTATCAGATAGGATTTTGGCCCAATCTACAATTTTAGAATTAACAGCCGCATTCAACAAAGGAAGCCATTCGGGTAAGATCATATTTATGGCAGGCTTTCCAAAAAGCCTGCATAACATGGCAGCAGTAAAACAATAAGGAGAGGTAAGTGAACCCGTGCTATACATACCTTGTTTGTTTTTCTTCAATGGTTCACTTCTTTTGGTCCACTCCTTTGTGCATTCTGCAAAATTTGCATGTTCTTTGGCAAAATCTTCCATGAATTGTTTGTTGTAAGTCGCCTGAGGTTCTGGCAACTTATACATTAATCTCAGATCTTCTATGGTGAATGACCCGATTAGCTCTTCAGATGGAGTTCTGAATTGTCTTTCTGAAATATCGGTGCTATCCAGCACCCATCTCACCATGTCTGTATATGGGAGAATCCTTGGCCTTGCTGCTATTCTATGCAGAAATGAGCAAGCCAAGTCTCTAAGGGTTGCTTCAGACGTATTCTTGGAACCTGATGTAGCTACAACTTTTATCACCACGGGATTTTCTTCTTCTAACAGATTATACATTCCTTCCCAAGTGGATATACCGGCATCCTTATTACAGGCGGTGTCTTCATATAGCGAAGCCATTTCTTTGTTTTGATAATTTGAGCTCTTCTCCTTCTTACCCATAGTGTTTAGTGGAAGCTTTGTATAGACGTTTGCTCCTTCGTGCCTGCGTTTTACGAGTAAATGAGAGTGATGGTATAAGAAAGGTGATGAGATTGTTTTAAATGTGAAAGCGGATGAAATATAATATTTTAATTGTGAAACGACTTTCAATCCAAACACAATCTCATTTACCATTAATAATCAATCCAATCATTTAATTTAATCATTAAAGCGCATAACAGATTTGACATATGGGAAGATTGCCTTGGGATAGCGCGCCTACATGAAGCTGTGACATTGCGATCTGCGATTTGCTGCGCAATGTCGCAATATCGCAAAATGAAGTCATCGCAGTTATGTAAATAGCGCAAAAGCGGAAATTGCGCAATAGCGCAAAAGCGCATATCGCAAAATCGCAAAAGCGCATATCGCAAAATCGCAAAAGCGCATAATTGAAAAGAGCGCAAA
Organism: Pinus albicaulis; assembly: GCA_034641835.2. Classification (NCBI taxonomy): domain Eukaryota; kingdom Viridiplantae; phylum Streptophyta; class Pinopsida; order Pinales; family Pinaceae; genus Pinus; species Pinus albicaulis. The sequence goes on from CM076573.1 coordinate 14,659,935, forward strand.
AGATATTCATTAATCATTTCTGTTTTCTGCGCTATGCGATCTGCGACCAATGCGTTTTATAAAAGATATATACCATTTTGTTATGGATGTGCTATCTTTTTTAAAGAGAAATTTTATTATAATATATCATAAACTTAAATGTTTCTTAATATTCTTTCAAAGGGATTTTTATAGGTTTATGATAGAAAGTTTTATTTGAAAAAAGCAAACAAATCTAAATTGATTTTTAATGGACGAGTACCTCATTGATGGCATACTAATATTAAAGTGGGGTTGTCACGTCACAAGAGGTTGATATCCCCAAAAACCCGATGGCTCTCTATCTTATTGCAAACTACGTTAGTTGAAGAAAAATTCTGAGAACCGAGCTTATTTTTATTATTATAAATAGGGTCACTATGGCTATGGTCACCTTCCTTTCCAACATTTAAATGCAAAAACTGGTGTCCTTTACTAACACAATGGTTACGAGGCTAGCTCTGTACGGGATTGGTAACATTACCCCTGACCAAGATATCATCATAAGATACCTTAGCGTTGTTTTTAAGAATCAAAACGAGATTGAAACCATAATCATCGCAGAACCCTAGATCACCAATCACGATCAGGTCCGGACCTGATGCTTATCTGTGAAGGGCTGACTAGAGAACAAGCAACTGCCATATTTTTGCAATCAACACCAGTGCTTAATGATTTATTCGGAGATCCAATACGCTTTTCCATCAACGATTCATAGGAAAATGGAGCATCTGTAGCAGCTGCAAATTCAAATATGCTGCCATCGAGCGATACCGAGGAATCATAATTTCCACTGTAATTTCAGAAACGAGAAATAATAGACAGAGACAGCGACTTGAAAGAGGAGGCGCAATTTCCGAGGGAGAGAAAATCACTAACATTGTACTGAAACGCTTTCTTCGACAACGGACCAATTGCTGAATTTCTAACGATGTCGGGTTCTGATATGCCTACACCATCAACATTGCACTTTAACATCTAATCGATGCCAAAACAAGACGAGTTTCAATGAGCGGAGCTGAACAGATGACATTGTCAATGATATAAAGTGAATTGACATGTGAAATGCTAACAGGGACAGATCTTGATTTTTTTCTTCCCAAACCAGCCGTGTTTCAATCCATCATCGAAACTGAACTGCTAACCCTATCAATGATGTCAAGGGAACTACTAATGCTCTTGCAGACTGGGAAATTTACCGAGCAACTTGAACTACCCGTGAAGCAATCCTTCTTCGATTTGTTGTCAGAGACCAAATTCGAAACCCCATTCATCAGGTAGACCATTAATGAGCTTATACAACAAGAATCACCGGAATCATTCACCTCTTTGGAAAGAAATGTGGCATCAACTTCTAGGTGTTGCGACCTATAGCACATAGCGTCTCCTGACATGGAATGTTACCAGTCTCATATGAAGCCATCCTCATAACCGTTGTGTTAATAAAGGACATCGGTTTGCACATTTAAATGTTGGAAAGGAAGGCAACCATAGCCATAGTGACCCTCTTTATAATAATAAAAATAAGCTCGGTTCTCATAATTTTTCTTCAACTGACGCAGTTTGCAGTAAGATAGAGATTTGTCGGGTTTTTTTGGATATCAACCTCTCAGACAATAGCTTAAATGGTGGTGCCAAAGAGGAACTAGGCCATAGCCCCTTTTCCAAGAATAAGAAGGTTGCCAACTTATTCTTTGTAGAGTTAAGTCAATATTCCATCAGGATTCTTAGCAAGGGTTTAGGATTTGCAGTTGCACCTAAAGGGATTCCAAATGAAAGCATTTTTGCATCATTAAGGAATGGATTTAGAGTTTAGCTCTTGATGATAAATAAGCATTGAGACAATAATGCTCCCTTATTTTGAGGAAAGCTAGAACCCCCAGGAGCAACCTAAGTAAAGATGAGCTTAATACTCTTAAGGCTCTTCGCAATAATGAAAATATCGTGGTACAAAAAGTAGATAATGGAGGGATTGTTTTTGTTTTAGATAAGCTTTATTATATAATAAAAATGAATGAGCATCTATATTTTAGTAGCTACAAGAAACTTGGTTCCAACCCCATGCCCAAGGTATTAAGAGAAGTCAAGAAAACAATCAAGAATTCAGAGTTGGATGACAAGATTAAGAATAAATTGACCCCTTCGTGTGATGTGATTCCAAGAATGTATGGATTACCCAAGATTCATAAATAGGGAATCCCCCTTAGACTGATTGCTAATACATAGGATCCCCCACCTATGAGATGGAGAAATATGTTGCCAAGCTCCTTAAACCCCTTTTTGGAAACACTGAATCTTTCATAAGGGACTATAACAATTTTTTCAAGCTCATTAAGGATGAGAGGGTGGAGGAGAGGGATATTTTGGTAAGTTTTATGTGGTATAATTATTTACCAAGATTCCTTTAGATGAGGAAATTCGGGTCATTAAATAAGTCACTGATCCAGGAACATCCAAGCTTGTAGAAATATGTTTACGTTCCACTTTCTTCAGCTTCCAAGGGGAATACTATGAGCATGTATAAGGTGTCGCAATAGGATCTCCGCTATCTCCTATTGTCGCAAAATTATACATGGAACACTTTGAGAAGAAGGCCCTTGCCTCATATCCCTTAAAACCAACTTGGTGGAAAATATGTGTAGACGACACCAACATAAAGTGGACTCATGGAAAGGATAATCTTGAGAGATTTTTTAATCACCTTAACTCCATTTCCTCAAAAATTAAATTTACTATGGAGTTTGAAGAAAACAAAAGCATTCCTTTTTTGGACGTTCTTGTCACCAGGAAGGATGATGGAACATTAGAACATTGTGTGTTTAGAAAGAAAACTCATACTGACTGATATCTTCATGTTGAGTCCTACCATCATCCAGCTCAAAATTTTGGTGTCCTTAATACTCTTGTTGTTAGAGCCATGAGGATATCTGATGTTGAACACCTTAGTGAGGAAATCAGTCACTTGTCATCTGTATTTAAGGATATAGGTTATAAAGAAAGAAATATAAAAAAAGTCCTAAAAAGAGCTGAGGGTTCCATCTTGCCTCAGAAGCACTATGAACCTCAAGGAAACAGTGGTAGAGTTTTTCTAATATACATTAAGGGTGTTACTGATAAAATTGCCAAGGTTTTGAGAAGGAAGGATATTTTCGCGCAATTTTCAGTAGATGGAACTATTAGACAGAGAATGTGATCTGTTAAAGATAGTATAAACCCTGATCAACTTAAAGGAGTATACAAAATTGACTATTCGTGTTGGAAAAGTTATATTGGAAAAACCGGGTATTCGCTTCAAAAACGCCTTAAAGAGCATGGAGTCGATCCTAAGTATGAGAGATCTCGCACCTCATCCCTTGCAGAACACTCCTTGAAAACTAAGGATCAAGTGCATCTAGAAGATGCAAGGATCATTACGAGAGAAGAGCACTATCAAAGAAGGAAAGTGAGAGAGGCCCTTGATATTATAAAACATCCTTATAACCTTAATAGGGATGGGGGATGTGAAATCAGTGACAGTAGGTGACCTCTTCTTCGACAAATTTGTTCCTAAAAAACGCCATCCTCCTAGATATAGTTTTTCAAGTATTGATCTCTGGTTTGTTTCTTTTCTTTTCAATTCTAGGGTTGTTTTAATAATTAAAGTATTTTCTTTTAATAATTATCCTCATTAATTAATTTTTATTTGCTTAAAAAATAAAAATTAATTAATTAATTATTAATTATTATTAGTATCTACTGTTTTAAATACCATATTAAAAATAGCCCTAATATTGATCCTAAAAATAGAATTAAAATTAAAATTAAATACGAAAATTTATCAAATTAAATAAACATAATTAATTAAATTAGTTATTATTAGAAATTTTAATAAAAATAAATAATTATTTACTTTAATAATTATTATTTATTTATTTAAATAAATATTAATATTAAATAGTAAATAATTACTTTATTTGTATTAATTTTATTATATTAATTAGTTAAGGTTTTCTTTTCTTATCTTATTAATTATAACCATTATAGAAAATTATATCGATTTCTAATTATCCTAGCCATCTCATAAAAAAATTTAAGGTTTTTTAGTTAGTTAGTTTATATATATTATTAGTTCTAATTTATTAATAATTGGATATATTAAAAAATTTAGCCCTCATATAAATCCTCAAAAAATTAAATAATAATTAAATAAATCAATTAATAAAATTAATTTAATTAGTAACTATAAAACATAATAAAATAAATAATTATTTACTTGATTAATATTTTTTTTGAATAAATAAATGTTAATATTAATTAGTAAATAATTTGCTTATTTAATTATTAATTAATGATAACAATAATATATGTGACACAAAAATGTCCACTGTGGAGATTCCGAACCCAGAAACTCACAACTCTCACCACAGAAATGTAAAATCTACAAAAACAATAATATATATTGATTACTGATTATATTAATTATTATTTATCCTAACCAACTCATATTAAAATATTTTAGGATTTTAAGTTAGTTAGATTATAAATATTAATTATTTTTATTAGTTCTAATAAAGGGTTTTTATCAATTAAAATTATTATTATTATTGAACATAATATTTAATCAAATTAAAATTAGTTTATTTTATTTAAATTAAGTATTATAAAATTAATATAAAATTATTAAATCAAAAATAAAATTATCTTAATGTTTTTTGGAATTAAATTAAAAACTAATTAAATAATTTCTAAAAATAAAATAAAATATAAATAATAATTCTTGTCGGCTCTTTTTATATTTCTCTTCACTATTAATGGCCTAAATCTCTTTTTTCAATCCTTCATTCAAATGTCCTGAAGATGGATCCTCGTTGGGATTCGAAACGTCGACAAATGTTCATTAATACTATGGATAATCAGGAAAGATCTTCAATAATTGATAACCACAGGAGCTTAAAAACCAAAACTTGTTAAATTTTTCTCATATGTGTGACAGAGATATGATGTTATTTTTCATTCTAAAGGATATGAAATTAAATAATAATGTCAACATTAAAAAAAAATTACAATTAAAAAAAAACAGTTTTATTCTTTTCCCTCCATAATTCATAACTCTTATTTTATTATTTTAACTATTATTATATTATTTTTCCTTAGGAGATCGTGTTCAGGCTGAAATTTCCTCTAATGATAAACCCCCAAACAAAGCCATATCCTAGTAGCCAAAAGAATACTCGGATATTCGAGAGCTACTATGGATTATGGGTTATGGTATCCCCAAAGTAAAAAATCCTCACTAACTACATATACAGATGATGGTTTGGCATAAAATGTAGATGAAAGGAAAAGCACAAGTGGAGGTGCTTTCTTTATTAATGAATTCCTAGCGGCTTCATTGAGAAACAAGTAGACATATATCTCTCTTTTTATTGTTGAGGAAGGGTATATTGTAGAAGCATTTAGTTGAACTCAAATTTGTGGATGAAGAAAAAATTACAAGATATGAAGGTAACTTATATAAATAGTATTCCCATTATCTATGATAATAAAATTCCTATAGAAATATCTAAGAATCCAATTCTACATTCAAATACCAAGAATATTCCCATAAATTACCACTTTTTCATAGAGAATATTACAAATCGGGTTGTGAAACTAGAGTATATTCCCCCCTTAAAAAAATGATATCTTCACCAAACCACTTTGTCCAAATAAATATAGGGATAGATAAGCAACATAGATGAATTGGAATATAGAGATTAATCATCCATTGTCTTCTAAAAATATCAAACGGAGCATGTGCATACAACAATAATCTTCAGTATCCAATTAAATTCCCTAAACGGGGAGAATGGTCGAATATAGAATATGTAGGCTTGTTTTCCATTGATGTCAAAGGGGGAGAATATACAAACATTGGAAAGTAATATTTGTTAGGTAAACATGACTCGAGGTAGAGTCAATGTTGACTAGGGTAAATTGTAGTGGTTTTGGGGCACATGGTATTGTGCACCCATGGTTTTGTTCCATGGTATTGCATGTAATGGAGCCTATAAGAGGCTAGGAATACTTCATTATAATGAAGGTCTGGAGGTGAGTGGTGAAGGCTCACTTGGCTGGATTGGCCAGGGTTTTGGCCAAGGCTAATGAAATTTCATTAGGACGGGTTTTCCCCAGAGTTTGGGGTTTTTCCCGGTTAAATATTTGTGTTAATGTTTATGATTTGTTGTTGGGTTTTATTATGTGTATTCCTCTCAATAAATTATTTATTATTCCTGTGGTAAATTCCTAACAATTGGTATCAGAGCTATGAAGATCTGAAATCTGGAATGAGCTGCCAAGTTTAGTGATTTTGCTATATCTATGGTTTACTGCTACTGCATAAAATTTTCTCCTGGACATATCTACGTGTGAAGGTGTTAGATCTACATCTAGATCTGGTTAGATCTGCATGTGAATATACTAGATATGGAGATCTAGATATGAAATGTAAGGGTTTAGAAGAGCTTATGGATCACTGTATGCGAATCTGTGCATGCACATGTTGTACGTGGTTGAAGTCATGAGATGGGCATGAAAAGAAAGAAAAAAACTGTAGCATGAATGTGATATTGCTATGTGAAAAGAGGTCAAGTTGCGATAGGGTTGAGATATTAGTACTGAGTTTTTTTTTTTTCAAAGGTCGGATATGGACGTAGATCAGATCTGGGTGCAACTATCTCGTGAGAAGAAATAACTACAGATTTCTCCACATGTGATTCTATTAGAATGTACAATATTGTGAATGAGCATGTCAAAAGAAAAAAAAAATATTTGGGCCTATGACAAGAGTAGGAAGTCACAATCCCTGAGTGCACCAATGGGAGCGAAAACAACTTGGTCCGTTGCATGGCAGTTTATGGAGGAAGCAAGAGCTGTGGGTCAACTTCGCCATGAGATATTGGTGAATTTGATACGATGTTGTTGTGATAGTGATGAGTTTTTTCTTATGGTTGAATATATGCCAAATGACACTAGCAAAGCATCTCTTCCATTTTCAGGCAGCAAAGGGAACAACAAACGATAGGCTCTTCAAAATGGCGCGGAGGGTAGAAATCCAAACTGGAGATGGAACCGGAGTTTGAGGAGCCAATGGGATAACAATATCGGACTATTTATAGATTCAGACATGTAAAACATCGTGCATGGGGGTGGCCTGTCCCTTCTCTTTGGTTCTGTGGTTCTCTTGTTCGGTTTTGTTTGTTTCTGGTTCTAGGTTCGGGTTCGTGGTTTCTTGATCTGACGAGACTCCTGTGCTTTAATTTTAAAGAGATTAAAGAATGATGGCTTCAGCTGAGGTCAAATACCGTTTCTTCACCAGGGGTCTCGCTTGGGCCACTGATGGTTGAAGCTTGCAGGAGGCTTTCAGTCCCTTCGGTGAAATTTTGGAGTCAAAGATTATAAGCGGTTGTTGGAGCTGATGTGTCAATGAGGTTCGTAAGTATTCAAAGTTTGATGGCATGATCAATTTTTTTTTACGTTGAATGAGTTTATGGGATGGAAACAACCTTATGGTGTAAGCATACATGTGCATGAAAAGGCTCAGAGATCCATGAGATATGAGAGAATATGTGCTAGAATAGTAAGCCATTAGCTGCGTTAGGAGAGAAAAGTGTTTGACAGAATGTGTCAATCAAATGCTTTGAAGAACGTAAAAATGAGAGAGGATATTTGCAGGTGAATTAATTAAATTTATGAACCATGTATCTGAAGAGAATTCCTAGAGGACTGGTGGTTACAGAGGCTGGTGACCCATGTAATCCGGTAGATGGGTTCTTTTTATATGGACATTGATTTCATATGTACAAAGACAACAACAATGAAACAAAAGTATATATTATAATGAAGTTAATTTTATTACATGTAAATGGGCATACTGCTGTAAGACCTGGTATGGCATGCGTACCCCTGGGTAAATCACTGGCAAAGTCTGGGTTAGACCTAGGTGATAGGGGGGATGTCAAGTTAACAATTACCCTGGGTAAAATTTTGAGGGGGGAAGAGCTAGAGTGAGCGGAGTTGTCTCATTAAGCAGGTTTGGCTGGATTTAGTCAATAATCCCCAAGTCAAGTTTAAGGGGGGAATAAATAGGTAAACATGACTCGGGGTAGAGTCAATGTTGACTAGGGTAAATAGTAGTGGTTTTTGGGCACATGGTATTGTGCACCCATGGTTTTGGCCCATGTTATTGCAAGTAATGGAGCTTATAAGAGGCTAGGAATAATTCATTGTAATGAAGGCCTGGAGGTGAGCGGTGAAGGCTCACTTGGCTGGATTGGCCAGGGTTTTGGCCAAGGCTAATGAAATTTCATTAGGACGGGTTTTCCCCGGAGTTTGGGGTTTTTCCCGGTTAAATATTTGTGTTAATGTTTATGATTTGTTGCTGGGTTTTATTATGTGTATTCCTCTAAGTAAATTCTTTATTATTCCTGCGGTAAATTCCTAACAATATTCATTGGCATGTAGTATTTCCATTTATGACCTACAATGTTTAGTGTTTCCATGAATGTCAAATGGGGATATTTTTTAGCAAAGTGTTGTCATTGATGTCAAAATCTAGTCATTAATGTCAACTATACAAGTTCAAGGGGAGTTTGTTTGAATTTTGATGATCATTATTTCCTATATTTAAAGTCCATTTTCCTACAAATAAATTTTTCAAATGCATATGCAAAGTGATTAGATGGATATTCCTATGAGAGTTCTTTCCAATGGTATATGGCACTTTGAAAAACTCATAAGGAATCAGAATTTATGATAGTTTAAAGATTGGCATGGTTTTGTAGAAACATGATTCCACACATGCTAACAAAAGGCATGGACAAGATTTTTATCGATAACTAACCTAAAATTTGATGGCCCACTGCAAAGGTTTAGATTACCTAGTGATGCCATGGTCTTTTGATTGACAAAGTCTATGGATTGGAACTTTCTTAACAACAAACATTTAAATGCATGTCGTGTTGTAGAATATTTTGATTGAATAACTAAACATTGGGCGTGGTGGTGTGGTTGATGAAGCCAAGATATGGACAAAAATTCGTTAGCACCCATCACAAAGTAAAATTAAAAAGGTTCGTTGGGGTTTTATATTGGGAAACAACGTTATAGACAAACAACTAAAGACATAAATTTCTTCATTATTCAAAAAATGTGAACATTCATGTCCTGCCATTGAGTTTTTGATGAAGGACTCAACACAACAACCGCTATAGTAGAAAAATATAGAAAGAAACCTTTCCAACATACTAGATAATGTGAATACAACATCTTAACCAATTTTTTAATAATGAAAAAAAAAATTCACAAAACACATAAACTTGGGACCCCTCCGTAAAGGAGACAAGTGGATGACTATCAAGTGACACAAAATGGAAGACAAAGTGGCCCAATATTAAGAGGACATGTGGCAACTAGTAGGTGACATGGAATCATATTATGATGTGGAATTTTATACATGTGACATGTGGTAGGTGTTTTTGGCTTTCTTTGGTGGCCAAGTAGGTGAAATCCATGTGACACATGGCACCATTCAGTGGGTGAATCATGGCATATTTCTAACATGGGATGATACATGGAATGAGTTTTGAATGAGGATACAACGACAACAATTCATCATCACCAACAATATTTGATGACCCGTACTAATATTAAGCATTCAACATGCATGGATTTTAGTCCACCTACTTACATGCAATGGATCCAATGGATAATATTGACTTGATCCAATGGCCCAAAATTCCATCAATATTTATACAAGCGTATTATTTAACACATGAAATTGACCCGATGGGGTGTTTAGATGATGACTTGGCAACACATGAGGATGGCATGTGGTAGAAACATGGCTCAGAGTGATGTACAACATCCTTGGAATTTATTCTAAGGGACTAATTGGTGAGTGTTTTTCACTTTAGACATAAGGCATGGTTCTATCCCTCAAGCATATAATTCCCTGGAAATAAAAATTAAGGGCATGGAAAGTTTATAATATTTATTATATGCTAATAACTCTCTATGCTTAAGCCATTAGTCATTTCATAAAGACATATGGTTGAGATTTCTATATATTGAGGAGTTTCGCTACCCTCACACTCCTAGCTCATGGTTTTAAGGATGTGGTCTCATGAAAAATAGACCTAAAATTTAAGTATGTGACACAATTCTTAATTTTGGTTTCAGCGTGTTGAAATAAATGTGTCATTCTACATTATAAACTTATCATTCCAGTGTCAAATTAAAATAGTTTGGAAATAGAACAACATGCAACGCAAAGAAGGGAGGTTAGATTGGTGAGCATGAACAAAAAAACAAATTTAAACTAAGAATAAGTCCTTCTGATGAAATAGAAGTGAATAATTGGTTCAATTCGAAGAAAAAGAGAGTTTAATTAAACTGAACAACAATACGAAAAATAGTTAAACCAAGAATAAAACTAAAGTAAAGTTGATTTTTAAAGCTAAATATTAACAAAACAAATGACAATAAAATTAAATCTAAATAAATATAAGCATAAAAAACATTACAAAAAAGGTATCTGAGAAGAGGTATCTAAAGGAATGTATCTGAGAAGAGGTATATGAAGGAATGTATCTGAGAAGAGGTATCTAAAGGAATGTATATGAATAGAGGTATCTGAGGAATGTGAGAATTGTGTTTATTGAGAGAACAGTGAATGGGTGGTTGAGTGAGAAAAGCAAAGAATTTATCTATGAATATATGTCATAGAAGCATTTTTTATCTAAGTTTGAAAATTATATGAAAGAATGATTTGAAGGGATGTGTAGTTAGTTTCTTGAGCAACAAGGATTTGTTGCTTCATTCAAGTTAGTGCTTGAAAATTCAGAAAGATGGTACTTACATAGAGAAAGGACATTGTAGCAATCTATAGGTTGTAGCCAACACAAAATTGATGTAATTTTAAGTTGGAGTTTTATTTTTCATCATAATTAAAAATAATGTGTGTTTTTCCCAGTTGGGTTTCCACATTAATATCTTGTGTCTATATTTTATGAGATTGGTATGCTATTGTTCATAATTTTTTTCTAAGCAATTTTCAAAATTTTTTAAATATTGATTCACTCCCCTTATCAGTATTTTCATAGTTTCTAACAAGTAACAATGTCCTAGCCAACTAGGTAATCCTATAAACATTATTCTTCATAATATTATCAGTAAAAATACCTAAAACAACTACTCTCTCGTCAAAGGCAAGAAAATTTGAATGAATTAGAGTGGCATGACAAAGTGGCATACCTTGGTAAAAAGATAAATAATTGGACATAAGGATGTGATTATGGAAGGGGAAATGGTCAAAAAGGGTAGGGAAAAGTGATGAAAAGGGTGCCAATTCTTGAGCCCAACATCTCTCCCTAACTAAATCGATTGCATGTCACCAAGCACACAATGCATCATTTGGCCTTGAATGCATGCTTTGAGTGGAATTTTTTTAATTTATAAGTGTTAGAAGGATCCTCTGTAATAGCCATGAATCCCTCATAAAATATGAGATCTAACAACTGCATTTCTTCATCTCCTAGTTTCAACTAATAAAAGTGTTGATATTGTGTCAATGGGAGCCAAATTAAAGGAAATAGAAGTTGCATTCCAAGCCACCTAGGTCCACACCGCCTTATACAATTAACATATATCCATACCCTTGGAAGGGCTTGGATAAAATTTGGGAATAAGTATGGATATTTGTCTTTTAGTCCCTTATAATATGCTTCCTATATCAACTCACCACTCTCCAGTGCTCTCTTTTTTTAGTTTTTCAATGTTTCTAGAGAAAATTCCTAAGACTCTTCTATGTAAGTCAATACAATTTCCATCCTTCCTAGAGATACAAGGGAATTGGGGTATGTTCTTACTATTTTAGCCATAAGGCTAGTTTCCCCTTGGATCCATAGCATCTTATTTTATTAATTTGTTGTTACAACCTCGTAGGATATATTCCATGTGATATAGTTCTAAACAGATGAAGTAAATTCTCTCAATTTAATTCCTCAAACATAGGGTGAGAGGTTAAATTTACTCTCCTCATACTAGATAAATTCATGTAAGTACAACTCACACATCATATACTTCTCAACAAAATTACTTTGATTCAAATTTTCCAAGAAATTCATGATGGAGGTCACTTCATATGGTATGTTTTCTTTTATTGCTACTAATCAAAAAATAATAATTTTCTCATGAAGAAACAAGGGGTAGGAAGAGGAACGATTCCTACAACTCACTAATTATTATATAAGGTTATATATTTTCTCCTTTTCCTTATAAAATTCATAAACATCCTCTTGGGGCTTATGTACTTGGTTTTATTCCTTCTTCCTCCCTCTCTAACTTCATCCCATCTATATATTTTAAACATTGATTCTTTTTCCCAAGCCTATCTGCGATTATGGATAGTTTTCTTGTGCTTAGTCATGGAAATAGCGTCTTCTTGTTGCAATAGAGCTAGTCATTTCCCTTTGTGTAATTCAACAGTCAACATATTTTTATCAATATTATCATCTTTCTCTATTGTATTTCATGTTTTCTTGACTAATGTGACTTGTGTAGCAAATGTGTCATCAATAGGTTCTTGTGCATTTTCTAGGATTTCTTCCTTTTCTTCTCCTAGGGTTGTACTACCTCAATTTTTGGTTCATATGTGACAACAACGTCATCAAAAATTTCTTTCATACCATGCATTTTGGTTTTTGCAGGTTTTAATTCCTTAGCTGCTAGTTCTTGTGTGATGACAACATCGTCGACAAGTTCTTTTATACCAACTTGTGTTTTCTTCTCATATTTTTTTCCTTCCTCTTCCTAAATTTCCATACCTTCCCCCTCAACAAGAATCTTAGGTATCATTGGCTATCATGGAGAAATGAAATCCTAATATTCTATATGAACTTCAATAGAAACAAGTTCTGGCTTATGTTCACTACCCTGTATAGATCTAACCTTGTCAAAACTCTTGCAACAAGCCTCAAACACCATTTTTTTAGGCTTCCTAAGCTATAAATATTTACTTTTGGGGAGGAAGAGTTTTAATCCATCATTTGGACAGCCTCGAGGAGGGTCCCTAGTCTTAAGTGTTCGTCAATTCTCTTCCTTAAGGTTTTAAGTTTTTCCCTAAGTTCAACATTTTATTTCTTTAATCAACGACTTATTAGATAGAGGGTTAGCCTTAGAATTACTAGGAAGAGGGTTTTCATCGTGTTTCTATTTAATCTCCTTTTCCTTCTCCATAGTAGTCTTCTTCCTTGGCTCCTTAGTATTATCTAGCTTCATGTATGATTGGGTCACTATTTCTAGCACAAAGGACCTAACCCTTCTCTTTGGAAATAAACCACCCATAGGTTATTTTAGTGGTTGTTTTTCAATCCATGTCCATAAGGGTTGATCTTCTTCAATAGGGTGAGATTTTAATTCCTGGCTTCTCAATTACTTACTGAATATTTTGATGATTGAAATAGTAGGGAGGCCCTAAACTGGTGCACCAACATGAGAATCTCTTGTACCAACATGAGAATATATAGAATTTGTATCAATGGGGGTATTCTCATTTTAAATGCTATCCCTTCTACTCAATCTTGCTACTTCCATTCCAAGATCCTCACTTTTCTCTTCTGTCTCTTCTTCTAATTTGTTTCTCATTTATTTCCTTCCAACTCCCCAAGCTAGCCTTGTAGTAGGGGTTACAATTTTTGTACATGTTCTTCCTTGTTGCTCCAATGCATCAATAATTACAAGCTTAATTTATTATGTGGTTCTCTCGGTGTTTTTCCTATCAAAAAGAATTATCTGTGTGCTTCAAAAAATATATTAAGAACTAGGATATGTTAACCAATTGCCCATGGAATATGTGGCCCAACAACATGAAGTGATTGTTAAAAATTTTCCAAAATATAACTTCACATGTAACATATTTCTGTAGGAAATATGCAACATCCCCCCATGGGTGTGGAAATGAATTTCTTTCCACCCCTCTTCCTTTCTTCTTGATCTATTCACCCTATCTCGGAAAATTGGACTTTTCTATCAAAATTAACATTTTCCTACTAAACCAACTTACACTTGTCTAAAGTAGTCCTGTAACTCAAGAAATCACTTCTTATGTAATTGAAATTTCTATTCCTCTCATATCCAAGTTTCGTTCAATCAAATTTTGAGTGAATTCAAGGGAAATATCTTCATCAAATTCTTGAAAGTTTTTAAACTTAATTATCAACCCTATACTTTGGAAAATCATGTATGCTCTTAGGTGACTGCATAGTAGGTTGATCAATTTTGGTTTGTAACGAACAACTCCCCCCATGGATCTATGTAGATGCAAAAAAATTTACAATTACAATAGATGTGGCAAGCAATCGTTTTTTGGAAAAATAATGTTAAGTTTCAAAATTTCACAAGGTTGGTGGTGGTGGCTTCAGTATTTATGCCATAAATGGAAAGTAATTTCGGGATGTATGAACATATTACAAGAGATTGGATCAGATAAGTGGCAACAAAAAGGTAATAAGTTATGGCATTGAGAATGGTAAAGCACATAGTGATAATGATAGTGTGGCATGCCAAGTCAAGATGTACACCGTAATGTTCGGTGTCATAGAACATGATATGTCACATGATGAAATGATGTAACACCTACAATTGTAGCAGAGGTTGTCCTGATATGTTGTGGAAGGTGGGTCATGTCACTCAAATCATAGGGATGTAAGCAAATGAATGTGAGATGTACATATCGGGTGATTACCATGTGATGTGACTTAGCAACTAGTACAATGTGATGGTTATGACATGATGATGTTGATTTCAAAAAAAGTAAAACTTTCGAAAATTTTGTGACAATCGGCATTGGTAGGTGCCTTTAGTGAAAAATGAGAAAGTTCAATGTGTAGTTATAGTAGTAATGATAGTAAGAAAAATAAATATGCTAGTAGCAATAGGCGAAGATGATAGAACCCATAGTGTGAGCATACAATGTCTCAACATTCAGTGTAACATCAATGATATAAATGATTGGGATTCTTAATTTGAGACCTATTATTGTTGAAATACATAGAAATTGTTAGGAAAAATAATATATAATGCAGATAAAGGGGTGTCAACTTCCAGCAAGTTATTTTTCAATTGAAAACTATCTAGCCATGCCCCAAAGGGGTTTTCACCATTATATTTTATTTTATTTTATTCTCTTTAATAGAAAAAATGAAAAATATATTATTGAGTTGCTAGTGTGAGAATATTTTCCCTTCCTCCAACAATATCAAGATCTCGATTTGAGATAATGTGAGAAAATGAATCCTTAAAAAGTGTTTTATGATGCAACCGAAGACGATGTCCATTAGTAAGCAATGAGGTTTTTGATCCATCGATGGTTGTCAACTTAACCATCCCATTGTCAAAGATTGTGTCTACTTCATAAGGACCTACCCAACTAGTGCAAAGATTTCCTTTGAAGTATTTGTAGGAATTTACAGGGTAATTTCCTTAGATCAAAAACCAAAGGTCATCACTCACAAATAGATCGTAGATCAGTACACTAGTATTTGGCTTGGTTAAAACCCTCAAATAGGGAAACAGTACACGGCCTAAGCCAACGCAGCCACTTTAGGAAATTTATTAATATAAGGAAAGAAAATTTTCACAAGCTTCTCTCTTAAATGGTCACCAGACAAATAACCCTCCATGCTCTTTAAATAGAGATCATGGACCAATCAGGTGTTAATCCATAGATCAAGTGTCAATAATACCAAGGAGAGAATGAACTGTCGGACCACTACATATCATGATCGTCGGATTATAAGTTACAAAAGTACATAGTAAAGAAACACTCTTTACCTAACTCTAGCTAGACCAAGCTATATCTAACTATTTCCTATGTGTCTAAATATCCTAACATCCCCCCTTAAGAACAACTTGGGATAGGATTGAATGATTTACAAAGGTGACACAATAGGAGAAAGAAGGAGGAATTAGAGCCTATTCCCCCTTAATGATAAATTTCCTAAACTCCAAGCATAGATCGAATTTTGGTAAACTTCACGTCTATGAGAGCCTTTTTAAATATATCAGCAACTTGATCATTGGTTGAACAATAGTGCACTTCAAGAACACGATAATGAATGATCTTTCTGATGAATTTTATGTGTATCTCAATTTGTTTCATGCGTTGATGTTGAATTGGATCTTTGCATAGCTAAATGGAAATATGATCATCACACCAAAGTGTAGTTGGATGCTACTGATGAAGACCAAATTTGAACAAGATCTAAAAAAGCCACAAGACTTCCTTGTTGGCTTCAATAGCACCACGATACTCTACTTCTACCAAAGAAATAGAGGTGGCACTTTGTTTCTTACAAGACCATGTAATAGGTCATGAACCAAGAGTGAATACATAACCTACAAAAGGATTTCGATCATCAGGGTCACTAGCCCAATTAGAATCAGTGAAACCAACCAACAATAAATATGCTCCTACACTGTAATGAATCCCAAACTGAAGTGTACCTCAAATATATCAAAGTATTCTCTTATATTGTTTCCAATCACTTTCATGAGGTTTGTGCATAAACCGAGCAACAAGACCAACAGCAAAGGAAATGTTAGGATGGGTATGGGTTAGATACAGAAGTTTACCAAAAATTTGATGGTATAAGGTAGCATCAACTTCAGGGGAAGTACATGTGACTGAAAGCTTGACTCCAGACTGAAAGGGAGACGGGTTTGGCTTACAATCTTCCATGTGAAAGTGGCATAGAATATCACAAGCATACTTGGATTGAGAAAGGGTAATACCTTCTTTGGATTGCAATCCTTTTAAGACTAAGTAAATAATGAAAGTGTCTCAAGTCTGTCATTTAAAACTTATTTTGAGGCTATACTTCACATGGTTTATATGGTTTGGATCATTACCAGTAAGGATAATATCATCAACATAAAGGACAAGGATTATTAAGGACTTACCCACTTTCTTGGTGTAGACAGTGTTGTCAGAATGACATCTAGAAAAGCCATTATCTAAGAGAAAGCTATCCATTTTGGTATACCAATCTCGAGGGGCTTGTTTGAGACCATAGAGAGACTTCCTAAGGTGAAAAACAAGGCTATATCCATTTTGGATAAATCCAGGGGGTTTTTCCATGTATATTTCTTCATGCACGCCCCCATTTAAAGGAGGCGACAAGGGAAAGAATAAGGCGAATATTATTAATTTTGGCAACAAGGGTGAAGGTTTCAGTATATTAAATGCCTTCAAATTGTGAAAATACTTTAGAAACAAGATGAGCTTTATTTTTATCCACTTTTCCATCGCGTCCAAACTTTGTTCTGTAAACCCATTTGCATCTGACAAGTTTTCTTCCCTTTGAAAGATGAACAAGATCCCAAGTATCGTTTTCTAATAAGGAACGATATTCTTCAGTCATAGCTGCATCCCAATCTGGATGACCTAAAGCTTCTTCAAAGGTATCTGGATCATGATTTTCTGGAACTTGAGCCAATAAGGAAGAGGCTCTGTCGAACTGAGAACGTGTATGAAGTTGATCTACAGGGTCACCTGTAAGAGAACCTACTGCATCCCGAGTAGAGCAGACCCATTTTGGAAGTTGTGGAGCTAAAGGAATATCCTAAGGAAGTGCAGGAGGATTTTCATCCTCCTTTTCATCATCTGAGGTAGAATTAATTCTGTCAAAAGCATAAGAGATAGAGATAGGTGGCACTTATGTCGAATCAGGCTCGCAGGCCAAAGGTGGCACACCCGTCGAACTAGGCTAGCATTCCAATATATTTTCATCAAATTTTAAGTATCTTCTAATGATTAAATTTTTTGAGTTGGGTTGAATAAGTCTATATTCTTTGAAATCTTCAAAATATCCAACAAAAATGCATTTTTCACTCTTAGGTTCTAAGGCTTTATGTTTCTTATTAGAAATATGGGCCCAAGCTTCGCTTCCAAAAACACAAAAGTGACTTACATCTGGTTTGATTGAGCTTTGAGCTTCTTCTAGAATGACGTTCCTTAAAACATTAGTAGGAGCGTGATTTACTATGTAATCTGCACAGTTAATTTCTTCTGCCAAAAAATTAAGACTGAGTCATTTAGATTTAAGCATACAATTAGCCATTTATTTTATAGTGTGATTCTTCCTTTCAACTACACCATTTTGTTGTAGAGTATATGGAACAGTATGTTTCAATTGAATTCCATTCTGAGTGAAAATTTTGATAAATTTTTTATTAACATATTCTCCTCCACTATCAAATCTTAACTTAAGAATGTGATGTCCATATTGTTTCTCAACAAAGGCATTAAAGACCAAGAACATGTTAAAAATTTCACTCTTGAGTTTTAAGAAGTATACCCAAGTGCATATGGAAAAATCATCATTGAAAATTAAGAAGTACTTGTAGCCAGAGAAAGAAACAGCTGGAAGTGGACCACATAAATCATCGTGCACAAGCTACAAAGGGGTTGAAGTATGCCAAGAGGCACGTTTGTCAAAACTATCCCAGTGATGTTTTCTGAGTACAAAACCAGAACAAACACCATCTCGAAAAGATACCATAGGAAGACATGTCACCATATTTGATTTACAAATAGTTTTAAGATAGCGATATTTTAAGTGACCCCAAAAAAAAAAAACATACAATCTTGTGGAATCATCAGCAATGCCAGTAGCAAAAATATTTATAGGATATCTTAGGTCCTTAATTAAAACATCATGAGGTGAGAATTCTACTATTTTCCCTTCACCTAAATGAGTTATCTAATAAATAGATAGAAGGTTGCAGGACAATGTAGGCACACATAATACATCATTAAACTGGCTATTATCTAGATGAATGGTTCCAAACCCTACACCACTAAGAGATCTATAATCATCAACATAAATATTTTTGGTGTTACAGTCATTTAAAAAAGAAAACATGTCTTTATTTTTGGCCATCTGATAAGAGGCTCCAGAATCAATGAGCCAATAATGAGAATGAGAAGAAGAAGATACATTCAATGCATAACTAGATCTTGATTCTTGAGAAACATGTGCAGAAAGTGGCATTCCCGAAGATGAAGTTGAAGAGTTCTCCAAATGGATGTTGTGCTTCTTCATTGGTGCTTCCAAGGATTCCATCTTCTTAAAACATTTTGACTCTACATGGCCATCACGATTAAAAAATTTGCAATGTATGTCTGTCTTATTCCCTTTTTTTTTATTTTCCTTATCAGTTTGTTGAGTTGGTTTTTTAGTTTACAGCTGAGATTGCTTAAGACCCTTGTTTGGTTTAGGACCATTCTTTTTAGGATTATTCTTCTTAGGATTCTTTGGATATGGTTGTTGTTGGGTTTCTAATGCTTTCTTAGAAGAGTTTCCATTATTAATAAGACCAAGGTGTAAGGTTTTTTCTTTTTCTCTTATCAAAGAATCGCAAAAGGCATCAAATGAGGGGGGCTTGTAGGGTGTTCCTTGAGAAATGAGGACTTCTCTAGTGGAATGGAAGGTGGAAACAAATATAGAGTATGTAGGGCCTAACTTAGCAAGAATGGAATAGATGAAACTACCATATTCCTTTTTGACCTTACAACTTTATAAAGAAGTCTAAGGGTCTTGAATTTGGACAAAAAATCTTCAATAGAGGAAAAATTATTAGGGTCCAAGGTAAGCAACTCATTTTCAAGTTGGTGCGCTCTGATTTTATTTTTAATTCCAAAAACAATATTTAGATTTTTCATAGCTTCATCAGGGGAGTCAATTTCTTGGAAATGCAATCTAAGATCTTGAGGAATGGACATTCCTATCAACCTTCGTGCTTGATATTTTTTATTTTCCCATTTATCCTTTTTATCTCCATCGTTAGGTTTAGATTCTAGTCCCGAGGCTATTATATAAATCCCTTTACTTCTAAGTAAGTCTACCATGTAGGATAGGCATTGGAAATAATTGGTGTTGTTAGGAATAATTAGGCATGCACTTTCCATTTTTAAAAACTGAAGTTGAAAATATTGAAACTAACTGCTCCAATAGAAAGATCTCAAAAAATTAGGCCAGTTAAAAAAACAGCTCTGAAAACAACTTCCAGATGAAGAAGTTATGCATTTTTGAAGAAAATTTGTAGTATATGTTGAGTAGCCACATGATAGGTTAAAAGTTAATGATGAAGTTTTACTTTTTAAAAACAATTCCCCCCATTTTCCGAACTTAATATAATAAGCTCACTTTTAAAAAGAAAAATATTACTTTATGTGACCCACTTTTATAAATAATTAAGAGTCACTTTTACAATGTTACTTTATGAACTAATGACCAAGTAGAATGCAACTTAAATAAAAGATAAAGTGAGTTTAGGCGGTAAGTGACTCATTTTTTTATAATGAGTGAGAAACACTATTACATAAAGTAACTTTAAAACATAAGTTACATGTGATTTTTAAATAAAACCCTTTTTACAAAAAAAAAAAAAATTGCCAAAAAACATTTTAAGAAAAAGTAAACAAAATGCATTTTAGAAAAAGGAGTTTCACAAATATTTCTGGTTAATTCGTCTGGAAATTATATATTTTTCTCACTATTTCTGATTTCCCGAGATCACACAAAGTCGTAGGGAAAGAGGATGCGTAGCAGAAAAATCTCATCTTTCTGTTTCTGGTTTTCCATATCGCACACTACGCAGAGAAAAGAGCATAGTAGAGAAGAGAGTATAGATCCGATAATAAATAAATAAAAGGCTATAAACTGAAATAAACAGAGGGATAAATAAATATAACTGTAAAAAAATACTTTATACATCCAAACCTAAAATGACATAACTTGGGCAACCGGAAACCCTTTCGCATGAAAAAAAAGGGGTTCCTCATTGGAACAAAGGCTCCGGACACAAAAGAGTATTTCTCCCAGCCCGAAAGTGGTCAGAAATAGTAGATCGAGAAAACGACAGTCACATGCAGTCAAACCGTCTTCAGATTTGGATCAACAACAGATGTAACCCTCAAAATAACTCTAATACCATGTAGGAATTTACAGGATAAATTCCTTAGATCAAACACCAAAGTTCACTGCTCACAAATAGATCATAGATCAGTACACAAGTATTTGACATGGTTAAAACCCTCAAAGAGGGAAAGAGTCCACGGCTTGAGCCAACGCGGCCACTTCAGGTAATTTATTAATATAAAGAAAGAAAATTTAAATAATTTTCTCTCATAAACAGTCACCAGAAAAATGACCCTCCATGCTCTTTAAATAGATATAATGGACCAATCAGGTGTTAAGCTACGGATCAAGTGTCAGTAATACTGAGGAGAGAATGAACCTTCAAATCACTACATATCGTGACCGTCAGATTATAAGTTACAAAAGTACATAGTAAAGAAACACGCTTTACCTAACTCTACGCTAGACCAAGATATACTTAACTATTTCCTATGTGTCAAAATATCCTAACATTATTTGAACCTAGAGTCATATAGAAGTGCCCAATCACCCTTTTGAAAAACCTTGTTCCTGATAAACATGTCATGCCACTTGGAGCATTGTTTCAAAAAAAAATTGGTGTTTGTATGGAAGTCAAGCACATTTCATCTAACTCGTTGATTTGGTCCAAATAGTGTCTATGTGTTATAGTTAAATCAAACTTTACATCTAGATAAATCCTAACCATCTTGATGTCAAACTCAATAGGAAAATTGGGACTCATACCATACACAATATCATATGGAGAGAAGCTTGTGGTGTTCCACCATGTAATATTGTAGGCCTATATTTCCTCTTGTATTTTCTCAACCCAATTTAGAAGGCGACTAGCCATGATCATAGTAAGTGTAGCCTCAATCACTTTATGTGTACTCTCCACCTATCCATTATCCTTTTGGTGGTAAGGTGAATTGTTCCTATGAGGAATATTATACTTCTTAATGAGATTTTCAATTAAATGGGAAGTAAATTTTGGCTCTTCGTATATAAATATCTCTCTAGGTACCCCATAATGAAAAAAAAATCTCAAAAAATAAGTCTAAAATAGCTTTCTCAATGTCTCTAGTGACTACCTTGGCCCCAACCTACTTGCGAGCATAATCTATGAAAACTAGAATGTAGGAATTCTCATGGGATGGGGGTATGATAGGCCCCAAAAATCAAGATCCCATTTCTCAAAGGCTTAATAACCAACTAGGTTTGGAATGACATTTCATTTTATTGGATAGGTTGTCCTATCCTTTGGCAGTTGCCACATCCTTGTACATACTTCTTAGCATCCAGGAAAATGGTGGTCGAAAAGTAACTTGTACAAAGCACTTTATGACCTTTTCTTCTATCAAAAAATTGTCCACTACAAGGGTCATCATAGGAAGCTTTTAAAATATCGTGGAATTCATCTACCCTCACATACCATAGATCTCATGGTTGGGCCCAATCTGGAAGAGATATCAAACCACCCACAAATATCGGGAACTTTGTTGAATTATATTTCTCTTTTCTTTGGGAGAGAGGTGATGAGTAAACTCTACTCTAGTAAGATAATTAGTGGTATTTTCATACCAAGGAGATTCGATATATATCACAAGAATATGCCAATCTAGAAAAGAGTCCCCAATAGGTGAATTATCCCTGTTGTTGGTAATCCTAGAAAGGAATTGTATGACAACACTATCCTTCCATGTTTATCTACAATAATAATATAAAATTCTTGTAGCAGATTAACCACCTAGTAAATCTACTATTAGTAGCATGTTTATTCATGAATGATCTAATGAAAGAGTGGTCAGTATGTACAAAAACATGATGGCCCATAATTTAGTGCTAAAAAATATTGATAGCATGTACAAAAGCAAGAAAATCCTTTTTAGTTATTGTATAGTTCAATTCAACGAGGGTTAAGTTTTTGTTGATTTAGTAGATGGAATATGGCTTCCATTCTTCTTATTTTCCCAATATGTCTCTAATAGTGATATTAGAAGCATCTATAGAAATATGGAACAACAAGGTCCAATCAATTTCTCATAAGATAGGATCTTTAGATAGACACCTTTTTATACCTATAAAAATAAATTTGACACTTTTCAGTCCATATAAATTGGACACATCCTTCTAACGTAATGAAAATAATGAAGACGTGGTTTTAGAAAGATTCTCAATAAAACTCCTATAATAACTTGCATGTCCTAGGTATTTGTGTACCTCTTTTTGTGTCTTTGGAGGAGTAATTTTCACTAGATCAATTTGTATCCCTTCAAAATAAATATAGTGTCTAAGTACAACTTCATTTATTAACACATGGAATTTTGTGTGCTTAAAGCAAGGCGAGATTGTACATATTTTTCTAATAATTTCATAAGATTAGTCAAAGCTCCATAAAAAATATATACATATAGTGTAAGGTCATTCATATAAATCTCTACACAGTCTTTAAGTAGATTTGAGAAGATTCCCAACTCAACTTGTTGGAGAGTAATAGGTGGATTAAAAATTCAAAAAGAAAGGACTCAGTATGCAAGCATAACCTAGTGGAAAGTAGAAGTTGTCTTGTCTTGGTACTTAGGCGCGTTTTGGATTTTATTTTATCCACTAAATCCATCAAGGAATAAAAAAAATAAAAATGTCTATGATATATTGTTGAGGTATTTATCAATAAAATATAATGGGAAGCGGTATTTTTAGGTGGCTTTATTCATTTCTATATACTCAACACAAACCCTCCACTTTCCATTCTTTTCAGTAACAATGACTAGTGGAAAAAACCATTGGTGGTCAAATATTGGATAGATTAAGTAGGCATTTAAAAAAAATTGTAGCTTCTCTTTGACAATGTCTTTCAGATATGAGCTCATTTGATGTTGTATCTAGTGAATAAGATGGAAATTATATTTGATATAAATGTGATGGGTACACATATTGGGGGAATACCTTTCATATCAATGTAATCCCAAGAAAAATACTCCTTTTGTTATTGCGATAGTTGTAACAACCACTTTGATTCTATAGGGGGGTATTTGTCTTGATATTTAGGTGATTCCTATAACATACCCCCAATTTTCCCTAGACCATACTAAGGATAGAAGGAGGTAGTTACTGTGTTTGTTAAATTTCACACTACTCTATGTTTTTTCAATTACTTTAGCCAAATTCAATTCTTTAATTAGCAATATTTTAAATAACAAATAGTATTTTCAATTATCAATAGTAATTAAATATATAACAATAAATGTGATGACAGCACATAAACAAGGGACACCATATTTAATCAATGGCTAAGGAAAAACACCACAAGGGGGAAACCCTTTGAAAATTATTCTTCTATTAGATTTTCATAAAATTTTAAATGGAGAGTACAATGAGCCCAATACAAAACCATCTAGAAAAATTAACCCAACAACATTCAAAGATATGTTCCCAACATCAAACTAGATCAAATTCAACTTGTCTTATCTTCATTTAACCATGATCAACTATGATCAATTGTCAAAATCCAACCCTAGAGCTCATCCCCAAGGAGGAAGAAGGATGTGTGTGGTTGAGAGCTTCCAACTGCAGCCTTGTCCCTATAAGCCTGTGGTTATAGAAAAAAAAATTCCTTTAATGAACCTGTGGTTGTGACCCAAAAACCCTTGAGCCCATGCGATCTTTGGACCTTGTATTTTTGGACCTTTATGAACCACTTTCATCGACCTAAAATCAAACCTATGTGAACCAATAAATGAAGAAGAGAAGGTGATGATTCTTGGTGATGTCCAAATGAACTTGAGGTCGCTTGTATTTATACGCTTCCATGGGTGTCCATTTTATTGTCAGGGATGACCTAATTAAATTTTACATTATGGGATTCAATCGAAAAGTACACTTTCCTTATCCAAATTGAGTGCTTCACTAGTAAAAATTGGTCGTCTTGAAAAGATTAATCTAGTCAAATGGTTGCAATTTTTCACTGATATGAAAAATTAACACTCCCTCTCAGCTAGGGAGAAATTCCAATTGCATCATATCATGTCATGTATTTTCTCTTCTCAACTCTATCTACTGATAAATTCTCTAATATAAAGAATAATAAATCGTCAGTGAGCTAAATCTACCACCCTCTCAGAGAATGAGGAAGGTCATACTAGACAATCTCATCTCATGTCATTTGATATAGCAATAGGTGAGATACAACTTACCAAGCAAGGATCACAACCATCCCGTGTAATCAATGGGCGAAATACAACTTGCTATATAAGAGGTAAGGATCATGTCCATCCTATTTCTTTCGGATCTTCCCAACAATGACCGTCAAGAGTCATGTGGTAGAAAAAATTCATCATAATCCAAGCTTAGGTGAGATACTTGACTTAGCAAAGGTAATGATCACACACTACCAAGCCTCCTCAATCTATTGTCCAGATGTGGAGGAAAAATCCCAACAATCCTGACTTGTCGGTATGATGCCAACTAGGGTATACTCAGCTAAACCAAGATAGGGGGAGATACCCAACTTTTCAAAGTAGACAAGGCTCACACACACCCTATGGGTGACAACATGGGAGATACCTAGCCTAATACAATATTATAGATCATGCAAACATATTGTCCAGATTTCCCTCAACCCCGGAAGCCCTCTATCTCAATTCCACACCCTGGGTGCTCAGATAAGAGGGAATAGTTGTCTTAATTTCCACGATCAACGATGCCCCTTATCAAAAGGGGTCACACAAGTTAGTCCAAGCTACTCTCTGAATACCAATAACTTCCCTTTCAACAAATCCTTGGTGATAATATCTACAATATGTTAATCTATCAATATATGATGAAGTCTAACGACTGTCTCTACACCATGTCTCGAATGTAATGATATGGAATCTCTATGTTCTTGGAGTTGTCATGAATCATGAGATTCTATGCCAAACGGATCCCACTATTGTTGTCGCAATATATCACTATAGTGTCTAGGACCTGCTCAAATATCTCTCCAAAGAACTTCCTCAACCAGACTGCTTCGTAGCTAGCCATGCTAGTGGAAATATACTTTTCATCAGCAGTACTCAATGCTACAAAATTTTTCTTCTTGCTCATCCAAGATATCATGTCATATCCAAGGCTAAAAAAAATTGAGACGTACTCTTCCTATAGACAACATTTCCTTCCCCATCAACATTGGTATATCAATGAAGTCAAACATATCTTGTAGAATATGTCATGCCAACGGTGATCGTCCCATCAAAATATCTCAAAATTTGTTTGGTAGCAATCTAATGTGCATGGAGAGGCTCAGTCATGAATTGACTCAATGTTTTCACTGCATAGCATATGTCTTAACAAGTGTTCACTAATAAAATCATAGCCCCAATCAATTTTCTATACTCAGTTGATTCGCCAAATAAATTCTTGAAATTCATTTCCATCGATGTGGGAAAGGAATTTCATTATGTCATTCCAAATCTCTCCAATATATTCACGACATATTTTCCTTGTGAAAGGAAAATCTCACCGAGCCTTTTCCACAACTCAAGGCCTTGGACTACCTTGAAGTAGATTTTTGGATCAACATTGCTTCTTGTGAATCCCAAATTCACTAGATAAGTGTCTATGTTGGCATACCATGCTCTAGGGGCTTTCTTCAAGCCATACAATGCCTTCTTCAACCTGCAAACATGTGTCATTCAATCCTTTACTTCAAATCCTTGTGGATGCTCAACATACAACTTCTTGTAACATGGCATGGAGGAATGTTATCTTCACGTCCATCTGATGAATGATTCATCCTTCACTTGCATCAAGAGTCAACTAGAGTGGGTCACTACATTGAGGAAGATATAAGATGGATTCAAGGTGATTGTTGAGCCATAATACGTTTGTTAATTTTGGAAAAGTAGGTCCAAACTCCATGTTTTGATGCTCAGATGAAGATTCCAATATTTTTATTGGATTCCTCTTTTAGAGAGGTGCAAGATCGATCTAAAGATCATCTTGATCCGATGAGCAGAACATTTATTTTAAATTTATTCAAAACATGTGCAAGTCGGCCTGAAATGAAATGTAGGCTTGAAGCCCCAGCAGTTTTGTCACACACCCTCACTGATGGATATAAATAGGTCAACGTTGGAGGTCATTTTCACTCATCCATGACGGCACATTCTCTCTCCTCATCTGATTGGTTCGATCGTCTATTCGAGTCTCTTCTTCTCTCACATGTGGGAAAATGCAACAAGGAGAATTTTTGTTTTTCGACCTAGGGTTTTCAGTGCAGAGTTGACCAGCATTTACTTTGGTCAATGCATGGTCAAACTGACCCAAATATTGGTCAAAATTCCAATTTCTGTAGTCCGCATTTTCTGGCACAGAAATTGAGGTTGACCATTGACTTTGACCAGGATACGTTAACATTTTGCTGTTTTCGTTTTGCGTTGATTGTTGACTAGGACAATGTTGACTTTCATTAACTTTGGGTTGACTGATATAGCTATCCGAGAGGGTTGTGTGACACTTTTGTTTGGCTGACCGTATTGAGACTTTGCTGGTGGAAGCATCTTGTTAACCATCGTAACGCACCAACACACAGATATATTTTTGGCTTGTCTTCTGTCGATCTACTAGAATGTTCTATCAACATTTTACTTTCTTTTTTATGTTATTGTTGTTTGATATTGGGGATAAAAATTAAAGTTGCATCAAGCATAGAACATCTATGAAATTTACATTGTATCAGAGTTGAGGTGAAGACAAAGCCCAAGTTTGTAGAAATCACAAAAGAAGATCATGGGTACCTCAAACTATAATGGCTTTAAAGCTGATGAAAAATTGACTAGGAAGGAAGACTTCCATGCCTAGAAGATGACATTGGATCTTATGTTGGAAGACCAAGATGTCATGGACTATGTGCAGGGTAAAATTCAAGAGCCTCCATCCACTGCACCTGCTGCCACCAAGTCAAAGTATAAGAAGGGAAATCAAAGAAAAGATGATGATCAGGGACTCAATTCATAAGAGTCTGGTTGCCTACATCTCTGAGCTGGGCACATCCAAGGAGATGTATGATAATTTGGTCAACATGTTCAAGGCCAACAATGCAAATCAAATCCTTTTCTTCAAGAACCAACTGAACAATCTGAAGAAAGGCAGGGATGAATCCATTCAATCCTATTTTCTGAAGTTGACTGAAATCAGGAATAATCTTCTGTCTATTGGAGAGACAATAGTTGATCAAGAGATGGTTCTCACCGCAATTGGAGGTCTCCCATCTGAATGGCATGTATTCAATACTACCATTCTCAATAACAATGTGATACCTGAATTTGACGAATTATTATCAAGATGCATACAAGAAGAGACAAGGATGAAGGAATATGAAAATGAAGGAAATATTGCCTTCACTACTCATGCTAAGAAAAATAACATTGGTGGTCTAAGGAACATGTTATACATGTAACTAGACTGGTCACTATGCTAGAGAATGCCTTAATAGAAGGGATTCTCCCAAGGATGATGATAGCAACAACAACAATCGGAGGAATGGAAATCAAAGTAGCAACAAGTTCAAAGGGAAGATGAAGGCTCCCTCTGGAAGAGATGGGAAACCTTTCAAAAGGTCAAGTAATTCTAGGTATGAGGAATCTGATGTTGATGATAAAAGAAATGAATTCATTATTGTATCTACCCTCTCTGCTGAACCTCCACCCAACACTATGGATGTTTGGTTGATAGATAGTGGTGCCTCAAGGCACATCACTGGGTTCAAGGAAGCACTTTCTAACATGGTTGAGAAGGGAATGTTTGTGGGCTACAATGAAACTTCAAAGGCCTATAGATTCTATGTGCCTGGTCAAAGGAAAGTGGAGATATTCCATGATGTTAACTTTGATGAAGATGCTTCCCTGAGGAAAGTAATCAATCTTCCGAGATCTGAGGAATATCATGAAGCAAGGCCTGGAAATCAAGAAGAACCGAAGGATGAGATGATGCTCGATGTTGAAGGACTGATGGACCCTATTGATCCACCTTCTTTAATGAGGAAAATACCATCATGGCTCAGTGATAGTCTCGAGGATGCCGAGAATCATATGGCCCCAAGGGGGACATTCCGTGAAAACAAGAAGCCGAATAGATACTAAGGGTATCTAGCAGCCATGAGTACAATCGTACAATCTGAGCCTGGATCTTTTGAATAAGCCATAAAGCATCAAGTTTGAAAGGATGCTATGCACAAAGAATATGAGTCCATTATGAAAAATGGTGTCTAGGATGTGGTTCCAAGATCAGAGGACAAAGAATTTGTCACCTTGAAATGGCTCTATAAAAGTTCAAGACAAGATTTTTTTCTCGTGGCTTCTCTCAAAAGAAAGGTGTAGACTATGATGACATATTTGTACCTGTGGCCCGATATGCCACCATCTGATCTATCATAGCCCCTGTTTCTATGCAAGGATGGAATATTTATAATATGGATGTGAAGAATGCATTCCTGACAGGTGCTGACCCTCTCATTCATCATTGTAAGGGGGAGCTCAATGTTGAGTTTGAGATGAAGGACCTAGGACAGATGCATTATTTCCTAGGTCTAGATGTTTGGAAGAGACCTGGAGAGATTTTCCTTTCTCAAGGAAAAGATATTGTGAAGCTTCTAGAAAGATTTGGAATGGTGGAATGTAAGTCCGTGTTGGCACTGATGGAGCTCAACCTTAAGAAGTTGAGTGGCAGCACTGCTAGGCCCATGCTAGCAAATACTACTAAGTATCGTCAACTCGTAGGGGCCCTGATGTTCTTAGTGAACACCCGTCTGGATGTATGTTTTGCATTGAACACTTTGATTAAACATATGGTTGAGCCTCATCACTTTCACTGGGTTGGTGCCAATATTCTATTGAGATATCTTCAGGGCACGATAGACCATGGGCTAAGATACACTGACAGGAGCATGACACTCCATGGATATATTGATGTCGATTGGGCTGGCAGTGTGGTGGATCGCAAGAGCACATCTGGATGTTGCTTCACGCGTAGATCTGCTTTGAGCAAGAAGCAGAAGTCGATAGCCTTGAGCACCACTGAGGAAAAATACATTGCAGCATGTATGGCCTGTTGTGAAGTCACTTGGTTGTGAAATCTATTCAGTGAGTTGTTCAAGCATGTGCTAGATTCCACAGTTATCCTTTCTGATAACAAGAGGGGGATTTGTTTGTCATATAATCATGTGTTCCATGATCGATCCAAGAAAGTTGATGGCTGGTACCACTTTATCCAGGATATGGTACAGCGAGGCACCATAAGGCTTGATCATATAGGAACTGATGAGCAGGTCGCGGATATTCTCACAATGCCCTTGGGGAAGGTCATGTTCCTAACCTTCCATGAGAATCTTGGAATCGTGGAACGACCCTATGCTGAGGGTCCTGTTAGACGATGAGCTCCTAAAGCTTCGGGGGGGCTTTGGGGATAGTTTCTCAGAACTATAAGCACACACGGGGCTAGGCTTGTCGAACCTTGTGGTGCTTCTGCCCCATCGTTATGATGTTGAGTTAGTTCACCTCTCATGATCTGTGCCCCATATGCATCCTACCCATTGAGTCCCGGACTCATGGGAAGTACCTCTCATTTGGCCAGTGAGGTGGGAAAATCTAGAGACCAGTAGCAAAGACCAATGGACGCATCAAAGATTTCCGTACTCTCTATGTCTAGGATGGCACGTGTTCGACCACTTGATTTGGGACCAAGTCTAGTAAGTTTTCGGACCTCCAACTGAATTTGGGTCAGTGAAACTAACTTCGGGTTAGTATATGACTCTCTTGATTCCAAGTGAGGTTTCAGACTTTCAATTGACTTTGGGTTAGGTAAACCAACTTCTGGTTGGTATGTGACTCTTTTGAGTCCTATAGAGGTTTTGGACCTCTAGGCTGAATTTGTCAGCCGAGAATGATGTCTTTGTGACTGACCCACTTTTGTTCTGAAATAAAGAAGACAACAAAGCAAGTTACGATGGGATGTCACACAATTTTTAGATGGCACATGTGGATGGAGTTCTCCCTAGTTGAGAGGGAGTGTTAATTTTGGAAAACTAGGTCCAAACTCCATGTTTTTATTCTCAGATGAAGATGCCAATATTTTTTATTGGATTCCTCTTTCAGAGAGGTGAAAGATCGATCTAAATATCATCTTGATCTGATGAGAAGAACATTTATTTTGAATCTATTCAAAATATGTGCAGGTCAGCCTGAAACGAAATGTAGGCTTGAAGCCCCAACAGTTGTGTCACACACCCTCACTGATGGATATAAATAGGTCAACATTGGAGGTCATTTTCACTCATCCATCACATCACATTCTCTCTCCTCATTTGATTGGTTTGATCATCTATTGGAGTCTCTTCTTCTCTCACACGTGGGAAAACGCAGCAAGGATATTTTATGTTTTTCGACCTAGGGTTTTCAGTGCAGAGTTGACCAGCATTGAATTTGGTCAACACATGGTCAAACTGACCCAAATCTTGGTCAAAATTCTGATTTCTATAGTCCACATTTTCTGGCACAGAAATTGAGGTTGATCATTGACTTTGACCGGGTTGCATTGAAATTTTGCTGCTGATGTTTTGCGTTGACTGTTGAATGGGAGAGAGTTGACTTTCATTGACTTTGGGTTGACTGATATAGCTATCTGAGAGTTTTGTGTGACACTTCTGGTTGGCTGACCGTATTGAGACTTTGCTAGTTAAAGCATCCTGTTGACCGCCATAACGCACAAACACACATATATTTTTGGCTTCTCTTCTGTCGATCTATTGGTATTTTCTATCAGCGTTTTGCTTTCTTATTTATGTGATTGTTGTTTGATATTGGGGATAAAAAGTAAAGTTACATCAAACATAAAACATCTACGAAAATTTACAAATTTTCAAGGTTGTTTTGCTCTCAGAGCATCACAACTTGAAGAAAGGAATTATAAATAATTAATATGATTACTTTGCATGTAATTGTATTTTATCATATATATGCATTATCAATGATAACAAAAACTAATAAAATGGACTTAAAATATTTGAAATTTTAATAAGAAATATATGATAAACTATACCATGCATGTTGCTTATGCCATAGAAAATTAGCATGACCTTCATAGAGTCAAAAAGAGGAGTCAAAAAGAGGATGTAAATAAAGTCATATTCATAATAAGTTTAAAGTTTGTAAAATGAAACACAATGTGATTAATAATAAAATTGGGGCTAATCTCTTACAAAAGAATATGTGGGTCATAATAGGAATTATTTCCTATGGCTCCTTAAGTTATTGTTAAATAGTGAATCAAGGTCGAATAGAACCAAAAAAACATGATACATATTAGCTGAAGAAAAATAAAATTTTTAATGATAGTTTTTTATAGAATAATTACATACAGGTGTTTGTAAATAAAGATAAATTATAATTTATGGAAAATTTCATCGTTGAAAATTAAGGATTACATTCTCATGATTATGAGGATTCCCTTGATTTGCAATATAGTAATATTTAGATTATTTGAGGGAACTGAATGTCATCAAGGTACTAATATGGACACTTACTCATTAGGGTATATATATATAGATCTTATTGTAAAATTTATGAAGAAATGTTGTTAATGATACTTTGAATTACCATTCCAGCCTCCTTACCTCTATTAAATTGATGAACAATCTGTAACTCGTAAATGAGTGTTATTTTCCTTGAGTTAAATAACATGCAAGTTAAGATTATGCATAATGCATTATTTCCTATTTAAATTTTATTTCACTGAGGCCAACTTGTTTAACGTTATTGGGAAGGGTTCATAAACCAAAATGGAAAATTGTCAAATCAATATGATCATTAACTCGTAATTAAACTCGTATTTTAGTGATTTCTAAATTCAAAAATATTGTTCTTTTTAATTAAAAATAAATAAAAAATGTCGTCAAGAGGACGTGACTGATAATTTCTATTAGGGGACGTCACTCTAATTCCAAAATAATGCTTTAGAACTCGAGGTTAATCTAGCGGGTACTTTTGATGTCATGTAGAGGTCATCGAAGCATTAAGTAATAAAATTGTGTATATGACAATTTTTATCAAAGTTATACTCTAAAGATGTGAATAACGTGCATTATCTTCACTTGAGTATACCACAACCAAATGCACTTTTATATAGATGGTTAGAACGCTAAAAGTGGTTAATCAAGGATTTTCATATATATATATATATATATATTTATTTGGATAAATGATATTAGACCCCTCTCCTAGTAGTAATTGAATCACTATGAATGTCATAAGGGGAAATTTTGATGAAGTGTACTAAATAATCAAAAAGTATAACTCATTATCATCTAGTTAGATGTTCAGGATAAAAGAATAAAAATATTGTTCCAATGTCATTTGTAAGGAGAATGCAATGAGATATGTCATCAATTCCCATGTGTTTTCAAGATTTGAGACAAAATTTAATTTAAGGGAGGGTGTATGTGTTCCAACTTCCCCAGTTTTACCTTTTCTATGAGAAAGACACATTCAGTCTTACTTTGACTTCTAACAGAGATAACATGGTATGTACTTTAATCTTTGAGGAAATCAGATGTTGATGATCCAGTTATATTTTCAGGAGATGATGAATTATGATTTCAATTTTCAATCTAAATTGTGTTGATGCCATATAATATTGGTTGAGATTGATTATTTTTTATGTTTCTTATCATGTGAACATTGTGATGACTAATATTTATGCTCAGATATTACTGAAAAGTGTCTGAGTCTATTCAAAACCAAATTTGCACATAGTGCATGAGGGGATAGTCTAGTCTAGCTATTAAGTACAATTACTATGTGTGTGTGTGTGTGTGTGTACACACACACACACACACATATATAGTGAAAATTCCTAACTCCCAGAATCCTATTGCAGCAAACTAATATTACTTCTCCTACTTGATAAAGTATTCAAGTTATTTATTGTGTTCTACAAGTAAATACTAAAGCAAGTACACTGAAACTTGCACTAATAAAATTGCAGAAAATAAATGCAGAAACAATATATTAGCAGGAAAATTAGACATACTTTACACCATTATTTTTGGAATAAGTCCCCGGAAAAACCCAATGCTGGAAAACCGGTGCAAAAACTGAGGGTTTATATTATTAACTAGAAGTTTTTGAATACAACTGGATGCCAAAATCTGGCTATCCATGGATAATCTGACTGACAGAGAATTAGTGAGGATTACCTCACACGAACAATAGAGATTTGGCACTAACCCAACACTGAGCTGGATAGCCCCATATTGCCTATGCGCATGCTTGTGTCACTCTTGTTGGGGACTTTGTCACCTCCTTCTGCTAGTCATTCTGCTGGCTGGATGGTGAAATTATGCCCCTCTGGTCTCACACCCCAGCACTCTAGCACCGAACCTGATTGATCTTCAGCAACACTTCGGATCTCCTCAAGGCTTCAGTGTTGCCTCTGCGTGGCACTACGTTTCCCATCATAGCCCCTATGTTGCCTCTTTTTTGATGTCTTCTTTGTGATGTATTCTCGGCTCGGGAAGAGATATTCAAATCAAAACTTGTTGGGTGGCTTGATTGTCGAATTAAACCTCTCAATATTAATTATCAATCTGGGAGTCGTAAACGCGAGTTGTATTGCGTATTGGCTCAACTTACTAATCAGAGTATAAATATGTTCCTTATTAATGATAAATTAAACACTGGAATGAAACACACATTGGCTCGCAAACAAGCAATCGTGAAAAGGAAACCTACTCAATCAATTTCGCTCAATGCAAATGCAATTAAACTATAATGAAATTCGAGACAATCCTCGATCATTCTCGCACTCGCATTAAAAATATACTATGATAACTTAAAAACCTTAATCTAATTATTCATCTCATTAACTTAAAAACTAACACTTGAAATTAATCTTGACATAAGAAAAAGACCACACATTACAAATTCACACCTTAAACTAGCTAAAACTACTTGTTAAAACAAATTCAGGATTCTAAAATAACAAAAGAAACAATCCTAATTGTTGCTAAAAGAAATACTTAAAAGATCCTAGAAATTGCACCGCAAATGATCTATGATAAATCCACACACATTACCCTA
The DNA here is from genome assembly GCA_034641835.2 of Pinus albicaulis. Lineage (NCBI taxonomy): Eukaryota > Viridiplantae > Streptophyta > Pinopsida > Pinales > Pinaceae > Pinus > Pinus albicaulis. Next base: position 14,695,024 of record CM076573.1, read on the forward strand.
ATAATAACTTCAAAACTAAAATTACTCTTGATAACAAATTTAAGATTGAAATTAACAGAGAAAAGTTTTAATTATTGCGGAAAGAAAGCACTCTATTCTATGTAAAATAACATTTGAAAGGTCCTATTAAAAATCACATTACAAACAACCCATGAGAAACTTTCTATTTAAGTCTTTTAATCTAAATGAAAGAAACTATTAAAAGAAAACCTACTTCAAAATAGAATCATGTAACTTAATAACTAAAATTAAATCATGCTGCATTTAAACTTGGTAGTTCTACCTAATCAAACTTGCTCTTATAAGAAATGATTATACTATGAAAATAAGAACCATCCTGACTAAAAATAAATCTATCAAAGCTGCACTCAAACCTACTTAGAAAGAAATGATTACATTACGAAAAAAATAATAATCCTAATTTAAAAGTGATTTAATTATTAAGAGAAATCCTGCTATGCATGAACAAATCAAACCTTGAATTAACATTCTAAATGATAGTGTTAATTATTCAAAATTGAAGCATTACAATCTATTCTCACTACTGAATCAAACTAATATAGAAACAACCAATTATGGCAAAATGTGCTAACTTTACTACGTCCCAAAATCACTCTTTTCTTCAAAGATAGAATATATTGTCCTGCTTCTTAATTATCAGCTTTAGTTTCTATGTCCATTAAATACATATGCCAATTACTCATTAGATATCGCTAGTATTAATTTATATACACTTCATACCGCAAATGAGTCCCATTTACTATAGGAGCAATCCATCCATATGCAATAATGAAATTAAAGTTTGTTATATAAATGGAAGTGGTAGAATTACCCATCCTCTGAGATCGAATGCAAAACAACACAATTAATATAACTCGCGCTAATAGAATTATATATTGAAATGTAATGCTAGCCCTACTTCAATTAATCGGCTCCGTATCACGCCTTCGAGACAATCAACCCGTATCTATACACACACACAACGATACATACATTTGTAAAATTAATTAAAAACACTCAATACAAACCAATATTTCCATTAATCAATGTAAGGAGCTAATAATCATTAATTGCCCCCGCATTCCCCCCTTTCACACTCTCTACATCTTTAGAACGTCGACTTCTTCTCCTTTACGCCTACTACCTAACCACTTTCTCCGTAAAATCGATTGCTCCTACTCTATCCCTCTATACCACACATCTCGACTTCCAGCTACTACTACTCGACTTTTTTTTTCCATCCCATGCGCACTGATATATATATATATATATATATATATATATTTAATTACAAAACTGGAGCTTCAACGGAGAAAATAATTTGTTTTACAAATGCTGGAATAAGAAATTGGTTTGAATAGAATGCCAAATTCAGAAATTGCTCCTCTTTTCATGGGATTTTACTGTTGCTGGAAGATGGGTTCGTTTCTTCTGGAAGAAATCGAACTTCATGTAGCTGGTGGAGGCATCGTACAAAGATTTTGGAATAGCCATATCATTTTTAGGTTCAATATTATCATGACCAAGAAACGAAGAAGAAGGGTACATGTTTGTACTCATTCCAAGCCTCCGCCCTGTCTCTTTGGCAATGGCAAGTTGTTCACCTGTGATCATCTTTACGTTGACACCAAGATTAAGAGCTCGATAGATTGTTTCAGCACTATCATGGTGAGGAGGATCAAATAGAGGTAGCAATCCAACAAATTTCCATGGGGATCCCTTACTCTCTTTGGTCCTTTTAGGGACTTCCAATCTAGCTACAACAAGGGAATGAATTCCATGCTCAACAAATTTATCAATTACTGACTGCAATTTATTTCTCACATCTTCCTTGCAATGGCAGAGGTCAAGAGTCTGCTCTGGTGCTCCTTTACTAGCACAATGCCATTTTAAAGCAATAAGCATGAAACCCAACACAATATGAATAGTGACTGGCACATCATATATCATGTAATTCTTCATTCTTTGCAAAATTTCCCGGCTTGTTAAAACAACACTTAAAATAACACTTAGCCTTGGCTTAGTAAGCACAATATCAGATGCACTCTGCCATTGCAATTCCATCCTAAACTCCGTCATCATCATCCTTCCCATCTGCATCAAGCTCAGGCTAGATTTCTATATGCTGCAAGATTATCTAGATGATAAGGAACACAAAATTCTTCCTTGGACGATGATTTTACACCCAATGGGCGATTTCTCAACCCCCACAAACTCTCCTTGGCTCATCAGAAGGTGTACCATTCACTGCTTATTATATTTTGGGTCTTATGGGGTGTTGATATAATTAATAAGGTAAATATTGAAAAGAAACACAACAACAACACTACTTCTATGATAACTAAGTTGAAGTCACCCATTTTTGCTTTCAAGTTCAACTCCAAGAAACAACAATACACCTATATAGTTTCAGTGATGAATGAAACTTTGTTGCTTGTGCATCGGTAAGGCCTGCTATTGCACTTTTCTGACCAGGAGCATCATCCAAAATCTTGAGAGTAAACTGAGATTCGTTTTTAATCCCCAAACATAACCAGAGTAGAAATATTTATAGAGACCCAATACGTTCACGTTCAAGGGTGGTCTTCAGTGGAATATTCCCCTGACGATAACTCTTTCACAAAGCTGAATTTCGCCATACAGTTTCTGGGTTATAGGAAACATGGTGCTCTGAACACAACTCATGTCTCGGAATTTAGATATTCTGCTCCATTTGGTCGTAAATTTGATATTTTCACCTACATCAATTCAACTACCCAGTGTCTGTTTTTATTCATTAGGTGAATTCGCACTCAAATGTATTCCCCTTATATTCTAACCTTCCCAGAACAAATGTAATTAATGAAAATTTACACTAATCAAAACAAGAGTTTATAATTTAATAGATAAAATTCCTCTAATTAACAACATAATGGATTAATAACAATTAAAAACACCAGGTACAAGTATGTATTTAATTGATACAAATCGTAAAAATTTGGGCAAAAGTGTGGCTCAACATTCCCCCACGCTGAACTTCTTGCACGTCCTCATGCAAACAAAACTATAAGACGGTGAAATAAGGTAGGGAAAATGTCAGCAAAGAGTTTAGCTTGATATTGTAATGCATTTATTAACCCGCAACATTATTATTACAACACCAGCTAAAACCATGTGAGATGATAAAACAAGATCAGGTACCGAAAGTAGACATGATGAGTCAGATTTGATAGCACTGCTACCTTGTCCAAAATTTTATTCCCAAAGTCTATGATAAAAATCAAGTTTGCATCAAGAGGTGCAATTTTACAAATACTACCACAGGTTTCATGCACCTACAATATCAATCTTGTACCTAGGTCATTCAGCACATATTTAGAGGAAACTACGATCAATACACATTGTCGGCAACCAACACCTTTTGAGTAGTCATCATTGAGCATTTCATCATTCTGAATACCATGAAAATTAAAGTGAGTTTTGATACCAATCAGCAACCTCTTTACGTTGTCATCCGAATTCAAAAATAAATTTCCTCTTAATCTAGTACAATGGATTACCTTCACTAAGGGTACCACATCATTCAAAGATTCTTGATTTTTGAAAGATAGAACTCAAAGCATGATGTTCAAATTGTCTTAAAACCATTGCCCAAGAAAAATGATGACTCTTAGGGAAAGAGAAGGATAACCAAACAAATCATAGTATGGAGTTAAATTTAATACCACAGACATGGCCCTGCTGCCCGTAGGTGTCCATAACCTCGACATGGATGTCTTTTAACCTAGCAAAATGTCAATATCCCACTTACTAGATATAGATTCAGAGTTTGCTTATTTGACTTTTGAGATGAAGGCCACTGTCCTGGCTTGGTAACCAGTTGATGGTAGTTCCACTCACAAGAAGTAACATGGATGAACAGGTCGGCTCGTGATGAGACCTCCTGTCTTCTAGCTTTTTGGCTGAAAGCCATTACTCTGGCTTGGTGACCAGTAGTAGTAATGTCATGCATGCTAGATCCTATGATCATGGTAGTTCGGCTCATCATGAGACCTCTTATCCTTCCCTAAATATTTTCTAAACTCTGATTATGATTAACCTTAAAGGTTACTTAACAAGTGGGGAGACAGATCTACTCCTTAAGAGTACAAGATGGCCTGAAAAGTTTTTAATGACTAATCATTGCTGGCTAATTCCTCTACCCTAAATACTTGTTAAAGATATCCTAAACAATGACTGAAATATTCTTTGAGTTAAGAATGCTAGTGTTCTCCTGAATAGCTCATTATGATCTTTGTAAGAGTGGTCCACCATAGGGGTTTTCCAATAGTACCTTCTAATGGAAACTAAAAATATATCCGAGACGACAACTTATTAGAGCGATTAATCATGGTTAATTTTTGCAAAATCATGAGGTATTAGAGTGAATTGTACTCAACAAGATTTGTCACAAATGTGCGTGTTAACAACTAATGTGGATCAAAAGTAGTTTTAACAGACATTATTTAAAATGAAAAACCATGATAGCATTGTAACTGCTTTATTCATTTATTCCCCTACCCTACTTTACCCTAAGAGGCGAAAGACTCATCTTCAAGTATATGAGTACTTCCAATGAAGCCATGTGCGTAACAAAATGTTGATTATACTCACGCTTAGTTTTAATGAATAGACTTCAAGACATACAAAAGCATGAGAAACTAGTTGATTTAATTGATATGGTACCAAGAGTTTATGAATGTTGAGGAAATAAGATGGCAAGATGACTGCTTGAAACTAGGATTCAATGGAATTCACATATTTATGATTTTCCAACTGATGCAAATCTTCCAAATTTGATAGTCACTCTCCTGGAGGCAAAAAGAATCTGGTGGAAGAGAAAAGATAAATCCCTCAAGTTCAGGCTCAAATATCTGCTTTTCAAATTCACAAGAATGGTTGAGAGAGATTCTAGGGTTTTGAGTTTCAACAATATTTTTAGAACATGTTCCAATCAAAGGTTGCTCCTCTGGTGATCTCTGAATTACATCTTCCCGAGGTGAATGCTCTGTAGTAATTGGGGAAGTTTCCAGATTCATTCCCTTTTCCAACATGGAGGGTGTGATATTTTGTTCAATAGGGAAATCAACAGAAGGAATAGGTGGTTCAAACTGTTGTGCAACCTGATGGTTTAGATTAGGGTTTAGGATGTGGTTTGGGCTAGGGTTTTGGTTAATGTGTGGACTAAGGTTTGGATTTGGATTGGGATTAGGCTTTGGACTAGGGTTAGAACTAGGTTTTAAATTAGAATTAGGGTTAGGTCTAGGGTGTGGATTAGGGTTTGGATTAGGACTAGGGTATGGATTAAGGTATGGACTAGGGTTAGGGTATGGACTAAGGTAAGGATTAGGGTTAGGGTATGGATGATGGTTAAGGTAAGGTTGCATATGCGGTTGGGACCATGGAGGAAGATAACTTAATGATGCGTTGGAAAGAAATTGTGGTTGTTGTTCGTGCTCATATGATTGAATTTGCATGGGAGATTTCCCTAGAGATAAGGGTCCAAATGATTCTTGAGGCCATGGAGATATATGGCTCGAGGATGAGGGCCAAGGAGAGGGCCACTGCGGCCATGAAGTTGGATATTCAATTGGAGGAGGATCAGAAGTTTGCCATGAAATTCCAGGATTATAAACATGTTGAGGAATCTGCTCAGGAAAATAATCATTATTCCAAGTATCAAATGGTGTTAGGTTTTGAGTTATACCTGGTGGTTGATTCGATTCCTTACTTGATTCCGTGAGTACCTTTCGTAATTGTGGCAGTGATGGGAAATGTTAAGTTGCATGATCATCCTTGCAAATTTTGCAAACTTCCAGACCGCTAAGTGGGCACTTTCCAAGGCAATGTTTCTTTCGACAGTTGGTGCAAAGGATAAGCAATGGTTCTTCGTCCTTCTCTTGTTCCTGCAAATCATCCAATTTAGAAATCAAAGATTTAAATTTATGTTCAAGAAAGATATTAAATTTAGCACTTGTGAATTCTTCATCGGATGAGTTGTTCGTCTCTAGAGCAGCATAAAAAATCCTCATTGAATGATTCCTCAAAATACCATATTCTGGTCTTCAACGAGCAAACTGGTACATTCTGTCATCACATGGATTAGTACGCAAGGGTTCTTATAGTACCCCAAAAATGATATATCATTGAAGACTGGATTATGAAGATAAATGGATTTTTTTTTTTTTTTTAAATTGACTGAAATAAAGCTCACCACGCTTGCATGAAAGCAAAATGCCAAATCAAAGCAATATTTAATCTACTAAAAACAAAAAAAATTAGAAATTAAAAGTCTAAAGTCTGCTTCTACTTCTACACATAAACAAGATAAGGAAATAAAAGTTCAAGATATAAGCAAGATGGCCAGACTTTGGAGCAACCCCACAATAGTGGATGCGTGGCTCTTCACTCACGTCTTACCGTACACTCTCCGCCCTCTGACGTCCTGCAGTACCCTTGAAACTCTATGAGAAAATTTTACCTGAGCCAAAATACAACTCCCCGGTAACGGCGCCAAAATGTTGGCCGGCTTAATTGTCGAATTAAACCTCTCAATATTAATTATCAATCCGGGAGTCGTAAACGCAAGTTTTACTACGTATTGGCTCAGCTTACTGATCAAAGTATAAATATTTTCCTTATTAATGATAAATTAAACACTGGAATGAAACACACATTGGCTTGCAAACAAGCAATCGTGAAAAGGAAACCTACTTAATCAGTTTTTCTTAGTGCAAATGCAATTAAACTATAATGAAATTCAAGACAATCCCAATCATTCTCGCACTCGCATTAAAAATCTCCTATGATAACTTAAAAACCTTAATCTTGACATAAGCAAAAGACCACACATTACAAATTCACACCTTAAACTAGCTAAAACTACTTGTTAAAAAAAAATCAGGATTCTAAAATAACAAAAGAAACAATCCTAATTGTTGCTAAAAGAAATACTTAAAAGATCCTAGAAATTGCATCGCAAATGATCTATGATAAATCCACACACATTACCCTAATAATAACTTCAAAACTAAAATTACTCTTGATAACAAATTTAAGATTGAAATTAACAAAGGAAAGTTATAATTATTGCGGAAAGAAAGCACTCTACTCTATGTAAAATAACATTTGAAAGGTCCTATTAAAAATCACATTACAAACAACCCATGAGAAACTTTCTATTTAAGTCTTTTAATCTAAATGAAAGAAACTATTAAAAGCAAACCTACTTCAAAATAGAATCATGTAACTTAATAAATAAAATTAAATCATGTTGCATTTAAACTTGGTAGCTCTACCTAATCAAACTTGCTCTTATAAGAAAATGATTATACTACGAAAATAAGAACCCATCCTGACTAAAAATAAATCTATCAAAGATGCACTCAAACCTACTTAGAAAGAAATGATTACATTACGAAGAAAAAAAAATCCTAATTTAAAAGTGATTTAATTATTAAGAGGAATCCTGGTATGCATGAACAAATCAAACCTTGAATTAACATTCTAAATGACAGTGTTAATTATTCAAAATTGAATTATTGCAATCTATTCTCTCTACTGAATCAAACTAATGTAGAAACAAACAATTATGGCAAAATGTGCTAACTTTACTACGTCCCATAATCACTCTTTTCTTCAAAGATAGAATATATTGTCCTGCTTCTTAATTATCAGCTTTAGTTTCTATGTCCATTAAATACATATGCCAATGATTTGTATCGCCGGTACTAATTTATATACACTTCATACTGCAGCTGTGAGTCCCATTTATTATAGCAGCAATCCATCCATATGAAATAATGAAATTAAAGTTTGTTATATAAATGAAGCAGTGGAATTAACCATCCTCTTGAGATCGAATGCAGAAACGATGATAATTAACATAACTCTGTGCTCTATTTGAGTGATTTCCAAGAGCTCACGGCAGTCAACGTAAATAAAAACAAATTCAAACATAATTCCAAATTCTAATTGAAACCTACACTAAAGTTGCTGGCATCGAATGTAACACTAGCCCTACTTCAATTACACTGGTTCTAGAACACATTGTTGCCTCTTTTGCACGATCAGACCTGCATTCATATATTCAAACACAGCAATACATATACAATTGCAAAATTAATTAAAAACACTCAATGCAAATGAGTATTTCCATTAATCAGTGTCTGGGCTAATAATCATTAATTGCCCCTCAGCATCTCTCACACTCTCTACATCTTCAGAAGGTCGACTTCTTCTCCTCTACAGCTACTACCTATCGACTTCTTCTCCAGAAAATCGACTGCTCCTATCTATCCCTCTATATTCTACATTTTACATATCGACCTCTAGCTACTTCTATATCGACTTTTTTATCCATCATTCTACAGCTACCACACATCTCGACTTCCAGCTACTGCTACTCGACTTTTTTCCATCCCATGCACACTGATCTATATATATATATATATATATATATATATATATATATATATATATATATATATATATATATATATATTTAATTACAAAACTGGAGCTTCAATGGAGAAAATAATTTGTTTTAAAAATGCCAGAATAAGAAATTGGTTTGAACAGAATGCCAAATTTGGAAATTGCTCCTCTTTTCATGGGATTTTACTGTTGCTGGAAGATGGGTTCGTTTCTTCTGGAAGAAATCGAAATTCATGTATCTGGTGGAGGCATCATACAAATATTTCGGAACAGCCATATCGTTTTGAGGTTCAATCTTATCATGACCAAGAAACGAAGAAGAAGGGTACATGTTTGTACTCATTCCAAGCCTCTGCCTTGTCTCTTTGGCAATGGCAAGTTGTTCACCTGTGATAATCTTTACGTTGACACCAAGATTAAGAGCTCGATGGATTGTTTCAACACTATCATGGCGAGGAGGATCAAATAGAGGCATAAATCCAGAAAATTTCCCTGGGGATCCCTTACTCTCTTTGGTCCTTTCAGGGACTTCCAATCTAGCTACAGCAAGGGAACGAAGTCCATGCTCAAAAAATTTATCAATTACTGACTGCACTTTATTTCTCACATCTTCCTTGCAATGGCAGAGGTCAAGAGTCTGCTTTGGTGCTCCTTTACTAGCACAATGCCATTTTAAAGAAATAAGCATGAAACCCAACACAATACGAATAGTGATTGACACAGCATATATCGTGTAATTATTCATTCTCTGAAAAATTTCCCGAATTTTTAAAACAACACTTAAAATAACACTGAACTAAGTGCTCAGTGTGATTCCAACTATGCTCTATGTTTCTTAGACTATGTTGTTCTACACCAACTAACATTGATCCATCCTACTACTTGATTTGGGCTCCCATAGAAATGTATTGATCCATGAGGTGGAATCCTCAAGGATCCTGCCAAACTTTAGCTCTTTCGAACTACAATTATAGATCACCCCAATTATCTCTTGGAGATATGCAGGCAATAATGGTGAATTCTTCCTCCTCGATCCTTGCAGTTGCAGCTTGCGGATCATGTTTCTCGTCCATGTCCTTCTTATTGAGAGGACACTATGCAACGTAGTGACCCATTTCACCACCCTAGAAACACTTGATCATTGATACATCCTTTTTCTACCTCTGTTGCCCGTTGTATGCAAGGGTTTCATTCTATTCCTCCTCCTTGGGCTTCAACCCACTATTGTTGTTGCTTCCATCAAGTTTACACTTGATCGTATCTCGCCTCATCTCTTCATGTTGAAGAGCGGCCCACATTTGTTCTCAATCAGGCAACCTTTCTCTACCCAGGATGTTGTGGAAAAAGACTTGCCATTCATTTGATACAAATTTTAGAGCCAATCTGACCATCTGTGTGGCCTGAGGTGTTTATTTGACAACTTCTAACTGATCTTTGGTTTCCTGAAGCTTTGCAAGGAATGGATTAATGTGTTCTCCCTTATACATCCTCATAGATCATATCTTCTCCTAAAAGTACATCTTCAGCTGCTCAGAAGATCCCTGATACAACGTATCTAAGGCATCACACATCTCCTTAGCCATCCCTTTGCAAGTGATGTGACATACTACATGATCCCTCACTCCGTCAAGGATCAAACACTTAGCCTTTTCCATATTCTTCTTGTAGGCTTTCAATGGATCTACATCCACGAGGACAGCTACCACATTCTCGATAAAGGCCTTGAGATCATGCTCATATAATAAACAAGTGATCCTTACCTTCCAAATCACATATTTTGAGATTCCCTCCAACTAATCTTGATCTCTCAGCCTATTTTTTTCATCTCTGTGATTTGAAAATTTTCAAATTTCTCCCTCTCTGTCCTCTACGCAGCTATTAAGCTAGCCTACACACTCCCTACTGGAGTATGTAGATCTTCTCCTTGCTATTGCTACTCTACAACTGATAAATAGAATTCCTTGGCTTGGAATTCACTGAGGAAGAAAATTCCCTCAAAAATTGTCTTCTTCCTTATTCTGGTATTTTTCTACCCACAAACGATGTTGTGGAAAATTGCCTCCCATAGAAAAATTCTCTATGTTGAAGCTTTTGTTGTGCTGCTCCATATGTCGTTAAAAATTCATGAAATGGAAATTTTACCTGTCTACCGACTCACTAAAAGACATATTTTTCTCAAGAATCTTTCCCTCTTGGCCTGGACTGTGCAATCCATTGGGGATTTTATCTGCTGCCTATGCAACTATTGGATCTCCCTCTTTCTCTTCAATGTTGAGTTCTTCTGATCTTCTCTCTAGATTCACATGCATTACTCTGTTACCATGTGAAAATTCCTAACTCCCAGAATCCTATTGCAGCAGACTAATATTACTTCTCCTACTTGATAAAGTATGAAACTTATTTATTGTGCTCTACAAGTAAATATTGAAGAAAATACACTGCAACCTTCACTAATTGAACTACTCATAATATGAGAAAACAAGATTTGAGCAGGAAAATTAGACACAATTTACACCGTTATTTTTGGACTATGTCCTCGAAAAAACCCAATGCAGAAAAATCGGTGCAACACTTGAGGGTTTATATTATTAAGCAGAAGTTTTTGAATACAATTGGATGCCCAAATTTGGCTATCCATAGAGAATCTGACTGATAGAAAATTAGTGAGGATTACCTCACACTAAAACTGGAGATACGACGCTGACCTAACACTGAACTGGACAGCTCCACGCTGCCTCTGCATTTCCTCTGTGCATATCTGCATCACTCTAGCTGGGTATTGTGTCACCTCCTTATGTTGGTTGTTCTATTGGTTGTATGTTGATCTTCTACCCCCGCCCCCCGGCCTCACACCCTGGCACTGTGGCACTGGATCTAGCCGATCCTCAGCAAAAAATTGGATCTCCTCAAGGCTTCATCATTGCCTTTGCGTGACACTGTGCTACCCAGTGTAGCCCTACAATGTCTCTTCTGCGTCATCTTCTTTTCCTTCTCTGTGATGTATTCCCGGCTCAAGAAAATATCTTCCATCCAGAAATATCACTTCCCCTTACTGAAATTGAATCAAATGGATGATCTTATCTGGCTTCTTTGCACTTCTCACATGATAAAATCGATCTCGAGACTCACTCAGTGTGTTTTCCACATGCCCATCAAAGTCCTTCTTATAATCTTCTCATTGGATAACCAACAACCCAAATTAAAATATAGTGAAAGGCTTAGATCATATTGACTCAATATCCTTCTTTTTCGAGAAGTTTAACACCCAATTCTATTAATACTTTATTTATTTTAATTCCTTAAACTTAGATTTAGGCTCCCATTAAAAATAATTAATTATTTTAATAAAACCTCATCCAGGTGGAATTTCCCAAAACACTTTTTGGGTATTTTGGAATACATGTCTCTAAGTCTCCCTGCAAAATTTGAGACTTAGAGAACATCTGATGCCACCAAAAATAAACACACACACACACACACACACATATATATGAAAAACTAGTTGATGCAGACATAAACTATGTGTTTTTCGTACAACTCACATACGGGTGGTGAGGCTATATGGATCAAACTGGATTTCCTTTGGAAGGTTGGGCACTAGCGTTCCTAAAACTACCAACTAGAATTCCTTATGCAGGAATTCTGCTAGAAAGCAAATCCCACATATAAGAACACGACTGCTTCAAGAACTCTGAAAATACTCAAAATTTCTACAATAAAATCATGGAAAACATCCAACTCAATTAAACATGAAGGCAAAAAAGAGCCATACAAATCAACTACATATAACCATATCAAAATTATGTGGCCATATATTACATTGGGTAGCCTCTTGGCTCTTTTCCCTTTAAATCACTCCTCACTCACTCCCCTCTTAACTATCTCAGCTCTTCAACTATTCAAGTGTGTTCTCCTCACAAAAACCACTCATATTTATACATAAATAATGAATTTAATTCACTCCAAAAATATCTCCACCTAATCCTCAACTAAATCTAATTTAAATTCATTTTAGGTGTGGACTCAACAAAGTCCCATACATAGAATTCCTACTCCCTAATTTTGCTACCTGATTCTATTTTCTCTCATATCCTTTTAATTAATAAAAGAATATTTACAAAATCCTCACTTTTATAATTTATCTCCTATTTTATTTAAAAATAACAAATTAATTAATAAAACAATTAAAATCTCACACCCCCCTTTATTACATAATTGAAAATTGAAAATTGGCCTTGATGCTCTTGCATCAAACTCCCAAGGTTGAAATTAATCATGATCGCCTGATCATGTTTTCGGATCTATGTATGCCTGGATCCCATATCTTGTGTTGTAAATTTCCACTTGTCGTTGCTTCTGTCTGTTGTTCTTCTCCAGGTTTCCACACTTTATGCTGCATCGCCCCACTGACTATGCTTTCACAATCTTCTGTTGTCTTTATTTTGCTGCTTTTTCTTTGTTTTACTATTGCTGGCCTCTTCTAGGATATTTTCATCATCATCCGCATCATCAGTTCAATTTCTCTGTCTAATAGATTTTCTCCAACATCTGCAATAAAACCTCTACTCACAAAACAATTTTTAGAATAAAAAACATAAGGCTTCAATGCCCCTTCTGCTGCTACTGGCAACATTTCAATATGCTACTCTGAAATTCCCTCCTCCATTAGCACATCAGTATGCTGATTCAATTTCTCTGTGAGACTATCAGTTAGTCCCTCCTCTACATCATCTGTTTGAAAAATGTTTCCATGTTCTGTGTCTTTCAATAACTTTCCCTGAAAATAGGTCCTCTGCTTTTCCAACTCTCTCCTTTGAAGATTTAACTTCCAATATAACTGAACAATCTCAACTGGAGTAGAACTCGGAAATTTTACACAAATTTCCATACCTTTACTTGTTGTTGACCAATCATCAAATGGTCCTTCTTCCCCCACTTCAATATTCTGCCGAATATTTCCATAGGACCCCTCTGTCTGAGATCTTGATATCTCAGCATCATTCTGAACAGATTTCATATTCAACTCTTCTTCTTTAACAAACTTCAAATTTTTTTCAACACTCTGTGATATACCTGTCATCACACACAAATCATTAGTCTTAAAAACATAAGACCTTGTGATCTCACTGAATGCTTCAGTCGACATCTCCCTTTGTTGTTCTGAATCCTTCATTTGATTCAGTTCTTCTGTAGATTTCCCTTCTGTCTCATCACTACTTCTATTCTCCCTCTGGCAATCTTCCTGAATTTTCCTGGTTTCAACATCATTACATTGTAAAATTTTTTCAGCAATCCCATTAAACAAATACACATGATTACCTCCTTGGAATTTTCCTTCAGTATTTCCACTTTGTTCCTGCTCCATAACAGCTTCGACTTGCTGTCTTATCCCAAACAAGAAGTCATTTGTGTTTTCTTCCTGTTGTAACCAATCAACACATTCCTTCTCTAAAAGGAATTCTTTACCAGACTTTACCTCAAGAATTTCATTCTCCTTTGTGACAGTTCTATCAGACTGTTCACCGCCTTTCGCATATCCTGCAAACATACATAAACTATGAGAAAAATGGCAAGGCTTCATAGCCTCATCTGTTTCTCTCGCCATCACCTCTTCAGATGCTTCTAAACTATCCCAATAGTTCATGAGATCTTCCTCACTGATCTCTTCACCCAGAATTCCGCCATGTTCCGGGCCACAAATGGAAACATCCATTTTTAACTCAGCCTCTCTGAGTTCTTCACAACTCAACATCTGCTCGAGCTTCCTCAGCTCTTCCATCAACTGTATGTTTACCTGCTTTTCCCTTCTTGCGTGTAGCTTCTGCCACTTCACCTTCCTTCTCATGGTCCAACCATGTGTCTGGTTTCTCATATTTTCCTGCAACAACTTCATTAACAATTCGAGGTGAATTTTTATCTCAGCCTTCTCCCGCTCATACTCTTCATCAGATCTCTGAAAATGACTATCAATAGTCATCTTCCCCTCCTTTGTGAACTGCATCTGTTTCTGTGTGGACTTCATTTAAGCCACTTCTCAGCAATCCCTCACACTTACCATACATCAAAATGAAAATTTTCCTTCTGCACTTGGCTTCTCTTTGTCCTGGAACCAATCTCTGACAACCTTCTGGCTACAATTTTCTGCAAACAACACTCTAGCAACTCATGTGTTACAATAACCAATTCTTTGGGTGTTGGCTCCGCCGATCATGCACCCAATTACATTCAGAATTTGTATTTATCGTACGACTCTTTGACTTCAGACTTATACCAAATTTTCATCTAACACCTGTTTTCACTTCAGGACTCGACCCAAAATTATGACAATGGATGTTTCAAGTTTATACAATCTTCACTTTCTTTCATATTTCATTCTTTAATAAAAATCATCAATTTCCCTTATCATTCCACATGATATTGAAGTCTTTAGTCAATTTCAATTCAAGTGTTCCAAGATTTATTTAAGGTGAAATAAATAAACCATTCCATATTTTTTTTTTAAATATATATCTTCCTGAAGTATCATACCTCATGCTCCTGTGCAACCTCAATCCTATGATTTCCGTTCCTCTGTGCCATCTTTGTCACTGTCAATACTTGCATGTTCACAAGTTTTTCATCTTAATGAAAACATTTCCCTCTCATCGAGCTAAGTGTGCCAAGTCAATTTACCATGCCCCTTGCTTACATGCCTATATACTTTTGCATAGTTCACAAATCACCAATCCACATTCTCACTCTCCAATGCATATAAAAATGCATGTCCATATATAAACCAAATATAAGTTTCAATCTAGGAAAATTTCTAATAATGCGGAAGCTATTTTTTCTTGATATTTTTTATGGTTATAAAACCATACAATACACTTCCCTTATAACTCCTATTGGGGAAGCTTTAACTTTCAATCAATGGCTGAAACTATATGATAAAAACTCATTTCATGGAAATCAAATTGCTCCCACCTTATCAATACTCAACTTTGTAATAAAACTCAAGGTGTATCCCCCAGGTCAACCCATATCTTAGTGTATGTGCCTATGTTTCACCATATAAGAATACCCAAATGTTTAAGAAACATTTTTCTTTAGACCCAAAGCATATTTCTCTATGGGTCCGCAGCCTACCAACCTTCTTTTCACCATTCATATGACTTTGGCCACCATTGATTAAGATATATATATGCTTTCCATGTTAACATTTAACATTCCAAACTTGGTTTTAAAATCCAAATAACTAATGTCCGCCCTCAACAAATATAACACTCACCTTTTCATTAATTCCCAAGTAGCTTGATGCACGTCCTCCATTAGATCTCCAGCATTTCAGTTGAAACTCATGCAAAGACCATTTTGTTTTCTAAAAGCCCTCCATGCTTAAACAAGCCATCACTACACCAGGCACTCTGCATATTTGTTCAACAATCCATTGTCAGTGTTTCACTTCCTAATTTCGCTTCCAACTTTGTGCTTTCGACCCATAGTTTCATGGAATTCGGATTCCATTACGCTGCATTCACGATCTCAGTAGTATTATTTCATTCAATACGGCTCCATGATCCAACACACTTCGGCATTCAACATCTCTCATTCAACGACCCAATTCGAAGGACTTCCGACCTCGATACAAATCTCACCGCTACGTTCCGTTAGATGTCCTGATTCCATTTTACTGCTGTTCAAATTCATTGCTTCCACCAGCCTTAAAACAAACTCATACCAATCACCATCTGGTCCAGATAAAGACTGAAAACGCAATTGAATTATGAAAAAATATGTAGCAATTCATACTTTCATTGGAATTTAAGAATCGATGGCTATAACAATCGACCATCACAGTAAACACCCAACATTCATATCAACCATCACAGCAAAAAAAATTGATGTTCTAACATTCATATCGATTATCACAGCAAAGAACCCAAACTTCAATTGATTATCACAGGAAAAAAAATCGATGGCCATCACATTCACATCGATTTCTTTTTACACAACAATTCTGCACATACATCACGTCAATGTTTATTTCAACAACGACTTGCGGCATCCATCAAACTTTATAACACAATCAGCTTGCGTAGTTTCAACCTGTGGTATGTAACACAATCAGCTTCCATGGAACATTTAACACTTCTAACTTGCGTAGCTTCATAACGCATTTGGCTTCAAACATAATTTAAGAAACGTCATAACATTTCCAGCTTCATAACTTCATAACGCAATTGCTTTCACAGAAAATTCAACCAACCCGTGGTCCCTTACTGTCTATACCGCATTTGATCACACATCGTTTCATTTATGCACATCGATCCAGGACTTTAATGCTTCTATCATACCATTCACACACATGGTATTCTTTCACATCAAGGCGTTCTTGTTTCTCACATCCTCTGCTAGCTGAGTGGATTAATTCAGAGTACTGTATTGCATGACCGGGCAATGCGAGGGTGTACTAAACTATGAAGGTCTGACACCCCAGCGACGCTGGTCGACTTTAGTTTCAATGGATACTCAACGTTCCCTTGTATGACATCTCACTGAAGGAAGGATTAAACATTCCAATTTTGTTGATACCCTTCTAACTCTAACTGCCAACCGATCGCTTGCAGCAGCAACATAACTGCCAATTGCCCCGCAGGATTGAGGGTAAGGGACGCATGCATGAGCGCCTGTACTATTTTCAAGACATCCGACCAATATTGCTGCACTGGGGATTACATAGGGGATAATTTCCAACCCAGTACCTATTCACATTTCTTCAAGACACAATTTCCCCACACCTATACCTATCCAAAGCGACAGAATTGCTCTCAGCCTTGTCACAGTGGCACCTCCAACTAATTAACACAACATCCAATATATGGTATCATGCTCCGCCTCCACGTCTAAATCGACATCTAAAATCAACCTCAATCAAATATCCATGCTAAATCTCCCAGCTTAATTTTGGCTCAACGTATTAATAACCACACACAAATCGACAAGGTTGTCCACCCTCAATCAGGCTCTCTGCCCCGCATAAGACACAACGTAGCTTGCAAAATGATATTCCCCATGACTCTTTCATGCAGGCTCCTGCATTCACAGTGCACATATAACTTTACAAATTCAACACAGATATCTTTAGCTCCAATACCAAAAATGATGCAGCAGATCCCGCATATAAGAACACGACTGCTTCAATAACTCTGAAAATACTAAAAATTTCTACAATAAAATCATGGAAAACATCTAACTCAATTAAACATGAAGGCGAAAAAGAGCCATACAAATCAACTACATATAACCATATCAAAATTCCGTGGCCAGATATTACATTGGGCGGCCTCTTGGCTCTTTTCCCTTTAAATCACTCCTCACTCACTCCCCTCTTAACTATCTCAGCTCTTCAACTATTCAAGTGTGTTCTCTTCACAAAAACCACTCATATTTATACATAAATAATGAATTTAATTCACTCCAAAAATCTCTCCACCTAATCCTCAACTAAATCTAATTTAAATTCATTTTAGGTGTGGACTCAACTAAGTCCCGTACATAGAATTCCTACTCCCTAATTTTTCTACCTAATTCTATTTTCTCTCATATCCTTTTAATTAATAAAAGAATATTTACAAAATCCTCACTTTTATAATTTAACTCCTATTTTATTTAAAAATAACAAATTAATTAATAAAACAATTAAAATGTCACACCCCCCTTTATTACATAATTAAAAATTGAAAATTGGCCTTGAAAGCTCAAAAAAATCAAGATGGAGAAGGGCGACATGATACCAAAATACTAGACGAAGTTCACTGAATGTCGAGATGAGCTTGGAAGTGTTGGTGTGATAGTTTCCGAGGATGATTTGGTTAGCCTAGCACTTCTAGGCCTTCCCAAGGACGGCACAGCTACCAAGATTCAGTGAATGGGAAGGAGAAGCTACTAGAGTGGGAGCGATTATGGTCTGACTTTGTGCAAGAAGAGATTCGGCGGAATACCAAAGATGAATCCTCATCAAAGATTGAAAATGAGGAGGACTATGCTTTGGCTAGAAAGGCGAAGAAAGGGAAAGGGAAGGTGTCCCATTCCAAATCAGATTCTAGTCAGGCAAGAAAGAAGAAGGATTTGTCAAAGATAAAATGTTTTCATTGCCACGAGCTTGGACACTATGCTATAAAGTGTCTGAACAAGAAGACCGACAAGAAGCCCTTAGGAGAAGCGGCAGGTGAAGCACTTGCTTCACAATTAGAGTTGGATTTCACTCTCATCACATGCATGGTATCATCAGTGATGGGTTTTGTGTGGTACTTGGATAGTGGAGCTTCATTCCATATGACCAGCAACAAAGAATTCTTCAGTAACTTGGAGGAGAAGGATCTCTAGATGCACATCGAGATGGGAGATGAAGGGAGGTATAGCGTGACAGGAATAGGTACAGTTACCTTTCAGAGGGAGTCTGGTACTCCCCTCACATTAAAATATTTCATGTATATTCCTTGTTTAAAGAAGAATTTAGTTTCAGTTGCTATGTTGGAAAACCGTAGCGATGATGTGATATTTAGCAAAGAAAATGTGTTTCTTCGTCACAAAGCCACACTGACAGGTGAAGAAGATTGGGGTTCAGGTAAAGAACCTTTACAAATTGGATGTATAATATTGTGCTTCCTTGAGCATGATAGTAGAGAAGGTGTAGAGCCGAGACATCGGTGAGTTATGGAATAAAAGATTGGGCAATCTACACCAAGGCGCTTTGAAGTTCATGTAACAGATTTCTACAGGACTTCCCAAGGGTGCACTTGAGCAACGATATACATGCAAATGGTGTACATTGGCTAAGTATACCAAATCCACCTTTCGTGATAAGGAAATCCAAGCAAAGGCGATCCTTGAAAGAGTTCACTCATATGTTTGTGGACCGTTCTCGACAGCCTCCACAAAAAAACACAATTATTATGTGATATTTGTAGATGATTTTTCACGCAAGTGTTGGACATTCTTCATGCAAAAGAAAGATCAGACGTTCTCAAAGTTTTGTGAGTTCAAAACACTTGTCAAGAAAGATACAGGGAGGAAGGTGAAGGTTGTCAAAAGTGAAAATGGTGGAGAATATGTCTCGAACGAATTCAAGAACTTATGTGCTTCAGAAGGAATTCGACGGGAATTGATAGCACCTCATAACCCACAATAGAATGGGGTTGTAGAAAGGAAGAACAAAACTTTATGAGAGAAGCAGGAGCGATGTTGCATGATCAGGGCCTAACATTGAATCTGTGGGTTGAAGCATTTAACACAACAATATTTGTTCAGAACATAAGTCCTCATCATATTCTCGGGATGAGCACACTAGAGGAAGATTTTTCAGGCAAGAAACTAGTTGTGTTGCATTTTAAAAATTTTGGTTCATGATTTTACTGACATGTAACCAAAGATGCCAGAAAAAGCTAGAGCCAACAACTGAGATGGGAATATTTGTGGGGTACACTGATACATCTCACAACTATTGGGTGTACTTTCCAACGCACAGGATGATAATGGTAAGAATAGATGTGAAATTCAATGAATAGAATACCATGCAAATTTCTCTTGAGAGTGAGCTTAAATTACATGCATTTGAGGAGATTTTAGCTCCAAAAGAAGAACCTCATGATGTGGAGCAGCCACAAGCAGAGGAACAGAGAGTGGTAGCACCCACTCATGTAGAGACATCCTGAGACAGAAGGAAGCACACCAGAGAGGTTGAAAGGTTGGTACTTGATGTTAGAGAGAATGTGGTATCACCCACATCACAACATAGACAGAGAAGGTCCCCATAGTGGTGCATTGGCTACATGGCTCTTATGAGCGAGAGTGAAGAGAGAGAGCCATCCTCTTTTGAGGAAGTAGTGCAAAAACTAGTTTGGGTTGATGCCATGGTTGAGGAGCATGACTCAATTATCATAAACAGTGCATGGGAAGTCAATGTCCCAAGACTAGAGGGGAAGTCAATTGTAGGATCCAGGTGGATCTACAAGGTGAAGCAGGCAACAGATGGGAGTGTGGAGAAACAAAAGGCTAGATTTGTGGCCAGGGGTTTCTCTCAAGTGGAGGGGATTGTTTAAGAGGATACCTTTGCACCAGTTGCATGGTACTTGTCAATCAGATCCATCCTTTCACTATCAGTGCAGATGGGATGGCAGATACATTAGATGGATGTAAAGATAGCCTTCCTCAATGGAGTGATTGAGGAAGAGGTGTAAATTGAGCAGCTAGAAGGTTTTGAGACCTTCGACAGAGATTTTTATGTGTGCAAACTCAAGAGAGCGTTGCATGGACTAAAACAAGCACCTCATGCTTGGTACTCTAGGATCAAAAACTACTACACCGAGTTGGGCTTCACCAAAAGTGAAGCGGATGTAAACCGTTACCATATTGTTTGATCCAGGTGGATATTGGTGGCCACCCACCTATTCCACCTAAACCTCTATTCAGTTGCATCAATTTCCTTTTTTTATAGCAACATTTACTATTTTTAGCAGTTTTTCAGGTCCTAAACTTCTAGAGCAGTTTTGACCCCCTAAACCGTATTTTTTTTAGGTATGCAGTAGGCCTCTAGCCACAAGTAAGGGCTTGTGTCAAGACCTATAATACTCAGAGATATCTTTCTGATGATATATCGTACGTGCCAAACGAAGATAATATGACCAAGTTACAAGCCCGGGAAGTTGGCTACCTAACTAACCCCAACGGGTCCCACAAAATCTTGGCATTTCATCTCGTGGGGTTAGGGTTTTGGTTGTTTAGGGTTTTCTTATGTTGTTCAATAATAAAAATTCCCTTAAGTCTCATTGTAACACAGTTCAGAGGCCTGTAGCCACCACAAATCTTCTCAGAGATAAGCTACCAACACCCTATCTATTTATTTCCATTCTATCTGTAAGCATATTTTATTTATTTTATATTAATGAAATGAAGTGTTATTTCTGTTGCATCTCTATGTTTATGTGTATTCCTATATTTTATTGTGTTCCTGCATAAGTCCGGATCAGTGGTATCAGGGCAGTCTTCTCTTTCTCAATCCTTATTTGCATCTCCCCAACGAGGTTAGGGTACAAAGAGTTAGGGCTCGTTTTGGTTGGCTTTGCCTCCAGTGGCATGGTTATAACATAGCTCGATAGCCTACTAGTGGTTAATTTTGACGCCTTAAACTCTTAACTAGAGTTATAATATTGAATCTTCTAGAGTCTTCTTCATGATGGTCATGTGGATAGTCCTTTTTCTATGAGTAATGGGGGTTGACATGGCATCCTCTTGAATTATGGTGCTCAAATTGGGAAGCTCAACTTCTGACTGTTATGACTTTCGCATACATACTCCAATTGAAGTGATTCTTTTGCCATTACAAAGGTATTTGTGTGTAGAATAGGAAAACAAGTTTCATG
The DNA here is from genome assembly GCA_034641835.2 of Pinus albicaulis. Lineage (NCBI taxonomy): Eukaryota > Viridiplantae > Streptophyta > Pinopsida > Pinales > Pinaceae > Pinus > Pinus albicaulis. Next base: position 14,716,878 of record CM076573.1, read on the forward strand.
CTTAAAAGGAAAATCCCCCCCCCCCCACCCCAAAAAGGAAAAAAAATAAAAAAGTCATTTAATGCTTCAAACTACTTAGGGACGGTTTCAAACCCTAATTTTCCAAATAACGTCCCATTAGTAAAAGTTTTCTTCTGAGTTGATTCCTCCATTTTATCCACTTTAAAAGCATAAATATGGATAAAAAAAATAGAATGATCCAATTCCTCATTTTGGGAGGGTTTTGGTTCCCAAAAGCTTCTACTAAATGAGGGAGGACAATTTTCCTCCAGCTTCTCTTGGGTGTACTAATTAGCCTTTCCTGCAAGCTATCCTTTCATCCCTATCTACCAAAGGCCATGATGTCATTTTATTGTAGTGAAATCAACCATTTGACTATCTATTTCTAAAATAACAATCCACTTGACTCACCGCAACACATGGCTCAACCTCAAACGCTTATTATCCTCGAAAGTATTCTTGAGAGTTTTCTTCCATTTCAAAGTGTTGCAATGTTTGAAAATCCTAGAGGTTTCGTGGTTTCATCCTATAGCTCAACCTAACTTTTATTATATATGCAATTTGAAACTTATAGGAATGTTTAGCATCCTCCTATAATGCTTTTAACACTACATACTCCACCATTAAATTGAATAATCTCTGATAATCCATTCCTATGGTAGAAAAAAGTGTTTGTGAAGCAAGTTTGGGTGCGCCAGATCAACTTTACAGCTGTGCTAAAGGTCGAGCCTCTACATCTGGCCATGCTTTGACTATTCTCGTTGATTGCTCAGAAAATTCTGCAAGTTTCCAACTTGGAAAATAAAATTGTGGTGTATATTTTATAGACAGTCATTACTCGGAAAACCCATTTATTGTGCTTTCATCCCTTGCAGTTGCACTCTCTCTTCATGATACAACATAAGGCATGAGCTGAGAAGAATTTTAAAAATACAACTTAGTCACATTACCTACAGAGGTAGAAAGTATTTTTGCGTCTAGTTCTTAGAGCTCATCTATATTTGATTTGGCAGCAATAATTAACTAGTCAACAACCACTTATTGGGTTGCTCAAGGCCTAGTTTGTCTTGTATATCATAGAATTGAATTGTAGTTGAAACAAACAATTCAACCCTCTTATCATGAAGTCTTGTCGCTGTGTGAACTTTACTATGGCTATCTTTACCTCCAGTCAACTGAGAAACACATAATAATCAATCTCCAACTCGACATTTGTAGTTGATTGTATCTCAACAACCACTACTTTTCTCTCCATCTCCTAGACCTTTTTCTTTGAATCCTTGTTAATTTCATGAATTTTGTTATCGTCTTGATTTTTACGACTGTTAGTATAGTCTTATTGTAGGAAACGTTCATTAATGGACTTCGAAATGGCGACAAGATCTTTGTTGTATGTCTCCACTTCCAAAATCTGCACAACCTCCAAATATAGGGAGGTTTTATTCATCATAGTATGAGAATAAACATCGTTAATGTTGTTGGGTGTGAAGTTGAGACTTATCTCTTATGTAGGTTCTCTATTTTTGAGCTCATAGAAATATTTGGGGCAAATTCTTTGCCCTTTCATTGTATGAAGGCTCACATTTGGCAGGTTTGGCCTAGAAGTAGGAGTAACATTAGAATCCAAGCCTTCCTCATGTTCTTGGCAGATAATCCCTTCCTGCCAACCAAAGAGCCACCTTAGTAGGTAGACAAATCACAAGTCTTGTTCAATTTACAAGACTTGTCTCAAGAAAATAAACCTTGAAGAGATAAAATGACCCCTATAAATACTTGATAAACATAGAAATTTCACTTACAACCCATAAGATCAGTGTATTTGAGAATATATTGTATATTAGTCATATCCAAACAAAAATCGTATCAATGCAATCCATTAATTCTTAATTCTCAGTTTTACTATCTCAACGATTTAAGTCAAAAACATCATATTCACTTATGTTAGCAAGATTTGAACTTAAAATGGTTTGTTGGAAATGTTGTCTTTGATGGAAAAGGAGGCAACAAAGAGAGAGACAGGCAAAGGAAGCAGCGAATACAGAGACAGAGCTGTTATCATGGCAATGGAGGCAGCAAAGAAGCAAATGAAGGAAGTAAAGGAGACAGGCAAAGGCAGAGGAAGCGAATATAATAGAGGAAAAACCGTTATCAGAAGCAGAGGCAGAGGCAAAGCCGTTATCACAGTAGTAAAGGCAGAGGCAGAGCGACAAAAGCAGCAGTGGCAGAGACACAGCTATTATTGCAGAGAAACAGCTATTATTCTGAGAATCATTGTTCCCACCTGGTGAATATATATATATATATATATATATATAACTAAATTCCGAGAATCGCTACCTCAGCCGGAGGATATATGTATACAATTCTGAGAATCTTTACCCAGCTGGGCGTTACACATAACATAAATATAATTCCGGGAAGCATAACCCAAGCGGCAATGTAATGCATAGTTAATATAAATTTCATTCCGAGAATTGTATACTCCAGCGGCAAAGTATTGCGCTTTATATTCAAAGGACCAAAGCATATGTGTGTGTGTGTGTGTGTGTGTGTGTGTGTGTGTGTGTGTATAGCCATATGCAGCGCGAGATCCAAAGAAATGTAGTAATATAAGGTGGGACCCTTCCCAATCGCATCGGAGATTATAAGGCAGCGTAACAGGTTAAAATAAGAGTTGCGATTGCGATTGGAAGTCCGGATCCGATGGGCGTATAAACTACAACTCATACATACCGTGAGTTCCGGTGAACAGTGATGATCGCATCGGAGAATATAGGAGTTGCGATTGCGATTGGAAGTCCGTACCTGATGGGTATATAAATCACAACTCATATATAGCTTGAGTTCCAGTTCTAATCGCATCGGCAAATCTTATTGAACATTGGTCAATCGCATCGGAAAGAAACAGACCGTCGGAACATATATTAAAAAACTTGTGATTGCGATTGAAGCCCGGACCCGATGGGCTTATAAAATATGATTAATAAGTATTTGAATTCGAATTGCATCGGCAAAGAACAGTGAACAGTGATCAATCGCATCGGAGCAAGGCAGCTTGCGATTGCGATCAATCGCAATCGGAAATCGCTGGAGGAGTAGCATATTGCATCGGAAAGCGTGGAAAGTGGGCCCGAAAGGGCATTAGTTATGTATTAAACATGATTCTTCAGTGTCAAAGTGGACATGACAGTTTGTTTGTTAAAATGTTGTATAACTATGCTGAGAGTTGAAATTACGTTATATATATATATATATATATATATATAACACATTGTTGCAATTATATTAAAAGATGCCGTGTGGTCTGTGAACCCACGGCCCTCGGCTTAAGGTGGAGGGTGATTTGTAATATAAAACGATTGCGATGCCTGTATGTTACGCTTGCGGAACTCCCACATCAACAAGACACTTGCTGCGTGTAAAGGGTTGGAATTTGCCCAGAATTACAGTCAGCAGTCACACATATTTACAAAATGCACTGATATAAAAAGCTCAGTTACATATATGTAGCAGTTACACCACAGCAGAGGACAGAAAAGCAAACGGAGCTGAAAAGAGATAAAACACAGTCACAGAAAAGACAGACACAGTCAAAGAAAAGACAAATGTGCAGTGAACCAAAAGACTAAATGAGTTGAGCTGAAGTTTTCATTATATGTGAATGTAAATATTGTAATTGAATTTTTTATTGTTTGTGATGCATTGGCAAGTCTCCGGAAGTAAACAAAATCCCACTGTTAGATTAAAATAATCACCTACAGTTACATTTTTCTGAGTGAGCTGGAAAAGAAATGAGAAGGAAGAAGGCAAAGAAGCATGGCTGTCCATTCCAAATTCATTGAGGAATGCTAACAGTCACAAGAAAATCCTTATAAATAATATCATCTTGATATGCAAAAAGATGTTAGAGAGAGCAAATATAGAGAAGGCAGAGTATAGAAGTGTAAGGTAGAGAAGATTAAGTAAAGAGGAGCAGAAAGAGAAGCTACAGAACAGAGCTGATATCTGAGGTAAATCAGCAAACATTCAGTTTGATAAATTGAGGAAGTTGGAGCTTCCCTATCAAGTTGTAGCTTGATAGCTATCAGTTGTAGCTGACTGAGGGTGGAGCCTCCTGTAGGTTGGTGCCTATAGAAAATTGAAGGGAGTTGGTGCTTCCTTGCAAGTTGTAGCTTGCAGAATTGAGGTAGGATCCTCCTGTAGGTTGGTGCCTGCAGAAAATTGAAGGGAGTTGGTGCTTCCTTACAAGTTGTAGCTTGCAGAATTGAGGTAGGAGCCTCCTGTAGGTTGGTGCCTGCAGAAAATTGAAGGGAGTTGGTGCTTCCTTGCAAGTTGTAGCTTGCAGAATTGAGGTAGGAGCCTCCTGTAGGTTGGTGCCTGCAGAAAAACAGTGGTGAGAGGGAGTTGGAGCTTGCCTTTGCATCCCAACAATAATAAGATGTGGTTTTCTCCCTTTATGGGTTTCCACTTATATCTGGTGTCTCTGTGCATGATGTTTATGTGTTGATCTGATTTATATCATCTTCTTAATTCCTGCTGCTCTCATATTAAGTCTGTTGTTATATTATATTAATACTTGCTACTCACACTCTAAGAGTACTCACGTATTAAGTTGGACATGAAATGAAGGTGTATCTAAGGTTTAATAAAAAATTTAAAAGATTATGCATGTGTTAAACTGATTCACCCCCCCCCCCCCCCTCTCAGTTTAACCAAGGGTTCAACAATTGGTATAAAAGTCAGTTCCTTAGTACTAGTATAACAGCTGAAAGGAGATCCTAGGTTCCCAAGATGGCTAGTAAAGAAGGATGCTCAACCAATAAAGCCCCTTTCTTCACTGGTGAAAATTATGCTTTCTGGAAAATCAAAATGAGGACATACATAATGTCTTTAGGAATAGAAGTCTGGGCTGCAGTGGAATTAGGATATGCCCCAAAGGCAACTGACACAGAGAAAGAAACAAAACAAGATTTTGTGGCTAACGCAAAAGCCATGAATGCCATCTTGAATGGATTATGTGAAGCATAGTTTATTAAAGTAATGCACAAAGACTCTGCCAAAGAAATATGGGATACTCTTGAGAACATACATGAGGGAGACAAGAAAGTAAAAACTGCCAAACTTCAAGTCTATAGAGCCCAGTTTGAGAACTTAAAAATGAATGATGATGAAGACATTGCCAGTTTCTTTCTAAAAGCTGCAGAAATTATTAACAATATGAAAGCTCTTGGAGAAAAAATTCCAGAAAGTATAATTGTGCAAAAGATTCTAAGATCTCTTCCATCCAGGTTTAATCCAAAGGTGTCTGCAATAGAAGAAACAGTTGATTGGGAGACCTTGACCATGAACCAGCTACTTGGAAATCTAACAGCCTATGAAATGAGGCTCCCACAGAAGAAGACAAGTACGAGGGAGGCAGCTTTTAAATCAAAAAAGAAGAAAGAAGAAGAGGGAGACATATGCTCTTGCTCAGATGAAGAAGAGGCAAAGTTTGTCAAGAAATTGGATAGAGGCTCAGGTAAATACAAAGGTAAACTCCCCTTCAAATGCTTTAACTGTGGAAGAGTGGGACACTATGTTGCTAAGTGTCCTCACAAGAAAGTAAGGAATCAGGCTCAAGAGTCAGAGAAAAATAAATCAAAGAACTGGCAGAAAGGAAAGAAGTTCAACAGAAAATCCTTCTATGCTCAACAAGACAGCAGTACATCTGAAGATTCAGATGAATCCTCAAATGAAGGAGGAACCTCTGAATTCTTATTGATGGCCATAGAAGAACTTGAAGGTCTCCTGCTAGAAGATGAAGAAGAAGAAGGTGAAGTCGACCTTGAGGGGGAGCTAAGAAGTGCACTAGAAGAGATTGATAGACTCAAGCTGAAATGCAGAAAACAAAATGACATTCTCCTAAAGTATGTACGATAAGAACAGAATTCAGAAGTCCTTAAGCAGCTAAAGATAGAGCTTGAAGAAGCCAAAAAGATAGAGGACATGTTACTTAAGCAAATCAAAGAAAAAACTCAAGAACAAGAAAAGTTGGAAGAAGAAGTAGTATGTCTCAGGAAGAAATTAGAAAATGCTCAAAGGAAAGTGGTTATAAACTCTTCTCAAACAACAAGCTCTAGTAAGTTGAATGAAATTCTGGTTGCTCAAAGATCCCCTATGATAAAGACTGGAATAGGCTATGAAGGAGAATCAAGTAAAGGAAAAGAAAAGGTTGACAAAGAGATTATTTTTGTAAAAGCAAAGAAGAATGATGAAGCAGCTCAAACAATTCCTACAAAAGAAGAAATCTGTAATAAGGAAGACAGAGATCAGAAGAAACCACTAGTAGCAAAGAGTGTAATAAATACTAAGACCCCTGAGTATGTAAAATTTGGAAACCATCAAAGGAGATTCTTCCATATTATGAAGAATGCCACCTGTTATGATTGCCACAAGCTGGGACACATTGCTGCATATTGTCATACAAGGAGGAGTAATTCAAACCAACAAAAGATGCAAACATTGAAGAGATTGCATCAAGCAAACAAATGGAAGAGACAACCTTACATCAGGTATGCAAATAACTTCTATGGTTACTGCTTTTATTGTAAGGAATTTGGTCATAAAATCATTGAGTGTAGAAAGTATGGACAAATATTGATGTTTAACACCTCAAGGAGATTTATGAATCAAAGAAATTATGTTCATACTCATAATTCTACAAAAATTATGATCAAATGTTGTGTATGCAATCAAGTTGGACATATACCTTCCAAATGTCCTCTAAGAAGATATAGTTCATCTCCTCACAAAAGATACCAAACAAAAGGGTGCCTCCAGTGGATAAAGAAGGTGAATAAATGTGACTTGGCTCTAACTGCTCAAGATCTGAAAAGCCAATGGTATTTGGACAATGGCTACTCTAAACACATGACAGGAGACAAAAGCAAGTTTATAACTCTTGATGAAAAGAAATCTGGCAATGTTAATTTTGGCAATGATAAATCAGGTAAGATCAAGGGAAAAGGCTCAGCCAACATAGACAATGGCAGAGGAAAGGCCCAAGATGTACTATTTGTAGATGGGCTGAAAGCAAATTTACTAAGTGTCAATCAGATGTGTGACAAAGGCTGTGAAGTTCTTTTTAGAGCACAAGACTGTGAAGTCAGATCAAGCACCACAGGTAAGACTCTGCTCAAAGGTGTTCGAACAAAGAGCAATGTTTACATTGTGAAAGAGGAAGATGAAGCATGCCATCTTAGCAAACTTGAGGAGTCATGGTTATGACATAGGAGATTGGGACATCTCAGCTTCGATCATATAATCAGACTGAGCAAAAAGAAAGCAGTCAGAGACATGCCAGAAATAAAAAGGCCTTCTAATACCATATGCAAATCTTGTCAATTGGGTAAACAGACCCGTACATCATTTAAGGCCAAAGATGAGTTATCAACAAGAATATCTCTCCAGCTTGTGCACATGGATTTGTGTGGACCTGCTAGAACTAAGACACCATGTGGAGAATCTACTTCATGCTGATAATAGATGATTTCTCCATAATGACATGGGTTGCTTTTCTCAAGAATAAGTCGGAAGCTCTGGACAAATTCAAAATATTCAAAGCATTAGCAGAAAATCAGACAGGATGCAAGCTGAAATGCATCAGATCAGACAGAGGAGGTGAATTCATTGATTATGACTTTGCAGACCTATGCAATGAACATGGCATAAAACAACAATTTACTATTGCAGGGACACCTCAGCAGAATGGAGTAGCAGAGAGACAAAACATATCTGTTCAACAAATTTCCAGAGCCATGATGCAAGAGAATAATATTGCTCAAACCTTCTGGGCAGAAGCTATACACACAGCAGTACATATCCTTAATAAAGCTCACTTAAGGCCAAGCAGTGACAAGACTCCCTATGAACTATGGCATGGAAAGCCAGCTTCAATCAAACATTTCAGAATCTTTGGAAGCAAATGTTACATAAAGAATAATGATGAAAATCTTGGAAAATTTGATGCAAGAGCAGATGAAGGGATCTTTCTAGGACATGCTTCCAAAAGTAAAGGGTACAGGTGCTACAACAAGACTCTTCGGAAAATAGTAGAAAGTATTGATGTGAGATTTGATGAAGAACTTCCAAACAATACACGAAATACAGACTGCTGCAGTCCATCAGACAACCATGAAGAAGAAAACCAAGATGATGAGGAAACAAGTAAGACAACATAAGATACAGAGCTGAGTTCTAAAGCTCCCTCAAGATATACTCAGAAGAACCATCCTGAAGATCAGATCATTGGAGACAAGAGAGTAGGGGTCCAAACAAGAAGGCAGCTAACAGAACAATTTGAAGAGGTATACATAGCCATGCTGTCACAAATAGAGCCAAAGAAATTTGAAGAAGCCAGCAAGGACAAGTCTTGGGTAAAAGCAATGAATGAAGAATTGGACCAAATTGAAAAGAACAATACCTGGGAATTAGTCCCTAGACCAATTGAGAAAAATATCATTGGCTCAAAATGGGCATTCAAAAATAAAATGAATGAGGAAGGACAGGTAATCCGGAATAAAGCCAGACTTGTCTGCAAAGGATACTCACAAATTGAAGGACTTGATTACGATGAAACATTTGCCCCTGTAGCCAGAATGGAAGCTATCAGAATGTTCCTGGCATTTGCATGCTACCAAAACTTCAAAGTATATCAAATGGATGTAAAATCTGCATTTCTGAATGGAGACTTAGAAGAAGAAGTCTACATGGAACAACTAGAAGGCTTCTCATTGACAGACAAAGAAGACTATGTGTGCAGACTGAAGAAGGCCCTATATGGACTGAAACAGGCTCCTCGTGCTTGGTACTCAAGACTGGATAAATATTTGCAAAAACAAGGCTTTAAGAGAGGTGGAGTAGACAGTAATCTATATATAAAATCCCATGAAAATGAACTCATGATTGTTGTTGTATATGTTGATGACATTATGTTTAGAAGCAACAGAGATGAACTAGCAAAAGGATTCGCAGAAGAGATGAAATCAGAGTTCGAAATGTCCATGATTGGAGAGCTCAGTTTCTACTTAGGACTTCAAATTCAGCAAAAGAACACAGGCACATTCATTTCACAGGAAAAGTACTTAAAAGAAATGTTGAAAAAGTTCAAAATGGAGGACTGCAAACCTGTGTCAACTCCCATGATCACGGGATGCAAGTTGTGTGCTGATGATGGGTCTACAGATATAGATCAAAAACTCTACAGATCTATGATAAGAAGTTTGTTGTATCTGACAGCATCAAGACCAGACATCATGCTAGCAGTAGGACTAGTGGCTAGATATCAAGCAACACCTAAACAAAATCACCTTCTTGCAGTCAAAAGAATATTCAGATATCTACAAGGAACTACACAGTATGGGCTTTGGTATCCTAAAGGAAAAAGCTTCACTTTGACAGCATACACAGATGTAGATTGGGCCAGCTGTGTATATGATAGGAAAAGTACAAGTGGAGGTGCTTTCTATCTAGGAGAAAGTCTGGTGGCATGGTTAAGCAAGAAATAAACATATATCTCTCTGTCTACAGCAGAAGCAGAATATATAGCAGCAGCAGGATGTTGTACACAAGTCATGTGGATGAAGCAAACTCTTCAAGACATGAAGGTAAGCATTGATGAACCTATCTCAATTAAATGTGATAATACAAGTGCTATAAGTATATCTAAAAACCCGGTGCTTCACTCAAAAACTAAACATATTCCAATCAAGTATCATTTTCTCCGAGAACAAGTGGCTCAGAAGATAGTAAAACTGGAGTATGTACCAACAAAAGAACAAACAACAGATATATTTACCAAACCACTTGCTAGAGAGCCATTTGAATATTTGAGAGACAGATTAGGGGTAGTATCTGTAGATGCTACTCTCTGATATGAAGAGAAAGCACAGTTTCGGGGGGAGTACAGAAATGAAAATATCATTCTCAGGGGGAGATCAGCCAGCAAGGGAAACATGAAAACAAGTCCCCAGGATCAAAGGGATTATGGCAATAATACTTTCAGCATAAAAGAATCAACAAAATTTTGGAGCAGCAGCATACAAAATCAGGAAATTTCAGGAAATGCATGAAATATTGGAAAAGGAATAAAACCACAACATCAGAGAATAGAAGCTTTACAACAAACAAACAAAAAATAATAAATAAAATAAAATAAAATTTGAACCCCTTGCCATTGATGTCAAAGGGGGAGGAAGAGCAAGCAACAGTAAGAAGAGGAAGAAACAAAAGAAAGGATCCTATCAGGAAAACAGAGGAATTGTATTGCCATCAATGCCAAAGGGGGAGGCTGTTGGAAATGTTGTCATTGATGGTAAAGGAGGCAGCAAAGAGAGAGACAGGCAAAGGAAGCAGCGAATACAGAGACAGAGTTGTTATCATGGCAATGGAGGCAGCAAAGAAGCAAATGAAGGAAGTAAAGGAGACAGGCAGAGGCAGAGGAATCGAATATAATAGAGGCAGAACCGTTATCAGAAGCAGAGGCAGAAGCAGAGCCATTATCACAGCAGTAAAGGCAGAGGCAGAGCAACAGAAGCAGTAGTGGCAGAGACACAACTATTATTGCAGAGAAACAGCTATTATTCCGAGAATCATTGTTCCCACCTGGTGAATATATATATATATATATATATATATATATAACTAAATTCCGAGAATCGCTACCTCAGTCGGAGGATATATGTATACAATTCCGAGAATATTTACCCAGCCGGGCGTTACACATAACATAAATATAATTCCGGGAAGCATAACCCAAGCGGCAATGTAATGCATAGTTAATATAAATTTCATTCCGGGAATCGTATACTACAGCGACAAAGTATTGTGCTTTATATTCAAAGGACCAAAACATATGTGTGTGTGTGTGTGTGTGTGTGTGTGTGTGTGTGTGTGTGTGTGTGTGTGTATAGCCATATGCAGCGTGAGATCCAAAGAAATGTAGTAATATAAGGTGGGACCCTTCCCAATCGCATTGGAGATTATAAGGGCAGCGGAATAGGTTAAAATAAGAGTTGTGATTGCGATTGGAAGTCCGGATCCGATGGGTATATAAACTACAACTCATACATACCGTGAGTTCCGGTGAATAGTGATGATCGCATCGGAGAATACAAGAGTTGTGATTGCGATTGGAAGTCCAGACCCGATGGGTATATAAATCACAACTCATATATAGCTTGAGTTCCAGTTCTAATTGCATCGGCAAATCTTATTGAACAGTGGTCAATCGCATCGGAAAGAAACAGACCGTCGGAACATATATTAAAAAACTTGCGATTGCGATTGAAGCCTGGACCAGATGGGCTTATAAAATATGATGAATAAGTATTTGAGTTCCAATCGCATCGGCAAAGAACAATGAACAATGATCAATCGCATCGGAGCAAGGCAGCTTGCGATTGCGATCAATCGCAATCGGAAATCGCTGGAGGAGTAGCATATTGCATCGGAAATCGCTGGAGGAGTAGCATATTGCATCGGAAATCATGGAAAGTGGGCCCGAAAGGGCATTAGTTATGTATTAAACATGATTCTTCAGTGTCAAAGTGGACATGGCAGTTTGTTTGTTAAAACGTTGTATAACTATGCCGAGAGTTGAAATTACGTTATATATATATTAAAAAAAAAAAAGGCCCTGGTATATATATATATATATATATAACACGTTGTTGCGATTGTATTAAAAGATGTCGTGTGGTCTGTGAACCCACGGGCCTCAGCTTAAGGTGGAGGGTGATTTGTAATATAAAACGATTGCGATGCATGTATGTTCCGCTTGCGGAACTCCCACATCAACAAGACACTTGCTGTGTGTAAAGGGTTGGAATTTGCCCAGAATTACAGTCAACAGTTACACATAGTTACAAAATGCACTGATATAAAAAGCTCAGTTACATGTATGCAGCAGTTACACCACAATAGAGGACAGAAAAGCAATTCCAAGAAGAGATAAACACAGTCCACGAAAAACAGACCACGATCAAAAGAAAAGACAAATGCGCAGCAAGCCAAGAGGCTGAATGAGTGAGCTGGAGTTTTCATTATATGTGAATGTAAATATTGTAATTGAATTTTTTTATTGTTTGTGATGCATTGGAAAGTCTCCAGAGGAAAGTAAAGCTCCCACTGTAATATTGAAATTAATTCATGTTGTTATATTTTCTGAATGAGCGAGTGAAATAAATGAGAAGGCAGAAAGTGAAAAGGGATGGCTATCCATTCCAAATTCATTGAGGAATCTTGCCAGTCCGCAAAGAAAATCATATAATAATATCATCTTGATATGCAAAAAGATGTTAGAGAGAGCAAATATAGAGAAGGCAGAGTATAGAAGTGTAAGGTAGAGAAGATTAAGAAAAGAGGAGCAGAAAGAGTATCTACAGAACAGAGCTGATATCTGAGGTAAATCAACAAACATTCATTTTGATAAATTGAGGAAGTTGGAGCTTCCCTATCAAGTTGCAGCTTGATAGCTGTCAGTTGTAGCTGACTGAAGGTGGAGCCTCCTGTAGGTTGGTGCCTGCAGAAAATTGAAGGGAGTTTGTGCTTCCTTGCAAGCTGTAGCTTGCAGAATTGAGGTAGGAGCCTCCTGTAGGTTGGTGCCTGCAGAAAATTGAAGGAGTTGGTGCTTCCTTGCAAGTTGTAGCTTGCGGGGTGAGGTAGAGGAGCCTCACAGCAGGTTGGTGCTGTGAGAAAAACAGTGGTGAGAGGGAGTTGGAGCTTGCCTTTGCATCACAACAATAATAAGATGTGGTTTTCTCCCTTTATGGGTTTCCACTTATATTTGGTGTCTTTGTGCTTGATGTTTATGTGTTGATCTGATTTATATCATCTGCTTAATGCTTGCTGCTCTCATATTAAGTTTGTTGTTATATTATATTAATACTTGCTGCTCACACTCTAAGAGTACTCACATATTAAGTTGGACATGAAATGAAGGTGTATATAAGGTTTAATAAAAAGTTTAAAAGATTATGAATGTGTTAAACTGATTCACCACCCCCTCTCATTTTATTAAAGGGTTCAACATGGTTTGACTTACATCAATAACACGTTACTTTTTCTTTTAATATGGCTTTACAATAATAAAATGCATACATTCAATTTCAATAAAATAGATAAAAACAAATATTGGATTTTAAGTCATTATTTATAAGCATCTAAATTTATGTTCTAGTTTTCATGTGTAGCAAAAACAAAGGTGGAAAAAAGAACACGCCATAATGATGAAAATCATTGTGCCCAAATTTTTTCATGATAGACTAGAAGATTTGTCTTAATTTGTAATACTAGGATCTGTATAATAAGTTTTTACATTATATTCTTGTACAATTAAATGAAAGTAATGATATCTCCAAAACTGAAGTATTATCAGCACGAGTGGCCCAATTCCTTCGCTCGATGAGATGATTTAGACATAGGACGTATACCATAAAAAAATAAAAAATATGTAACTTAGTCAAGCAATTACATGAAACATTTTCAAACACAATGTTGCTTTGATATAGTAAAACTGATTTGCCTCAAAAGTTGACCCCAACTTTGCATCTATGGACCATTCGACCACCTTAATCCTAGGTAGGTTGCCTTAGAGTATCGTATTTGAAAATGAGTTGCATATTCGCTATAGGAGGCGATAAGTTAACTTCCTCTTCCTCACCTACAGAAGCAATTACAGGAGTCTATTTATGTTAAGTAATGAAATATTCAAAAAATTTCATCATATATAAGCTAATGAATATACCCATTAATTTTCAAAAAATTTCCAGTCTATTGGCCCATTAATGTTGTAAGAGTACCAATGACTATACCATGTTCATGCGACCCATGCCCATGCCATCCTTAGCCGTCCTCTTCACCTTTAGTCTCGAGCCGCCAAAAAATTCTGCGGCCATCAACTCTGCCATTAACTCTCCCATCTGTCGGTCTCAAGTGCGCCATTAACCCTCCATCCTGCGTAGTTTATTTTCGCGGGCTTTTAGCAGGATAAGAAGGATGCTGTGATCACTGCCAGGCCAGAGGGATATGTTAACCTGCGTCGGATCCACCCTGAGGAGCCTGAATTGGGCCACCTGCAAATGCCCACGGAGTTGTGACATAGAAATGGCTGAAGAAATCCATTAACTCTCTGCAATCCGCCTTATCTCTCTGCAATCCGTCGAGCAGTTAAATTTCAAGGGCTGTTAATTTCGGGTTGGCCCTCCCTTACGAATGCTAGTTGCCAAGATTGCTTGACTGAATCTCAGAAGAAAATAGTCACCTGTCTTCCCAGGCATGGAGGTAGAGGTCTCGAGGTGGATTGTTTTCTGCGCTACTCAACTCGCTCCTTTTTTCAGATTTCCGGTATGAATTTTCTATTTTTGGGGGCGAAATTCGTACTCTATTTGCGTAAGTTTCAGCCGGTTTTTCAATAAATTTTAGTCTAATTTGTCTAGAATGATGAGATACACCATTATACTTTGAGTTGTGAAATCTTTTTTATTTGGGTATTTATGAGAATTACACGTAGTAAAAAACTGCAAAATACTTATAATTCTTAAGAATGCGCCTTTTTGTTGATTGTTTTGCTTTGCTTTTAAATACAGAATCGCTGAATTTGACACCTCTTCAATCTCTGAATTTGGCACCGTCTTTGGGGAAATCATCATCAAAAATATTGCCTATATTGTTAGGAAGCATTGGCGGAACAGCTCTGATACAGCAGCCATTAACCCGAAAATTTCTGGACATGGCCTGAATCGGGCCACCTGCAAATGCCCACGGAGCTGTGACACATAAATGGCTGAAGAAATCCATTAACTCTCTGCGAACGCTGGTAAGTTTATAAGTATTTTTTTTTATTATTTGTCTGTTTTTTTTTTTTTTTTCACTGTCTATTTGTCCAAACTCTGATCTGTGGCGTTCCATTCTGTAGCCATTAACTCTCGGCAATCCGCCTAACTCTCTAGCTTAATTGGTAGGTTATCAAAAAATATCAAATACCCTTTGTCTTTCGTATTCTTTTTATTTAGTTAGAGAATTTTTAAAATAAGTTTTGATGTTAGAAATTGTAATATGAAATTACTTTTATTTGATTGCCGCAACTGACATTTCACTGATTTGAATGAATAAGGGAAAACAAAAATGAAAGAAATAATTTTTTGATGGAGAAAAAAATCTTTGTGAGCTTTGTAATATTTTTTAAATAACACTAACAAAAAACGAATTTGTTCTCAATCCTTAGTATTAAATATATGACAGATTTAATTAAAAATTATAAAATTTCATTATTAAAGTGAGGGATTTTTTAACAAAATTTCTTCAATTAACTTATGGGAAGGGATGAATACGTTTTCTCTGTCCAATGTAAATTTTTCTTATAAATGACAACCATTTATATTATATTTAAAAGTGGAACCTGGAAAAAAACTTACAACGTTATTTTATATATAATGTGGCTCTCATTACTTGGTTAATGGTATGTAATTAATTTCATATATATATTAGTAATTTGGAGAATGTTATTGTTATTGTAGTGATAGGTTTATATATATATATAGAAATATTAATTTTTATAAGTGAAAAATAATTTATATATATTCCAAAAAATTAGGAAAATATATAAGAAAAAATATATATCACAAGCTTTGTTATAATACAATAAGCCAAAACCATTGTAAAAAACCATAGTGCATGCTCGATATTTTTTTATTAATTAATTTAATTAAAAGAATAAAAATGGCACAACTACTTAATTAATTTAATGTTGAATAATTTAGTGTGTCGCTGTGTATCACGATATCATTTAATTAATTTAATTAATTAATTAATTAATTTTTTTATGATTGTGAGAGAAATTTAGTTTAATTGGTTATTTTTCATTCTATTATTATTGAAAAATTTATTAAATCTATTTTTTGAAAGTTGTTTTATGGGTTTTTTCATTTTGATTAATGTATATGATTCTTTTTCAATTTTTATTTTATTTTATTTAAACAATTTTTTTAAAATATAAGATTATTGGTTTGTAATTTTTTTAATTTAAAGTATATTTTATTTATTCCATTATAATTTTTTTTTTATAAAATGTCTTTTTAAATTTATTGTTTAAATTCAAAAAATGTTCTGTCAACATTGTTATCCTATTGTTTGGAGTTCAATATGTAGAGAAAGGCCTTTATATCATTTTTTGTCACGATGACAAACATGTAGTTTTGGATGTTTTGAATAAAATCTCCTTAACACAAAATATGCCATATTAGACTTGATTTCTAAAATAGTTTTGGATGTTTTCAATAAAATATCCTTAAAACAAAATATGCCACATTAGTCTTGATTTCAAAAGTAACGATAATGACCAGTGTATGCAACACATCATCTACAATGTTGCTTCCATAGAAAAGAGTACAACATGAAATCAAATGAAAATCACACCAATTGATGCATAGTTATACAATACAAAAATAAAGGTGTATTGCCACATCACATAACTGGATATAATATGTTCAACTTATATAACCAGATTCTCATTGCCAACTGTAGTTTACGTAAGTCTTGCTTTATTTCACTTTGCCAAAAACATAATCACAATTGAAAAGAACGAGAAACTAAGATTTGTTCATTTTGTTCTAGGAAAACAATATAATTATAACACCCACATGCTATGATGAGATGAGAGTTGTTACCTATTTCAAAATGCAACATATGTTATGAATTACATCACATTATTTTCCTAAAAAAATTGTGGGCCTTTAAACATGTGTTTATTTTAAATGAATAATTATGTAAAAAACAATTTTAATAACATCATTATTATTATGAATAAAATTATTTTTATTTTAAAAGAATTAGAATTATTAATTACATTAAATTTGTTACTTTAAAAGAATTAGAATTATTAGTTAACATTAAATATTTGTATAGTAATAATTTAATTTTAAAGTTAAAATCAAAACATATATCAAACTGTTATATAATATTTTTCAATATATAATTAAACATTAAAACTTATTTTTTTGAAGTAATTAATCATTCTTATTTTTATTTATTTGAAAAAAATCTCGAAAAACGAATTGGCTTTAAAACATTGTGTTCATATTTCTTCACTGTTAGACATGTGTGTTATCTTAACTTTAGTGTAGCTAGTGCATCATTCTAATTTTTAGTTTACTATGATATACTCACCTAGTTTAATTAGGAGACAAGAAATGTGGCCCATATCCACACATGTCATCTAAATAAGCTGATTATTGATAGTAGATATCACACACATAGATTAATTAACAAAGAGTAAGTGGCCCAAGTCCACACATATTTAGTTAGTTTTCAAATTCTTGCATTAAATCAAGTTTTAATTTTTGCATTAGGATTTCGGGACCAGGATTAAAATACCAAAAGAAAGCAAGTAATCTCTGTCGCCCTTGCACCTAACGGTGACCCTGGGTATGTATATGAACGCTCTCTCTTGATATTTTACAATCTCCCTATAGAGCAAACTTTTAGTTTAAATAGGACAAGTTGTAACCGTCCCATTATCCGCACATTGTTTATTTTGTGAAAGGAACAACCAAACATAGTGTATCGTATATCCGCATCTTACAACATTGTGATTGTTCACTTTATTTCACACACAAAGCTTCAACGAGCTAGGGCTCTCGTCCTATTCTTACTGTAGCTTCACAAAGGCACACCATAAGCAAATATTTTCTTTTCATTTTCCTAGTTGAAAGTCATTAATATTAGTTCAATTTTTGGCACTAGGATTCGGGACAGGGATCGAATTATCTTTAGAAGAGCAAGTAATCTCTGCTACCTTTTCACCCACGGGTGATCCTAGGCAAGCATATGAACACTCTCTACTGATAATTCACCATCTCCCTATAGTTGATCAATTAAATTAACTAAGAAGCATTGTAAGCAGCTCACATCCGCACATGTTTTACTTTTGAGCAAGGAACAACCAAACCTAGTTTAAATACGGGATATTGAAAAGGATCACCGCATATCCACATGTTCAAACTATGTGCTTATTCACCTCTTTCTCACACACATTCACACCTTAACTAAATCAAAGCCACCTAAAACTCACTTAACTAAACGCATTAAACTCTCCCCACAAGGGCCACAAGAGAAGTTATAGCTTAAGTTAGGACCAAGGGGGTAGGCATCCAATAAGATGCCTTGGTCAGTTTACATCTTGAAACATAAAATTTGACTATTTAGGGAACTTTTAAATCTGTCTATCCGCCCACGGCAAAGAAAACCTGAGCGCAGCAGAGTCTCGATTCAGAGGGGGTTAGGCTTAGGCCCAGTGCGTGCGGTATTATTCGGGGCTACCTGACCCATCTAATACTCGGTACTGGTAGTTGAATTACCAAGAAGCCCAAGACTCGAACGCTCACGTGGGACGACGGTACCTCGCGACCAAAATTAAGGCATCCTTCCCTATAGGTGACGGTGCAGGCAAGCACTAGATCCTCTACCCTTACCTTGGTTGATTTTCTTCGGTTGACTGGAGGCGTCGTCAGCTCTTTTAGGACGTTGCCCCACCATTCACAAGATATCTTCTCAAGGCCCAGTTACATTTGAGCGTGTGAGGACGATTTAGGTCTTCTAGGATTTGAGTATCATACGAAAAAACAACAAAAAACCATATTTTTTTTATTGACTGGCCACATAGGATTAATCTAAAGGGAAAATTTATCTTTTATTTTCGCTTTGTTTTATGTATGCGATCGGATTTTTTGTTTGATTGTAATCTCTATCCTCTCAAAATTTTCCAAAAACATACCTAGATGATGCCAAAATGGATCCAACAGGACCTCGTCGATCTAGACGCCTTTTGGACCTCCTCCCATTACCGGGAGGGGTTCCAGGTCTTTCGCCATTTAGGCATCAAAGATGGAGCACTGCCACCCTTATTGGTTCATCCTTTATTAGGGCATCATTAGTTGGAAACCCTCGTCGGTCACCCAACACGACACCAGTGAACACCCCCACAGGGTCACCGCATACCACTCCTCCCACAATCCTTAGGGGACAGAGGAGTGCTATCCATTCAGGAAGTCAGGTGAACTCACAACAGGGCACGTCACAAACAAACCCTATACCTAACCAGAACACTGTGTTTTGACAAGGGGCAATGGCTACAAACTCTCAGTCACCTTTCTTAGCTTCGTTAAATTTACCAGATTTAACTAAGATGACAAACGATCCCATTTCTCACAACCCTACATGGATTCCCATGCCCACGAAGCTCGCTTTGGACATTCCATAGTTCGAAGGGAAGCAAGTGGAAGACCTCGAAAATAATATTATGACTTTCCACCTATGGTATTCATCGAACAACATCATTAACGATATTATTCGACTAAGACTATTTCAATGCACCCTAACCGGAATAGCCGCAAAATGGTATGTGGAGCAGCCATATGCTACGCATGGAACCTTTAGCGCCCTCGCTACTGCATTCCTGACCTATTTTCAGTTACCCATCCACCAAGATTTTGGAATGGAATTACTGACCCACTTTAGGCAAACACCCGCCGTCCATATCTCAGACCATCTCCACGAATGGCGGAGGCGTTGTAGTTTGTGCAAAGCCAAACTCAACGATCGAGTTCTGTTATACATGTTCTTGAAAACTCTCACCGCAGAGATTTCAAAGGATGTGGCGCAACAAAAGACCATATCCGAAGAGGGTGCTATCAGTAAGGCCCAACAACTCGAGCTGATCTATACGCAGTCAGGATATATTTACAATATCCTGCCTAACGCCCTGCGACTGCAAACTTACAAAGAATTTCTAGGCGCGTCGAACTCCGCAGACAGTTTGACTGGGTTATTGACCCAAAATCACCTAAGCAGCAGCCTTCCATACCCCGGTTACGCATATGATTCTACCCAGGACATATCGGAACTTGGCTATCAAAGTCATTATGCACCTTCGAAAAATGTGACTAATAGGGTGTCATCGTATCTCCATTAGCAGGGAGGTCCATATCCTCCGGCTCAGGGGACCCAGTATGCAGCTAGACATGCTGATGGAAGAGCTTCCCCCCAACATCCATTTATAAACCAGGGACAAGGACCACAATATGCCCAGTCCCCAACACAAAACCCACCTATGCAGAATAATGCACAGGTGAACTTTGTGGAACCTTCCCAAGCTCAACTGTGCCAACCATACAAACAGGAGAATCCAAATTATCCTCCCATTGCAACTATGAAAAAAGGAAAAAACAAGCCTAAAGGAAATCCTGGACAGGGGGGCAACAATCAAGAACGCCCTTCGCAATCTTAGGCCGGAGGAAACTCCAATCGAAATAAAAACCAGGAATGAAGTAACCCCCAAAGGCAGAACAAGAGGGAAAATCTTTGGACAAACCACTCTTGTTTAATCTGTGGTGAGTACGACCATTACACTCATCACTGTCCTGACCTCCCTGAGATAAAGAATATTCAAGCTAACTGGGGACAAGGGGGATCCTCTCAATAGACATCAGTTATGGAGGAGCCTTTCCCCCACCAAGGGACAATTACCACTCAACAACAAAATCCCGACGATTCTGGAAAGAACAGCCATGAAATCTACATGACTGGCGAAGATTTTTTTATTTTTTATTATTTTTTAATTTTTTTATTATTTTATTTTATTTTATTTTATTTTTAATTTTTAATTTCTTATTATTATTATTATTTTTTATTTTTATTATTTTTTTATTATTTTTTTCAGACACGGAACCGAAATTATGATACCCCACTAGACACCAACTTGTCAGGGGCTAGTACAAGTGCACCAACAACACCTTTGACCATATCAAATATGCCTATTGAACCTTTTCCAAAAATGGCCGAGGGACCAACTAGGCGGGCAGGAAACCATTCCAAAGTGGCCCATAACTATAACATCGTGGATGATCTAGCTCAATATTCCGTTGCCATGTCAGCTTTGGAGGTATTAGAATCATTCCCAAAGTAAAGGAAAGCCTTACTTTCTACGTTAGGCGCCATCGACCCCGCTGATTCGCACCTAATAGATTTTGATTTAGACAAATCCACCCCTTGGCTTCCTTCAATGGTCGCCTTTCAGATAACAGTGTCAGTTCAAAACATCACTATCCACCGATGTATAATTGACGAGGGTGCATCCACATGCATCATGTCAAAGAACGTCTAGCAGAAGTTAGGGTCTCTCGAACTAAAGCCATTAGACATCACACTTAGAGCATATGATGGATGCCCTTCAGCCCTCATCGGTCTCTACCAAAATGTCCCAGTTTTCTTAGTTCGCAAGACGGTCCTTATAGACATTGAAGTCTTGGATTGTCACTATGTCCCTAGATTCCGTGCAATGCTAGCTTGTATGTGATCGACCATAGTTCACCTCTCCCAAGAAGATGGCTCAGATAGCGAATCCATGAACAACTCGACAACTCAGGAAGATGTGCCGAGTAGATCCATCCTCTTTTTTTCAGCTGAAAAATGACCAATCGGGGAACCCTTAGTCACCCCCAGCCATTCTCCATGGACAAGACCAACATGTGCATTGTGTAAAACGCCTAATCATATGGTTTCCACTTTCCCTGACTTAGAAGTGCTACGACACTGGTACCCAGTCACACCATCTAGCGAGCAGGACGGGAACCCAATTTTTAAGATGTTTTGCCTAGTGTTCCAAGGAAATCACCATGAGCAGCGTTGTACCTCTAAAAAAGGGTCTAACATACCAACCACGGTCGCGAGTGTTAGTAATGTTGAGGAACCCTCCAACATGCAACACAACCCCAAATACCTTTGCAATCTTTGTAAGGGTGCTCACCTTCTTAAGGATTGTTCTAGTATACATAGAGTCTTAGAAGTGTTGTCTAAATATTCTCATCAACTTATGGTTGATCCATTGATTAGTGATTATAAAGTTCCCGTGGAAAAGGGTAAAGTTAGGTTTCCATGTAGGTTATGTGAAGGGAGGCATCAAAATCACCTTTTCCCTCGACCACTCATCACAAGTCACCCCATGACACTAAGTTGGTGACACCACCTCCACAAAGACATCATATGTCATACATGGTTAGTCTAAATTTGTGAGAAATATCTAAGTTGATTAATGACCCAATTATTACTTTTTCCAAAGTTGTTTATTTGAAAAGTATAAAATATTTACCTAAAAATGTGATTTCAATGCTTAGTGATATGCATTAATCAAGACCATAACTCTTACTCAAACCAAATCGTTTTCAACGGAATGTGTACAGATATTTTAAGAATGTGTAAGTGGGATAGGATTAATGGGTTGGAAGTTGAAGACCCAGAGGATATGATTGAATTTTCAGCAGAAGACTTAACATGGACAAATGTTGATGGGGACCAAGTTGTAGTTATTCCATATTGTCGACTTGATGATTTTATAAGAGGAGAGGAATCGAGTGAATCTGCACCCACTCAATTTAATCTTTATACTCATCGAAGTTAAAAAGTAGAGGATATCAAACAAACATATTGTTCAACATATCTGGAGTACGCTATGTGAGTCTTTATATATTTATCAATATATGTATAATTTTTTACAATATGCATATATGTTATATCTAATTTGTTGTAAAAAAATTATATGCAGGTATTGGTGTGCATATGGTCCAGACTACAAAAACCAAATTATGAGTGCATCCTCAGATCAAAAAAAAAAACGCAGTCAACAAGAAAGTATTAAAGTTGGTTTCCAATGTCACTTCATTGTATGACGACTTCAACTTAGACCAGAAGATGCTGTAATAATATATACTGAATGTAGGCATATTGATAAATCCAATGTTGTTTGTCATGGAAAAGATGCAATCGACAGGCCTATGAGATTCAGTTATGCACCACATTTAACAAGGGATATGCGATCTATTGTCCAACATTTAATCCAAAGAGGTTTTAATGTTACAATGATATGGGACAAGTTCATCTCTGATGTGAAGGATGAATGTGTTGAGTTATACACAGGGACATCTCGAGATACATATATGACAAGACAAGATATGTTAAACATTTACAATGATACCATAAGGCTAAAGTATGTTAAAGATCAAAGTGATCCAAACAATGTATAATGTTGGTATAAGGAACACCTTGAGAGCTTTTTCTTCTACCAGAAACAAGATCTTGTTGAAAACATCCCTTTTATTATAGGCATACAAACAAAATGGATGCCCTCAATGATGCTAAAATATTCTCACAATAATATAATCTCAATGGATTCAACATTTAGTACAAATAAGTATGGGGTGAGTACAAATTTATCCTAAATTTCATTCATTTATTCAACCTCATTTTAATGCATGTAACTTATATAAATATAATTATGTACATTGTTTGTAATGTAGTATCAACTGTACACCTTAATGGCTTTCGACAAACATCACAATGGGGTTCCAGTAGCTTGGGTGATATCATCACACAATACTATAGCTGAGATTTCTAAATGGATGTCAACTCTCTTTGCCATTGGGAAGAAAGAGCGACCAAATTGGCATGTTCAAGCCGTCATCATAGATGATGCCACTGCTGAAATTGAAGTGTTAAGGTGATGTGTTTATTCTTTTATAAGAGACATAAAAATATTGTTAATGTATATTCCCTCTAATAAATTGTGATATTCCAAGTCTTCAATCAAGTGTAAAATATTATTATGTGTGTGGCATGTTCGTCATGCATGGTTGAAGAATGTTGGAAATAAAGTCCAAGGAAGGGAAAACCAAATCCACATTTTTCGTTCTTTAGGAGAAATCATGCACACATGTGAAGATGATGAATATGTAAAAAAGACAGTTGAAAGGTTCTTTGAAAGATTCAGTGACCAACCAAGGTTTTTGGAATATTTTAAAACAACTTGGTTAGCCAACAACAAAATATGTAAGTTTCTTGTAAGTGGCTTTAATGACTTTATTTTTCATGTCATATGTATTATTAATTCATAGCTAATAAATTTCTTTCTACAGATATGTGGGCAAAAGCATACAAATTTTTTTCACATTCCAATCAGGATACAAATAATGCCATTGAATCATATCATCGGCATCTCAAGGAAAGGTACCTAAGTGAAAAGAATAATGCATGTCATAGACGTGTCGATTGGTTAATATCTGTGTTGTTGACAAAGGTTGTATTATATTACAATCATATGCAACGTTTAAAAGAAGCTGGTTTTGTACGACCTAGAAAAATTGAGGAACAATTGAATTCATCCAAGTGTAGAGCTAGCCAAATCCAAAATGAAGATTGTGTGCCTGATGAAAAGAGTAACAATGGTTATTGGGTTCGTAGCCAAAATAAGGATACACGTGATATTTGGTACAATGTCATATATAAAGGTTCCAATCTACACTTCTGTAATTGCAACTGGGCCTTGAATGGAAATGTTTGTAAACATGTACTGAAAGTTGAGATGTTGGTGAGTAACATTACTTTGGGTGAAAATGTACTACCTAGTGTCACTAATCCTACTACAGAAAGGCCTACAATTTTATTTGATTTGAATGAAACACCTATATTGGGCCTAGAAATCCAAACGGAGCTTCCGCCATGCTTTGATTCTCCTCCAAATATAAATTATTATAATGAAACAAGCATTAATAATGTTGAATCGACTAATGTACGACCAGATAGTGCATTATTTGAAGATGATGAGATGAAACGTGTTAACTCATCAACTCATGAGAAATTGAGATCCATAATACCTACAAATTTGGAGCAAGCAAATGCATTGAACAATTTGGTAGACAAAGCATGTCAAGAATACAATAGAATGTTTTTCAATACTATAACTCCATCAAATATCACTACTAAAAGAAAACATAGTTTCTTGAGCCCAGTCAATAAGAAAAAGCAATGTGGGCGCAAGTCAAAATCAGGGAAAGATAAACCACATTTTGAAAAGGTTGGACGAGTTCGTGCAAAAAAAAAGAAACATGGATGAGCAACTGGAGTTATCTTCTCAACACCAAAGAAGTGTGGGCCACATGCCTGAGTTAGTGCAACATTCTATTATACAGAAAAATGGTATGTAAATTTGATGGCATGCATTGTTTTATGTGAAATACGATATATTATCATTTTCAATGCATTTTCATAACTATATGAAATTTTTTATTGTTACAGTCGAGGGAACCACATCTCACAATGTTCCAGCTTGTCGAATTCAATTATTTGATGAGCATGTTGGTGAAAAAAACTATAGCAGTTTGAACACTGCTCCAGTGATTAGCATCCCAATTTCCTCCCCGAGGGTTCTTCCTCCTATTGTACAACCAATGGAGATGTATTTTCGCCCACACCGACCACCTTTCTCCATCATAAATTCTCCCATGCCTATAACCACCTCCCCAAACCCTTCCCAATTCCCACCCCTACCATTTATTCATCCACCCTTCCCATTGTTTCAATCATCCACCCTTGACATTCCAATTTCCCCCCCTAGGGTGATCCCTCGCCCTAGGGTGATTCTCACTATCGTACAACCGGTGGGGGTGTATCACCGCCCACACCCACTACCTATTTCCTATTTCACTTCCACCATGCCTTTATCCACCACCCATGAACCATGCTTATATCCATCACCAAGTGCTCCACCATCTGCCGAGGAAGGAAAATCTTCTCCATTACCTTAGATCTTCATGGTGAGAATGAGTAGTTGATCAAAACATTATCATGAATTAATGGAATTGATTCTATGCATTTTTTTATTTTACAACTAATTGGTTATTTAATTTTTGCAGCAATATCAAGTTCGAAATGCACTTGGGAGTGCCAAGTGTGGTGAGGGTGACATATAGACCCAATTTATAAATCAGTCATGATGTCATTTTTCCATTATTTAATTTATGGACGCGACCTTCCATTATCTATGTTGGGAATACCATGGGCCATGGGCCCATTTTGTAAAAGAGAAAAATGTATAACTAGACCAATTTGGAATACAAGTACAAGAATTTGAACTTGTGTATATGACAATGTTTTCATTGGCTTTTAAATTCATGATGTGGATTTAATGTTATATTCTATCAATGTTACATTACTTTTGATGAATGTAGTGATAATGGATTTATTTTATTCATTTACAAATTATCAAGTTTGCAAGTTAAGTTACTTTTAAATTTATATATTACTCAATGTTGCATGCATGGACAACCATATCATTACCATGGAACTCTGGTTAGTTATAATAATAGATGTATCATGTACATGAAGAGAGCATATATATGGATTCAAATTTATTTTAATTTTGAATTTATGAAAAGAAAACTAAAGTTTTAAAGTACAGTATACATGTCTTATAATAAAATCTGCAAAAATAGATAAAGTTTTGAGCCTTTACCACTTCAATACTAACATTTAAAGATGAAAACTTTATTGATAAGTGGTGTAGTATTATTTAAGTTTTGTTTTTTTAATTTTGGTTTTATATATATTTTAACAATTCCTTTATTTACCTTTAAATAGAGCACAAAACATATTTATGGTAAGAATACAAAGAAGTGTGTAATATTTTTTTGAGATGTGGGTTCACCTTAGTGTGGAAGGCCTTTTTCCCACATAGTTTTGAACATGTGACTTTTACACCATGAAGTTCCTTAACATGTGACTTATAAGGTGAAGAGGGAGTTTGACAATGTAACAATGTTGAATGATAGAAAATGTGAATAATAAGAATGTAGTAAGTTACAAACAATCTTCATTGTGATAAATCTCAAACTATTTTCTTCTACTATTCTTATCGTCGCACCTATTGATTTGCCATATTTTCTTATCGATCATATGAAAAGGGCAGTTGAAATCATAGACCATTCAAATATTTAACTCAAGCTACTCAAAAAATATTTAACTCAATCATATTTAAAAAAATATATAAAATCCAAAAAATAATCACTCTTTTTTAAATTAGCAATCTATTACAAATTAACATACATATTCTTTCATTTTCTATTTTCTAAGTTTTTTAGGCTTTTGAAAGCAAAAATGAAATTAGAAGATAGTAAGCTTTCTTATTCCACTATGATTTTCTTTCGTATTTTCCTACCGTCCCTTTCACATTTTCTAAGTTTTTAGACTTTTAAAAGCAAAAAAGAAATTAGAAAATGGTAAACATTCTTATTCCACTATGATTTTCCATTTTCTTTTATTTTTTCTTACCTTGCTACATATTTATGTAAATACTTTTTCCTTCTATGTAAACTTCATTCCACTATTATCTATTTGTAGAAATAGTGAGTTTCTTATCATCTGCTATTGAATAAATAAATCACATGGCTGATTAAACTTCTAAGATTTTAAATAATATTTTATTTATTAAACATTGGTTCTGGAATGGAATTAACCACATGGCTAGTTAAATTTCTAAAATTTTAATTAATATTTTATTACTTAAACATCTATCTTCAAACTTGATAACTATGTTATAAGTAAATATATTTATGAGTAACCACTCACTTTAGAGCTTCCACTAAAAAAAAGCTGATTTCGTGTAATACAAGACATTCTAGAATACACAAGAAGACTACAATCTGCTGCAAAGGCGAATTCTCAGCGCAACACCTATTCTAATTCAAACAAACAATTGTGAAAGAGAAACGATTGAATGCACGAGTTGTCTTCGCCATCCATGTCATCCCATTCATTTTAATCTTATTACATTTATGTCTGCTATTACCTCAGAATTATGAAACCGGCACGACGATGTGAGACTCGTCGCCATTGAAGATGCCACCGTAGACGAGACCTACAAGGCCGCCTCTGATGAGAGGGCCAACCCAGTACACCTAGTTGTCCGTGAAGTCTCCGCTCACAACGGCTAGACCGAAGGAGCGGGCGGGCGAGGTAATCAACTGGTTGTGCCTCCTTTGATGATACTCTCCTATAACTTGGTTGATTGAATAAACTTAGTTATAACTAGGTTGATTGAATAGACTTGGTGAGAATTTGATTAAATAAAGTTAAAATTAGGCCCTAATATGAACTTGGAGTTTTGATACCACTTGTTTGGATTAAAAACCATACTATAAAATAATAGTATAATCTCACATATACAAACATTGGTTTGTTTTGGAAATTCTAATTGGGAAAAAACTAGATAATAATAGATCTAGATCTATTATTACCTTTTACTTTAAGACAACCAACCAAGCCAACATTCTAGTTTCTTTTGGGTCTAACTAAGTGAGCTTGCACCACTCAACTCTAACATAATATCATGTAGAATCTCCTGAATGTCACAAGCCCAATACCACAAGTCACCAATACCATGTAGCCAAAACTATAACTCTTAACCCTTTGAAATTTATCCAACATTTTTTATAATTTTTTTGGGTAATTTTTTCTAAATGGAAATTGTCTTTATTTCTTAGTTGTTTTTATAATTTTTTTTGCATAATTTTGTTGGAGAAGGTTAATTTATTGTGATTTTTAAGTTGTAATTTACCTCATAATTTTTTTATCAATGTTTTGAATTATAATTTTTTAATAATATAATATTTTCTTTTGTTTTATAAAAGTTTTGTATAATTTTCTTAAATAAAGATCTAACAAGGTAATTTTTAATTTTATTTTTAAATAGAAATTGTAATTTTCATTATCATTTGTTATCGCAAGTTTTGAATTATAATATTTTTATATTGTAAAATTTTCTAAATTATTATAATTTATTATAATGGCAATAAATCTGAAATAATATGAATTAATTTAAATTTTAATAAAATTATTTTTTAAAAATTATTTTTCATACTATGAAATCTTATATGAACATTGTAAAGTTTATTCATTTATTATAATCAACAATTTTTGATTAATATTGACTGATCATCATTGACAAGCCTTACTTATCATTATTATCTCTGTAAACATAACAACGCCAATATATATATATATGGAATCGAAGGCATCTTTCGCCTTCGCGGAAATTTGAAGGATCTAACCGCTCAACATAACTCATTAACTCATTAATAATTTGTTGCCCTTGGTAAAAGCCTGCGAAATTTAACTGTGGCGGATGGAGGGTAGCGCACTTGAGACTGGCAGATGCCGAGAGTTAAGGCAGATTGCTGAGAATTAATGCCAGAGTTAATGGCAACCAATTTTTTGGTGACCGCACGATTTAATGGGGCGCAGTAGATCGCAGATCAGATTTTCGACGACTCGAGACTGAAGGTGAAGAAGACAGCTAAGTATGGCATGGGTCGCAAGGCATGGCATGCCCATTAGTACTTTTAAACGCATTAATGGGCCAATAAACTGGAAAATAAGGCTTTCCGTATCTTTTTGTGTCAGCTCTCCAACCCAAAAACTTATTGACCATGGTATTAATTCATGGTGTTCATGTGAAATATAGCTTATTTAGAAACGTAAAGATTCAACCATGTTATTAATTCATGGTGTTCATGTGGAATATAGTTTATTTATAAAGATAAAGTCTCTTTAAAAGGGGAAAGATAAGTCTAGATCCATTTTAATTATGATCTATCAAATGTTGAAAAAATCAAATCTCTTTTTAGTGTAAAAAAAAATTTATATCTCAAAAGATTTGATCTCTTGTAAACCTTGAAAGTAATATATTTATGTGAAGATGAGTGACTTCAAATATCTTGACTCCCTTAAACAAAATTAAAAATAAATAAATATTATAACTTATATGAAGCTTGCATTATTGTGTTGATAATTTCTTTAAAAATATAACGATTATTAGTAAATATAAAAATAAAATATATAATCTGAATAGTATTTTTTTCCCATTATTATAAAAATAAATTATATAATTTGAGTAGTACTTTTGTTTAGATTATTAATAAAATATATTAAAATATAAAAATATAAAATACAAAGCAAAATATCATTTTAATACAATTAATTAATCATAAATTTTCCCGAAAATTACATAATTAATAAAGAAACACCAAGAGTTTTGAACTACTTAGAGTTTATTTTTCCTTTGCATCATACACATCTTTTTAAACATTGATACATGACTTTTGTGAAAATTAATATGTTTTTTTACTAATTTAATTCTTTAATAATAATAATAATAAATATTTTAATATGAAAAATATGGCTAGTTCATTCTTAGGTTAAAGGGATAATTCATACTCTGCTAATAATTTGAAAGTGGTTTGCTCATTTGTGAGCAAATAGGGATTTTTTTAAATATGGTTTATTTATTCCTAAGTTAAAGTTAAAGGTATAATTCATATTTACCTAATAATTTGATTTCAAGGTGGTTTGTTTATTTGCAAATTATGAAAGAACTATTTAAAAAAAATTATAATAATATTTATAAAATGATAATTTATAATAATATTTATAAAATTATTTAATTTGAGGAAATTAAATTTTTTTATATAAAAATATAAATTTATAAAATGTAAATATTTTGTTTTTTAAAATTCAAATTAAAATTATATATAATTTAAAATAAATAAAATATAATATTAAAAATAAATAAACTAAAAAAATTTAAAAATATATATATATATTTTAAAAATTATGATAATAAAATAATTTTAATTTAATTTTTGTATTATTTGATATTTATTATGTAGTTATTAATTTGATGATGATGGTGGTGGTTATCGCCGTCTAAGACCAATGCGGTTGTATTTGTATGACCTAAATTAAATAAATATTTTGTATTAAATTAAAATTTATAATGTAATTATTAATTTAATATTTTGTATTAAATTAATACTCAAAATATAATTATTAATTTAATATATTATTTTAAATAATCTTTTTAAAATTAAAATAAATAAAATTTAAAATAATAATAATAATTTAATTTTATATCACTCACTGCAAATTCAACCCAACCTTAACTGAATGACCTAAACTTACCTTTTCTTCTCATTATCCCTAGGGCAGGGCAGGTATTCGTATTCCATAATGCCTTGAATTTGAAATACTTGTTTCTTAATTAAAAAATCAAACAAACACAAACTTAGAATGTTTACCTTATTAAAAAAATTAATTTTTTTTTTTTTTTAATTATAATAATTATAATAATTCTATATTTTCTTCTTATTATCCCGAGGCAAAAGTATTCGTATTCCATAATGCCTTGAATCTGAAATACTTGTGTTTTTATTAAAAAATCAAACACAAATATGTAACGTTAACGTTATTAAAAAAATTAATTTATTTTTCTTAAACTTATATTAATTCTCATATTTCTGGAATGTAATTGCTCAAAAAAGCTTGGATCTTATTTAGCAATGATGTGGCGGCCCGCGCTGCCAAATCGTTTGCAGTACGCCAAATCTTTACCCAACCTCTCTCGTTTGCAGTACGCCAAATCTTTACCCAACCTTTCTCTTAGATTTTTGACGGCTTGAGACTGAAGGTATTAATGGGCCAATAGACGGCTAAGTATGGCATGGGTCGCATGGCATGGGTCGCATGGTCATGCCCATTAGTACTGCCACACATTAATGGGCCAATGAAGTTGGAAAATAAGACTCCATACAAAAATTTAATGCTGCCTTGCACGCGTGCATTAAATGCACTTAGCAGTACATGCCCTGTATGTACATCCAACGTGGATGTATTTATGTCTATATATTTATTTGTTGTAGTCTAATGATGTTACAATTGATTATTTACAATATTTTGAAATTTTTTTTTTTTTTTTTTTTTAATTTGGTAATTTGGATTACAGTTGTCGTCTAAGCTTTAGGATTTTGGGTGTTTTTGGGGTTCTTAATGGTGTTGAATCTATTTACACCATCGAAAAAACAGATTCAAACACTCCCTGGATTGGATTTCTGAAAACAAATTTCACGAGAGAATTTAACCATCCAGGCAAAATTGTGGCATCGGTAGACAACGCCTATCTATTTTATAGACTAGATGTTTGTGGAAATTTCAGAACTAACCCACTTGTCAAAGAATAGATGTCTGTGGGAATTTCAAAACTGACCCACTAGTCAAATTCAAATTTGATGGTTTTCACAGGGACCCACCCATCTTCATTGTGTCAATGAAGGATCTTGATGGCTTTGTAATTTTTTTTACTATATTTGACTAGCAAATCACCCGGGGCCAAATTCGATCCCTATTTTTGCATTGTCACATGTAGATGTATGTGAGGGGATTCTCAAAGATGTGTTGGGCTCATATATCTAGGTTTATCAATATATGGAGTTTAATGTATTGTGTATATGTGTGTGTATTTTTATAAACATGGTTGCACATATATCTATGGTATACATTAGGTGTACCAATGTGAGTAGTGCATACAAACATCCAAATGTATGTGTATTAATATGTGTTCCCAAATGCAGGGCCACACATACATCTACATTGTAGATTGGATGCATCTAACATGCATTGTCCAACAAGCATGCACCTTAGGAGGAATTAGGGTGGGTGCATTATGTACATATCCCTATATAATGGTCAATGTGGTAATAAAGGGCTTTATGTTTAGCTAAATATGTGTGAGCTTAAGAAAAGTTTCTCTGGGAATGGACCTTTTTGTTCCATATTAAAACATTGAGATCATTTTCTTACATGACTAAGGTATTTGGGTATTAAAACTTGTTAGACTTAAACTTATGTATTGGATGTGTGTACATACTATCTTCGTGAATTGTTAGAGGTATGTGGGTGCATATATCCACATTGTAGATTAGTGTTAGTGTGCATTGTTGAATGTATATGGGTGCACACACACATAAAATGTATGTGTGTGAGTCATTGAATGTATGTAAATCAATATACATTCTCAAAAACATGTGCACACATACATCTATATTGTGCACCAAATATGTGAATAAACATTATGAATACATACATCTATTTTGTTTGATGTATGCAGGACATACATCTAATAATACAACAAACATTAATGTGCACAACGAGGCATTGGGATTACTGCAATTTGTGCATGGCACTTACTCTTGGTTGCTTTTTAGTGATCAATACATAAATAAAGAGTTATGTGTTTAGCTAAGTTTGTATGAGTTTAAGTCAAATGTTTGTATAGAATGGACATTTTTGTTTCTATATCAAAATATGGAAATTTTTTTTTCTTCCATGACTAAGATCTTTGAGTTATGACTTTCGAAAATGTAATGATATTGTGTTAAATCTTACAATCTTTTTAAAGATTTTTCCTTGACATGACTTTATACTAATCCATGTTAATGTATCTATGTTAATCACCATACAAAAGTTGAAATTGAAAAAGCTAAATAAGCATTACCTAAGAGTTTTAGACTTCGACTTTTGAAGTGGACTCCTTGTAATATATAGAAAGAATCACTTAACTTGTCTCATATTACATCAATACTACATCAATGAGATACCATAAAAATGACAAGGAATCTTGTCACCAAATAATAATAATAATAAAATAATACCAATACAATTACTTGATTTATATTAATATTTTAACATTTTATTTATTACCTTTTTAATTATAAAATTTAGTCAAATAAAATAGATTAAAGTATTTTAATTTAAGTCAAATCAATTTTTTCAAGTATTTTAATTTAATTTAATCTATTTTTCTGATTTTATTAATTTTAATTGATGATGATGATGAAGAAGAAGATGGTTAACGTCCACTGAGACCAAACTTTGGTTTATCAAACCTAAAGAAACAAATTATTTAGCTTGATTTAAAATTGTACTCCTATGCTCAAAGTGCTTGGAGAGAAGCGTCCCGAGCTCACTATAATTTTGACATGTTAAAAGGCTAGGAAGGTCGGTATTACAAAAAAGATTATGAAACTGAGATCTGATGTGGGGATACGCAAGGCACTCTAAGAGGAAGTGATTTTCATCCTCAATGTTCATATCCTCACAGAGATGGCAAATCCTTTCCACCCATGGTGTTTTAGGAACTGCCCAACAACTTGTTTCACTACGGAGCT
Organism: Pinus albicaulis; assembly: GCA_034641835.2. Taxonomy (NCBI): domain Eukaryota; kingdom Viridiplantae; phylum Streptophyta; class Pinopsida; order Pinales; family Pinaceae; genus Pinus; species Pinus albicaulis. Next base: position 14,750,795 of record CM076573.1, read on the forward strand.
CATGAGAGTTCGTTCTTATCTTGGCTATATTAATTTTTTTCTTTGAGCTAGTTAAAACAGATAGATACTTTTGATCTTCTAGAGTACGGTTGATGACCTCCTTATAATATCTTAATTTTCTTTTAGCCTCTAAATCTTTCTCACACCACATTTTCTCTTTAAACTTAGAAATAAAAATATTTTTAATGTTATTAATATTTTGCAATGCAACATTTTCGTCGATCTCCCAATGGTTTAACCAAAGCCTAGTATCTTTACACCAACCTAGCTCAAGCCTTAGGTGATTTTGGGTGAAATTTAAAGCTAGCTGAAGAAGTCTATGGTATCCCATGTTATTGATTTTGTACTTGCACAATAAAAGCCTAGTTATAACTAGACTTTCTTTTTCAAATATTTTAATTTAAATCAATTTATTTATTTTATTTTATTAATTTTAATTATTTTATTTTAAATACTAATACCATCCTTAATTTATTATATATATATATATATATAACATTTTTTATTAAATTATTTACATATCTTTTATAATAAAATTTTATATGATTTAATAATAATAATAAATATATAATATTAATGGTTATTATCGAAATCGAATCCCTGCACAGACTATATATATATAGTCAACTATTATGATTATTATAAAAACTTTTGATTTAAACCCTTAACAATCACAAAGAAACCTATTAAAAATGCTAACATTAAATATAATATATGATGGAATATATCCTATTAAATAAAATTTTATATGATTTAATAATAATAATAAATATTTGTATAAATTTATATAATATTAATTGTTATTATCGAAATCGAATCCCTAATATAAAGTCAACCATTATGATTATTATAAAAACTTTTGATTTAAACCCCTAACAATCACAAAGAAACATGTTAAAAATGCTAACATTAAATATAATATATGATGGAATATATCCTATTAAATCTATGCTGGAATATATTATATTATATATAATGTTAAATTTGTATGAATAATACATGGTAGAAAAGCACTACGGCCTCTCAAGATAGTGATTGAAGCCAGCTAAGCACGAAAACAAAGTTAGTGGAGGGAAGTTTACCCACAAAGAATGTATAACATTTATGTGCAAATGGACAAGCAAAAGAGAAAAATTAATTAATTAGGTATATTTTGTCCAGGGCCAATTTGTCCAACATTGATGTTATTTGTAGGATGTAAGGTGCAGCAAATGCTCCATTTATGGCAACTTTCTTTGGAAAGATATTAAATATAAAAAGCTAAGAAATGGGAAGGACATCAAACTTTGATAAATCATAAATGAGTATTATATAATTTCAAAAATTATAAAACTATGAAGTTGGAAATTTACATTTATTGAATTGAATTTATAATTGTAAAGTTTTATTTAAATTGAAAAAATTAAATTAAATTATTTAAAATTTATTATTACTTTTTTTCATGTTATAAAAATTTTGATGTTTTTATTAAAAAAACATAAGTGTTTGATATTGTTATAGATTTTAAACTTTCAAATTTACATATGTTTAGGGACTTGATGTTGGTCATTCGCTAATTTTCTAAAGTGAAGTTCTCAAAGGTTAGTGAATTGGTTTTAACTAGTTAAAGAATCTTTCTCTTGCTTGAAAAGTTCGAAGGGATAAGCTTTTATCATTTATTTCACCATCTAAACTCAGAGGTTGATGCATTAGCAAAAAATGGCTTCCACGTTGGCTCAAGGTGATTTTCTTTTGAATCAAGGGAAGGGTATCATTCCAATACCATAATATGCATAACACACTCAAAAAAAAATTATGACACAAAGGCCAAAGGGATTTAAAGCCCTTTGACAAGGTGGGTCATCGGGATCCTCTTCCCTAAATCGCTACATCGCATCTTCGACGTTATAATTGCATTAAATATAACAAATGTTTATTTGGAAGGTATAGTTGGTTGATCCATAATATCCTACATTACTACACTAGTCAATTATGCATAATGGGAAATTGTTTCATAGATCTTTTCCCTAGGTGAAATAGGGAGAGCATAGTTGTTCCGTTGGGAAAAAATTTATCACACTCGCTTCAAATCGTTGAACTTCTCAGAGAGCAAGTGCGAGAGGATTAGAATTAAGGATGGTGGTCTTGTCACAACAAGTTGGCTCGTGCAAGGTTTAAAATCCTTTTCATTTAACAAGGACTCCATTTCCCTGTTCATCTCACTAGAAATTGGTCAAGGCCCAAGGTGATTCATTTGGTTTGCTTTCGATTCTTCACATTGTTATCTTCCTCTCTCCCCACATGGTGGCAAACCCTTAGGATTTTATGGACCTTGTCGATGTCATTGAGAGAATGGTAAATGTTACCCAAACTTTGTTGGCCTCCATCGACAGGCTTGAGGATATGGTGGAGCGTCAACAAATTTCTCATCAGTTGTTCATGGAAACTAGAATCCTCACGCATTGGGTGGAAACTGAATATTCTTTGGATGAATTAAAAGAGGAAATTCATATTCTTACTAAGAGGTTCATAACATTAGAGGCCTCCTCGATTGTGGGCAGTGGAAATGCAACGGGTGAGCAGGCTATGGGTGTTGACTTTGGCAAAAGGAAGAGGCTTCTAATTTAATTTTCCCTTAATTAAATTATAAGGAAATTGTAATTCCACATCACATAACAACGTGTACGATTTAATTGAATTAGGAAGACTTATTTAGCTCAGTCAATTTGTGTTTAGGGTCAAATTGAAGACATTTAGAGTTCTCTCTAAGTTTTAGGAGGTCCAATTGCAATTTATTTTGAGTTGTAATTGTTTAACTTAATTTTTTGAGTTAAAATAAGTTTAACTAGTTCTAACTTATGGAGAAGCTAGTGAGAGGTCGACTTAATTAAATTTTATTTAATTCACATGCACTAATCAATCAGGTAACTGATAATTCGTTGTAAATATTTGTTGCATGTCAGTTTTGAGGAAGACCCAGTTGAGATTGGAGTTAAAGGGAAGTATACTATCAGTTGTATAATTAGAAAATTGTACAGGTCATGCATGAGGTCAACAGGATGCCTTGGATGTATTGTGCAATCAATTATTGGAAATTTCCTAATTAATAGGGGCTCAATTTTCCTAGGGATTGTGCAAGCAAGGTTGAGCATCCATAGGCAAGAAATTGGTTAAGTATTGGACCAAACTTGCTTGGATCAAAGTGAGACAGACAGAGATAGTGTAGAGAGTTGTCAAGCCTGAGAGAAGTATTGTATTTTTTCATATTCTTGACTTAATGCAATATACAAACAGTGGGGTTTTTAGTTGAGGCTTTCCCGAGATAAATCTTTGTGTTGTGCGATTGAAATTCTTTCTCTTTCTTGTTCATGTGATTGTGCGATTATAATTGGTTTCCGCAATTTGCGTATTACAAGATCAGTTGAATCTATGTGATTTTCTACATGGTATCAGAGCAGGAATCACTATAGAGGAGAAGAAAACGAGTTTCTTTTGAACAAGTGAATTGAAATTACATATCTACTATTCAGGACCAACAACAAATCAGGATGTCTTTCTATGGATTAAGACTTGAATATGGCCTTGAGGGTAGTTCAAATTACATGGCTTGGAAGGACAGTATGGAGGAATTTTTCGAGGACAATGAGCTGGAGGAATTCATAGATAGTGATATTCCTAGGCCCACAGCAATAGATTCTCAAAATCTTGATGCATGGAAGAAGAATGTAGCAAAGGAGATAACGGTTCTCTTAGGAGTTCTAGATCATATTGTCTCGATCCTCCACGAAAAGGAAACTCCATATGCTATGTGGAAGGCCTTAACAGATTTGTTTCAAAGCAACATCGACCACAAGAAGTTGGTGTTGAAGGACAAGCTCAAAAAAATCAAGATGGAGAAGGGCGACATGATACCAAAATACTAGACGAAGTTCACTGAATGTCGAGATGAGCTTGGAAGTGTTGGTGTGATAGTTTCCGAGGATGATTTGGTTAGCCTAGCACTTCTAGGCCTTTCCACGGGCGGCACAGCTACCAAGATTTGGCGAATGGGAAGGAGAAGCTACTAGAGTGGGAGCGATTATGGTCTGACTTTGTGCAAGAAGATATTCGGCAGAATACCAAAGATGGATCCTCATCAAAGACTGAAAATGAGGAGGACTATGCTTTGGCTGGAAAGGCGAAGAAAGGGAAAGGGAAGGTGTCCCATTCCAATTCAGATTTTGGTCAGGCAAGAAAGAAGAAGGATTTGTCAAAGATAAAATGTTTTCATTGCCATGAGCTTGGACACTATGCTATAAAGTGTCCGAACAAGAAGACCGATAAGAAGCCCTTAGGAGGAGCGGAAGGTGAAGCACTTGCTTCACAATTCGAGTTGGATTTCACTCTCATCACATGCATGGTATCATCAGTGATGGGTTTTGTGTGGTACCTGGATAGTGGAGCTTCATTCCATATGACCAACAACAAAGAATTCTTCAGTAACTTGGAGGAGAAGGATCTCTAGATGCACATCGAGATGGGAGATGAAGGGAGGTATAGCGTGACAGGAATAGGTACAGTTACCTTTTAGAGGGAGTCTGGTACTCCCCTCACATTAAAATATTTCATGTATGTTCCTTGTTTAAAGAAGAATTTAGTTTCAGTTGCTATGTTGGAAGACCGTAGCGATGATGTGATATTTAGCAAAGCAAATGTGTTTCTTCGTCACAAAGCCACACTGACAGGTGAAGAAGATTGGGGTTAAGGTAAAGAAGCTCTACAAATTGGATGTATAATATTGTGATTCCTTGAGCATGATAACAGAGAAGGTGCAGAGCCGAGACATTGGTGAGTTATGGAATAAAAGATTGGGCAATCTATACCAAGGCGCTTTGAAGTTCATGCAACAAATTTCTACGGGACTTCCCAAGGGTGCACTTGAGCAACGAGATACATGCAAATGGTGTACATTGGCTAAGTATACCAAATCCACCTTTCGTGATAAGGAAATCCAAGCAAAGGCGATCCTTGAAAGAGTTCACTCATATGTGTGTGGACCGTTCTCGATAGCCTCCACAACAAAACACAATTATTATGTGATATTTGTAGATGATTTTTCACGCAAGTGTTGGATATTCTTCATGCAAAAGAAAGATCAGACGTTCTCAAAATTTTGTGAGTTCAAAACACTTGTCAAGAAAGATACAGGGAAGAAGGTGAAGGCTCTCAAAAGCGAAAACGGTGGAGAATATGTCTCGAACGAATTCAAGAACTTATGTGCTTCAGAAGGAATTCGACGGGAATTGATAGCACCTCATAACCCACAATAGAATGGGGTTGTAGAAAGGAAGAACATAAATTTTATGGGAGAAGCACGAGCGATGTTGCATGATCAGGGCCTAACATTGAATCTGTGGGTTGAAGCATTTAACACAATAGTATTTGTTCAGAACATAAGTCCTCATCATATTCTCGAGATGAGCACACTAGAGGAAGATTTTTCAGGTAAGAAACTAGTTGTGTTGCATTTTAAAATTTTTGGTTCATGATTTTATTGACATGTAACCAAAGATGCTAGAAAAAGCTAGAGCCAACAACTGAGATGGGAATATTTTTGGGGTACACTGATACACCTCACAACTATTGGGTGTACTTTCCAACGCATAGGATGATAATGGTAAGAATAGATGTGAAATTCAATGAATAGAAGACCATGCAAATTTATCTTGAGAGTGAGCTTAAATTACATGCATTTGAGAAGATTTTAGCTCCAAAAGAAGAACCTCACAATGTGGAGCAGCCACAAGCAGAGGAACAGAGAGTGGAAGCACCCACTCATGTAGAGACATCCTAAGACAGAAGGAAGCACACCAGAGAGGTTGAAAGGTAGACAGAGAAGGTCCCCATAGTGGTGCATTGGCTACATGGCTCTTATGAGCGAGAGTGTAGAGAGAGAGCCATCCTCTTTTGAGGAAGTAGTGCAAAAACTAGTTTGGGTTCATTCCATGGTTGAGGAGTATGACTCAATTATCATAAACAGTGCATGGGAAGTTGTCCCAAGACCAGAGGGGAAGTCAATTGTAGGATCCAGGTGGATCTACAAGGTGAAGCAGGCAACATATGGGAGTGTGGAGAAACAAAAGGCCAGATTTGTGGCCAGGGGTTTCTCTCAGGTGGAGGGGATTGTTTAAGAGGATACCTTTGCACCAGTTGCATGGTACTCGTCAATCAGATCCATCCTTTCACTTTCAGTGCAGATGGGATGGCAGATACATTAGATGGATGTAAAGATAGCCTTCCCCAATGGAGTGATTGAGGAAGAGGTGTAAATTGAGTAGCCAGGAGGTTTTGAGACCTTCGACAGAGATTTGCATGTGTGCAAACTCAAGAGAGCGTTGCATGGACTAAAACAAGCACCTCATGCTTGGTACTCTAGGATCAAAAACTACTACACCGAGTTGGGCTTCACCAAAAGTGAAGCAGATGTAAATCGTTACCATATTGTTTGATCCAGGTGGATATTGGTGGCCACCCACCTATTCCACCTAAACCTCTATTCAATTGCATCAATTTCCTTTTTTTATAGCAACATTTACTATTTTTAGCAGTTTTTCAGGTCCTAAACTTCTAGAGCAGTTTTGACGCCCTAAACCGTATTTTTTTTAGGTATGCAGTAGGCCTCTAGCCACAAGTAAGGGATTGTGTCAAGACCTATAGTACTCAGAGAGATCTTTCTGATGATATATCGTACGTGCCAAATGAAGATAATATGACCAAGTTACAACCCCGGGAAGTTGGCTGCCCAACTAACCCCAACGGTTCCCACAAAATCTTGGCATTTCATCTCTCAGGGTTAGGGTTTTGGTTGTTTAGGGTTTTCTTATGTTGTTCAATAATAAAAATTCCCTTGAGTCTCATTGTAATACAGTTCAGAGGCTTATAGCCACCACAACTCTTCTCAGAGATAAGCTACCAACACCCTATCTATTTATTTCCATTCTATCTGTAAGCATATTTTATTTATTTTATATTAATGAAATGAAGTGTTATTTCTGTTGCATCTATGTGTTTATGTGTATTCCTGTTTTTTATTGTGTTCCTGCATAAGTCCGGATCAGTGGTATCAGGGCAGTCTTCTCTTTCTCAATCCTTCTTTGCATGTCCCCAACGAGGTCAGGGTACAAGGAGTTAGGGCTTGATTTGGTTGGCTTTGCCTCCAGTGGCATGGTTATAACATAGCTTGATAGCCTACTAGTGGTTAATTTTGACACCTTAAAATCTTAATTAGAGTTATAATATTGAATCTTCTAGAGTCTTCTTCATCATGGTCATGTGGATAGTCCTTTTTCTATGAGTAATGGGGGTTGACATGGCATCCACTTGAATTATGGTCCTCAAATTAGGAAGGTCAACTTCTGACTGTTATGACTTTCACATACATACTCCAATTGAGGTGATTCTTTTGCCATTACAAAGGTATTTGTGTGTAGAATAGGAAAACAAGTTTCATGCTTAAAAGGAAAATCCCCCCCGCCAAACAAAAGGGAAAAAATAAAAAATTCATTTAATGCTTCAAACTACTTAGGGACGGTTTCAAACCCTAATTTTCCAAATAACGTCCCATTAGTAAAAGTTTTCTTCTGAGTTGATTCCTCCATTTTATCCACTTTAAAATCATAAATATGGATAATAAAAAAATAGAATGATCCAATTCCTCATTTTGGAAGGGTTTTGGTTCCCAAAAGCTTCTACTAAATGAGGGAGGACAATTTTCCTCCACTTTCTCTTGGGTGTACTAATTAGCCTTTCCTGCAAGCTATCCTTTCATCCCTATATTCCAAAGGCCATGATGTCCTTTTCTTGTAGTGAAATCAACCATTTGACTATCTATTTCTGAAATAACAATCCACTTGACTCACCGCAACGCATGGCTCAACCTCAAACGCTTATTATCCTTGAAAGTATTCTTGAGAGTTTTCTTCCATTTCAAAGTGTTGCAATGTTTGAAAATCCTAGAGGTTTCGTGGTTTCATCCTATAGCTCAACCTAACTTTTATTATATATGCAATTTGAAACTTATAGGAATGTTTAGCATCCTCCTATAATGATTTTAACACTACATACTCCACCTTTAAATTGAATAATCTCTGATAATCCATTCCTATGGTAGAAAAAAGTGTTTGTGAAGCAAGTTTGGGTGCGCCAGATCAACTTTACAGCTGTGCTAAGGGTCGAGCCTCTACATCTGGCCATGCTTTGACTATTCCTATTGATTGCTCAGAAAATTCTGCAAGTTTCCATCTTGGAAACTAAAATTGTGGTGTATATTTTATAGACAGTCATTACTCGGAAAACCCATTTACTGTGTTTTCATCCCTTGTAGTTGCACTCTCTCTTCATGATACAAAATAAGGCATGAGCTGAGAAGAATTTGAAAAATACAACTTAGTCACATTACCTACAGAGGTAGAAAGTATTTCTGCGTCTAGTTCTTAGAGCTCACCTATATTTGATTTGGCCGCAATAATTAACTAGTCAACAACCACTTATTGGGTTGTCAAGGCCTAGTTTGTCTTGTATATCATAGAATTGAATTGTTGTTGAAACAAACAATTCAACCCTCTTATCATGAAGTCTCATCGCTGTGTGAACTTTACTATGGCTATCTTTACCTCTAGTCAACTGAGAAACACATAATAATCAATCTCCAACTCGACATTTGTAGCTGATTGTATCTCAATAACCACTACTTTTCTCTCCATCTCCTAGACCTTTTTCTTTGAATCCTTGTTAATTTCATGAATTTTGTTATCGTCTTGATTTTGACGACTGTTAGTATAGTCTTATTATAGGAAAATTTCATTAATGGACTTCGAAATGGCGACAAGATCTTTGTTGTATGTCTCCACTTCCAAAATCCGCACAACCTCCAAATATAGGGAGGTTTTGTTCATCATAGTATGAGAATAAAAAACGTTAATGTTGTTGGGTGTGAAGTTGAGACTTATCTCTTATGTAGGTTCTCTAGTTTTGAGCTCATAGAAATATTTGGGGCAAATTCTTTGCCCTTTCATTGTATGAAGGCCCGCATTTGGCAGGTTTGGCCTAGAAGTAGGAGTAACATTAGAATCCAAGCCTTCCTCATGTTCTTGGCAGATAATCCCTTCCTGCCAACCAAAGAGCCACCTTAGTAGGTAGACAAATCACAAGTCTTGTTCAATTTACAAGACTTGTCTCAAGAAAATAAACCTTGAAGAAATAAAATGACCCCTATAAATACTTGATAGACATAGAAATTTCACTTACAACCCATAAGATCAGTGTATTTGAGAATATATTGTATATTAGTCATATCCAAACAAAAATCGTATCAATGCAATCCATCAATTCTTAATTCTCAGTTTTACTATCTCAACGATTTAAGTCAAAAACATCATATTCACTTATGTTAGCAAGATTTGAACTTAAAACGGTTTTGATTTACATCAATAACATGATACTTTTTCTTTTAATATGGCTTTACAACACTAAAATACATACATACAATTTCAATATAAATAGATAAAAACAAATCTTGGATTTTAATCCATTATTTATGAGCATCTAAATTTACGTTCTAATTTTCATGTGTAGCAGAAACAAAGATGGAAAAAAGAAAAAGCCATACTGATGGAAATCCCCGTGCCAAATTTTTTTTCATGATAGACTAGAAGAGTTTTCTTAAGTTGTAATACTAGGATCTGTCTGATAATTTTTGACATTAGATTCTTGTGCAAATAATTAAAAGTATTGATATCTCCAAAACTGAAGTATTATCAGCACAAGTATCCCAATTCCTTCACTCCATGAGATGATTTAGACATAGGACATATACCATAAAAAAATAAACAATATGTAACTTAATCAAGAAATTACACGAAACATTTTCAAACACCATGCTACTTTGATATAGTAAAATTCCTTGGCCTCAAAAGTTTGACCCCAACTTTGCATCTATGGACCATTCAACCACCTTAATCCTAGGTAGGTTGCCTTAGAGTATCGTATTTGAAAATGAGTTGCATATTCTCTATAGGAGGTGATAAGTTAACTTCCTCTTCCTCACCTGCAGAAGCAATTACAGGAGTCTATTTATGTTAAGTAATGAAATATTCAAAAAGTTTCACCATATATAAGCTAATGAGGTCTACACTAAATGATTGATGATTGAGCAATTTTGGAACCTCAGGTTCTTCAAATATGTTCCCAACGTTTTGGGTGAAAATTAAATAAGCCTATGGCTGCAATTAATCCAACCGTAGCGGCTACTACGCTCATAGTTAACGCAAGCACATTAAGTTTTTTGCCTTCTACCAATTTTCCAATTTTCACACGAAGGTCACCATTAAATTGGCCATGCTTATTTTCACCAAAATGTACAAAAGTAATTTATTTTTATTATTGTAAAATATGTGAAGGATGATATCATATGATGGAGCCAACGAAAAAGGGACAGGAGCATAATTTCCCTCTGCCAATTTGCACATGAACCCTCAACATTAAATTGGGCATGTTTAATTTCACCAAAATTTACAAAAACTAGTCTACTGCTCATCATTGTAGAATGAAAACTATGTGAAGGAACATAGCTGATAAAGGAGGTGATTGCAAGAGGGTGGGGGCGAATAAAAAATAATAAATCTCATCATGTAATTCACAACCCATAGTATGGAATTGTGCTCCAATTGATCTGGTTGATCTGTGAGTTGACCATAGAGAGCATATTTAGGGGCCAAATAGCCATGTATTCTTGCTACTTTAATCGTGATATGTGATTCCGTCTGGAAGAATGAATGGCTCAGTATATGAATTAGATTTGAAGTAAAATAGTCAATGGAAACACTGTAGACCCATTTCCAGTTGGGGATGAGAGCAAAGGGACACCATCACCATAAAACATGTCAGATTAAAATCAATAATGCAATGGTCATTCAGGACGAATCGTTCGCTAATTCTTGGAGGACAAAAGATCAAATTGTTGTACATAACGTTGAGGCATTGATTGCAAAGACTCATATTAAGGTCTCTCCAACTTTGGCCAGACCATAAATATCATTCTCACTTGTTATAACGTAACCCACCTCACTGGACTCAGCTTTACCCGAAAATGTTACAAGAAGCTGGTCAATCTGCAAATCCAAACCTTTTGTCGTTGTGTCGTTGTTTACTGTAGTGACCAAAATTATATGAATAAATTGGGAAGAACTGTTGATATAAATTAGAAAGAAGTAATGAGGCAATACTGTTGAGATTCGCATGAGGACGACGAATCTCAATATTGTCACCAACAAGAACTTCAAGAATAAAATGCCTATCATCATAATAAACTATATATAAAATATTTTGAATATAAATTTGGTATTGATAAACTATGATATCATCCATCGAAGTAGTCTTTAACTGCGATTTTTTGAAGTTTTCGACGGATTTCTGGCTAGAATCTGACAAAAGGATTTGTTGCCAAATCTTGATTTGTATTGTTTAAATTGGTTTTTTAACTACATATATGGATTCAACACCCTCAAAAACCACTGAAGCACTTTGATTGTGAATATTTCACTTGTCAAACTTGTGATTTCAATGAATGTTTGCCGAATTATAGACAAATTAGATCGGAAAATAAACTATAAAACTTTCCAAAAAGACACACTTAAAGACTACTCGTATTGTATCAAAGCTTATGTATAAATTAATAATTTATATATATATATATATATATGTGTGTGTGTGTGTGTGTGTGTGTGTATGTGTGTGTGTGTGTGTGTATGTATATGTATATATATATATATCTATATATACACACATAGATATATATATATATATATATATATATATATATAGACACACACACACACACACACACACACACACACACACATATATATATATATACACACACACACATATATATATATATACACACACACACACACACACATATATATATCCACAATATGAACTATATGATAAAATAAGTGTCTTCACACTTCCCATGAATTATCCCTCCACACATGTTTGTAGGTTCTTAACATGGTTGACTCTTGGCAATACTAGTGTTTGATTAACTACATTTTGAACCCAAGACATCGAAAAATCGAATGAGTATCCCTCATCCCTCACGAGTAAGGATGGACTTTAATCGTCGCTGGGTAATTTGTTTGTCAAATACAACCAAATTTTTTATATACTTGCCAACATGCATTTATTTTTTTAAATGATTAAAACAAAAACTAGAGCTACATAAGGGTCTTTCATATTTGAAATTGTTACCTTGCTCAGGGTGATTTGCTTTATTTCCTAGGTCATACTTTCATGGGAAACTTCCAATGCAAATCAATACTTTCTATTAAGTCATCATTTTTCCTTACAATTTGAGGTGTTGTATGTGTTAATTTGTTTTATTTATTTAAAGCTAAAAATATAGGAAATATTTAATGATATGTATGGTTTAATTTTATAAAACCTAATGTACAAGTTATCATTTGAAGTGTCTATGTTTAGAGAAGCTTCTTGTATATCAAAATCACATCATTTTCCAAAAAGAAATGTTTCATAATTTCTTCTAGCAATGTTTTGACATCAAATAAATCATGGATAACTACAACAACCAAGAAGCATAATGACCTACAATACTTTCACATAATCGAAAAATTCACCAACATAACAAAAAAATATCTTTATTATTCACATACAACTTCTCATCGAGTTCTTCTTTATCATCAATAACATCTTCGTAATTATTCTCTAAAATTGTTTGCGTGAAACTAGAGAGGCTTCTTCCACAAAACCCAAAAAATCACCAAGCAAAAGCCAATCCATTAAAACACCTTTAAATAGCCAATTTCCAAATTGATAAAATTGAAGCTTCCAAAAACATATTCATATATAATAATTAAAAAAGTAGTGCAGCTCCATCCTTGTGTCTATATCCTCCATCTCCCTAGTTGATGCAGGGATTTTGGGTTAAATCAAATCCCAGCATATAAAAACACATTTATTGCCTTCAGCATTTATCTTCTCATAAAAACAACTCTTCATTAATCACACATTTGCAATTTCTCAAAGCATACATAAATAAAAGAGAGCTTATCTAAACACAAATCTACTAATATTAAATAACACAACAAATCCCCGACCAAATATTACAATGGAGAGCCTCTCCCAACTCTTGGCCCTTTACAAAAGCTCTCAAATCATTCCTCACTCTCCCTGAATTTCTCACTTCTCACTCCCTCCTATATATACATAAATAATGAATTTATTTCACTCCATAAATTCCTCCACACAAATCTCAACTTAAAATCTAATTTAGATTTATTTTAGTTTTGGACTCAACAAAGTCCCGTATATGGAATTCCTACTCCCTAGATTATCTACCTAATTCCATTCCACTCATATCCTTTAATTATTAAAGAATATTTACAAAAATCCTCAAATTTATAAGTTTTCTCCTAATTTATTAAAAATAAGCAATTTAATTAATAAAATAATTAAAATGTCTCACCCTCCTTATTACATAATTAAATAATGAAAATTTGGCTTGGATGCTCCTATATCAAACTCCCCATGTAGAGAAGTTTCCATAGACTCCTATTTATGAGGTCCATCGCTTTTCTGTAATACTGCAATAGCCACAAGTCCTGATGACTTGCTCCCTCCAGGATTCCATACTCTGTTCTGCCGCTGGTCCTTCGAAGTATCAACTCGATTTGATAACTCATCGTCCACTCTGTTGATCAGATTCCATCGGCTTCTCCAACACTTTCTTTCACCAATTCCTCGGAGTAATTCCTCTTTGTCAAATTCTTTCACCTCCAACTGAGCTGAACTCTCAACTTCCTGCAATGGAAAAAAATCAAGAATTTCTTCTTGATCATAACTATAGTCATTGATTGCTTTTATAGCAACAATTTCCTCGTCTGGTGTTGTACCTGCATTCACCAATAAACTGTTAGTTTTAAAAATATAAGACCTTTCGGTCTCTCCTTCTTCTGGCAAAATTTCGATTTGCTGCTCTAACATTTTCTCCTTTATCAACACATCAGTATGTTGATTCAACTTCTTCAAAGAATTCTCAAGACTATCAATTAGTCTTTCCTCCACATCATCTGTCTCAAGGATGTCTCTTTGCTCTAGTTCATAATAATGAACTTTTTCATTCTCATTCAGCTCTGACTTTGCGACTTGAACACTTATCCTCTGTTTTTCTAGCCTCTTCTCCAGAATACTCAATTCCTGCCCCAAATCTGTCATTTCATCTGAAAAAATCTTTGCACATACTTTACTATCTTCTTCTTTGTCACGAGTCAAGTTTCATGTTGATATTATCTCTTCATTCTTCATCAGAATAGAATTCTGATCTTCTATCTATGCAATAGTTTTAGTTGTTTGTCCATCATTTTCCCTTTGGCCTCTTAAGAAAATCAATTTTTCATTGTCATTATCAATGATAAATTCTTCATCATAAGAAATAACTGTCTCACCTCCACTGAAATAATTTATTTCATAAAACAAGGAATTTATGAACTCCTTTTGTTGCAACAATTCAATTTGATCTTCACCTGAAAGATAGTCATCATCATATTTTGCTTGGCAACTTTCAGCCTTACTCAATATAGTTTCATCCTTTCTCTAGCAATCCTTATGAGTTATCCTATTTTCTGTTTCATCACACTACAAAATTTCATCAGCAATTTCATTAAAAAAATACATTTGTTTACCTCCTTGGAATATATCCTCGCCATCTTCAGTATGCTTCTGTTCCATAACAGCTTCGACTTGTTGTCTTACCCCAAATAAGAATTCATTTATGATTTCTTCCTGTTGTAACCAATCAACACCTTCCTTCTCTAAAAGGAATTCTTTACCAGACTTTACCTCAAAAGTTTCCTTCATCTCCATGATAGTTCCATCAGACTACTCACCATCTCTCGCATCTCCTGCAAACATACATAAAATGTGAGAAAAAATGTAAGGCTTCATGGCTTCATCTGCTTCTCTCGCCAACACATCTTTAGATGCTTCTGAATTATCCCAATAGTTCATGAGATCTTCCTCATTGATCTCTTCACCTAGACTTTCACCCTATTTTAGGCCACAAATGGAAACATCCATTTTTAACTCAACCTCTCTGAGTTCTTTTCAACTCAACATCTGCTCGAGCTTCCTCAATTCTTCTACCAACTGTTTCCCTGCTTTTCCCTCTTTGTGTGTAACTTCTGCCACTTTACCTTCTTTCTCATGGTCCAACCATGTGTCTGATTTTTCACATTTTCCCGCAACAACTCCATTAACAATTCAAGGTGAATTGTTATCTCAGCCTTCTCCCGCTCGTAATATTCATCCATCAACTATTCATATATGCCACTTACCTTGGCATTTTCCTTCTTCTTCCCTCTGTTGTGAACTTCATCAGATCTTCGGAAATGACTATCAACAGTCACCTTCCCCTCCTTTGTGAACATCATCTGTTCACGTGTGGATTTCATTTAATCCACTTCTCAGCAATCCTTCACACTTTCCATTCATCAAAAATGCAAGTTCTCCTCCTGCACTTGGGCTCTCTTGGTTTTCTGTGTTGGAACCAATCTCTGGTAACCCTCTTGCTACAATTTGCTGCAAACAACACTTTAGTAACGCATGTTTTACAATAACCAATTCTTTGGGTGTCGGGCTCTGCCGATCATGCGCCCCGTTACATTTAGATTCTTGACTTAGCTTACAACTCTTCAACTTCAGACTTACACCAATTTTTCATCTTGGATGAAAATACTCAATCTCAACTCAAACTATCCAAAATTTCATTTGACTCTAACATCTGTTTTCACTTCAAGCTTTGTCCCAACAACAATGATAATGGATATTTAATTGAAGTTATACAATTCTTCAATAAACATACACCCCTAATACATTTTTAGGATGTAAAATATTCACTCTCTTTCATACTTCATTCTTATGAAAAATCATCAGTTTGTCTTATCATTTCACATGATATTGAAGTCTTTAGTCGAATTGCAATTCAGGTTTTCCAAGAATTATTTTAAGGTGAAAATAAATAAACCATTCAATCTTCAATGTTAAAAAATATCTTCCTGAATTATCATACCTCATGCTCATGTTAAGGTTATTGATAAACATTTCTCTCTACAATCTTAATTCTCTGGTTTCCATTCTTCTATGCCATCTTTGTCACTGTGTACAGAGAACAAGCTATTCATATTTCGTCCTCTTCGATGAATGATGTACAACTCGTACATTGTGTCCATCCTGAATATCACCTCTTAAATGCTACCACATCATGGTAAAACAAACTTTTACAACATCAAGCAATTATGTTTTCAATCACCAATCAAAAGAATTCTTCTTTTCCCAACTACTGGCTTTGGTCCAAAATGACTGAACCAAAATTGTGAAGAATCCACATTATGCATAATAAATTATCACACTATGCATAATAAACCTCCTCATATAAACATGCATGTTTGCCTTCATATCACCTAGGATTATTACATTTTCCCCTTCATTTTCCATTCATTTATACTTCCGCATTTGCAATATTTTCCACTCTTTCATAAAATTTACAAAAGATTATCTTCTTAAGTATGGCAAGGAAATTTAATCATCTAGATTTTGAAATACCTCTACTCAATGAATATTGATTCATTCAAGGAGCACTTACCTTCTGTGCCAATAGCACTTTTACTGCTGCTCTCTTTAGTTTCAAATCTCCACCATCTTCATACCTTTCAAAATGAAGCCCTTCTTTTCAAAGACCTGTATATAATTTCTCCAATCAATCCACTTCTTTTATGTTATAAAGTCAACATAATACTTTATGACTTACCCATCCATCAATTTAATGATTTCATGATCAACATGCCACACATATCTCGAGGCTCTTCTTCCAATCTCCACTGTCAATTTTGAATTTCATGCTCATCATATATATTCTCTCCAAAGCTGTGTGAAAATCCTTGTTGGTTTTCAAAACCGTCTCTACACCTTTTCATGCAGTTATCAGTTTCAGTAACCTGAGGACCTTTTCCCTTCTTTAAAACCACAATTTTAATTGTCAATGCCTTCTATATTTTCTTAACCATATTTTTTAACTAATCTCAAATTTACAAAAATATGATCAGTTCTCTATCCATCATAAATATTTTTTCCAAAACGTTCGAGTCCCTCATGACTACTTGAACACACATTACAACATGGTTCAGTAAATAAGGAAAATTTGTTTTTATAATGATTCTCAAGACATCAGATTACTTCCCACTGTTTGTTACAACTCACCATTTATCGATTTCAGATTGAATGCATAGGAGGACTCACCTAGCGTTAGCGTTGAAACCAGTCATCGATTGGCAAATCGATGTTGCAATTCTGCAATAATTTCGTTGTAACTCACAATAGAATGGAAAGCAATTCGTGATTGCGCATAGGTCAAACAAACTGTGCTATAAAACACTGTGACTGTTCCACTCCAGTCGCATATGATGCTGAACAGATGTGCCACCATTCAACGCAGGTGTCAAGGTATATTTCGGAATACACCGGGTTGAATCCTGTACCGGATCCACTACCATGCGGTGGGTTTGTTTTAATTCACAATTCGATTTTATTATGAATCCTCCCAGACTTCAATTAGGTGGTACTTAACTCTGCTACCCACTGTAATATTACATCTCTCACCATTTAAATTTATGGTGTCGACTTCCCAATCCGCTGCTGGATGGTTTGTAATGTTAGCTACCACCGTTTGCTTATGGCGTTGACTTAACTCTCAACTCTCGCAGGATTTGGTCGTCCTCTCCATGATCATTCATAAACTCTGCTACTTGTTGCAATATTACAAATTCATCCACTACCGTTGACAAACAATTATCGTTTAACTTACACACACACCTCAAAACGGTGCGTTATGGTTGGCGCTGTTGTGATCCCTTGCAATCACTGCAATGGGCTTCAACACTATTATAGCTGGCACGGTGTGATACAACGCAACTGTGATGGCTTCAACGATGTTATTCAACCCTCGTCAGAACACAACTTCTGTGATGGATACAATGCTATGCTCTATCAATCTTTCCATGAGAGCGTCTGAGCCACTTGGTTGGCAGACTCTTTGCTGCGATGTTTGGTCATGATGCTTCAATCGTCATGCAACTCCCACTGTTGCTCATCTTCATGAATTCAAACTGAAGTTTCCTTTGCTATGCGCTCCCCTGCATTCAAATTAGTTTCTTACAGTGCAACATCAATGCATAAATTGCAGATTCAAACAAAATGTAGGACATGCATCTAACCTGACTTTGATACTAAATGATGCAGGGATTCTGGGTTAAATCAGATCCCAACATATAAAAACACATGTACTACCTTCACCATTAATCTTCTAATAAAAACAACTCTTCGTTAATCACACATTTGCAATTGCTCAAAGCATACATAAATAAAAGAGAGCTTATCCAAACACAAATCTACTGATATAAAATAACACAACAAATCCTCGGCCATATATTAAAATGGAGAGCCTCTCCCAGCTCTTGGCCCTTTACAAAATCTCTCAAATCATTTCTCACTCTCTTTGAATTCCTCACTTCTCACTCCCTCCTATTTATACATAAATAATGAATTTATTTCACTCCATAAATTCCTCCACACAAATCTCAACTTAAAATCGAATTTAGATTTATTCTAGTTTTGGACTCAACAAAGTCCCGTATATGGAATTCTTACTCCCTAGATTATCTACCTAATTCCATTTTACTCATATCCTTTAATTATTAAAGAATATTTACAAAAATCCACACATTTATAATTTTTCTCCTAATTTATTAAAAATAAGCAATTTAATTAATAAAATAATTAAAATGTCTGACCCCTTATTACATAATTAAATAATGAAAATTTGACTTGGATGCTCCTGCATCACTAGCTTGAGATTCATAACTTGGAAATGGATTTTTTTTATAATGTATATTTACTAGAATATAAAAAATTTCAAGTCATTGACACATCATCGTTTCGACTGTGGTGTATCATAGATGTTCCACAAAGAAGTTGGATCCCCAGACTGAATTCAATACAGAATAATCTAGATATGGACAAAGCAGAAATCGAACAAGAGGCTATTGAAAAATTGAGCAAGAGACTATTTAAAAATCCATACCAAATCTATGCCATTTTACCTCCTCTGCTGAAAGGTTTGCCATCAACTAGTTGTACATGCAGGGCATTGATTATTTCACAGTGACTATATATCAATCCTGGGATGAAAATGAAGTAGAGAGCCATCACGTCCCTATTCAACAAGTTGTTGCAGAAATTCCGCGTGCAATTTTTCAAATTGAAATATCAGGCAGCAGACATTTCAAATCCTTTTCAAATCCTTGGTATGAAGGTAGTATTAAATGCATTTAATGTCACGTATTATCCACCACTTGCATTGGATTTTGGGAGTCAGACTTGTCGGGATGTAGGAAATCAAGAGAGTTGTGGAGTTGCGAGAACAAAGGATTGTGTGACTAATAAAAAAAACCGTAGTCTAAAGAGCCCGCGTTTTGACCCAAAATCCGGGAACGATTTTCAGAAAATCCGGCAAAGATTTGCCTAGAAACTTGTTTTAAGTTGTTAAACATTAATATTTTGAGTGCCCCAGGGGTTTTTGATAGTGCTGAATCCATTTCCACTATCAAAAATGGATTCCAAACACTGCAACTATCTGATTTTTGCAAATTTAGTTGACCAGATTCCGGCGGATTTCTGCCGTCCGGGCCAAAACGCGGGCTCGGTAGACACGTCCATAAAAAAATCCATGGTCATGTATGACCATCCATTAGCTTCTATATGATCATAATAGCAATCATTAAGCTAACGTTTGGCTTAGTGACTGGGAAATAATCTTCGCCAAATTCTATGCACTAGTTGCAAATGTGTACATCGATGCACTTAGTACACAACGCGGTTGTGTATATACATCCAACGCCCATGTTTTTATGTGTATATATCCATTTTAGACTAGATGTCTGCATTGTCAAATGTAGATATATGTGTGGGATTTTCAAAGATGTGTTCAACTCATATATAAATGTAGGTGTATTAATATATAATATATAAAATTTAATGTGTAGTATATATATACATTTTCGTGTATATAGATGTGCGTATTCTCATATATATATATATATATAATTGGGTATATTAACATGTATTTTTTAATATTTTTATGTATATATATTTATATTGTCAAAAATAATATATATGTACATATTTATAATGAAAATTCATGTATTAATGCACATTGTTGGATGTACGTGAGTGGATTGTTATGGACCTTATGTTTGCACATATATCTATGGTGTACATTAGGTGTATCAATGTGATTATTGCATACATATATCTAAATGTATGTGTAATAATGTGTGTTCTCAAATGTATGAGCACATACATATAAATTGTACATTGGATACATCTAACATGTATTGTCCAATGTATATGTATACATACAACAATTATACAAACATGCACCCTATGAGGCATTAGGATGAGTGCATTGTGTACCTATCCTTCATTATGTTTTGATGGTCAATATGGTAATGAAGGGATCTATCTTTATCCAAACATGTGTGAGCTTAAATAAGTCTCTCTTTGTGAGTGGACCCCTTTGTTCCCTTTGTTCCATATCAAAACATGGAGATCATTTTCTTACATGACTAAGGTATTTAGGTACTAAAACTTGTTAGAATTAAAAAAAAAATTATTGGATGTGCATACATGCATATCCATGGATTGTCAGAGGCATCTAGATGCATGTATCCACATTGTAGATTAGGTGTTGAATGTATGTGAATATATGTGTGTGTGTGTGATAGAATGTATGCATATCAATATACATTCTAAAAAACATGTGCGCACATACATCTATATTGTACACCAGGGATGTGAATACACATTGTAAGATTGATGTGCATACATACATCTATGTTGTTGGATGATGTTGCACATAAATCTAACAACACAAAAAACATTAATGCCCACAAAGAGGCATTGGGATTAGTGAAATTTGTGGATGTGAGATATTCCTCATTGCTTTTTGGTGGTTAATGCAAAAATATAGAGCTATGTGTTTAGCTAGATTTGTATGAGTTTAGGTGAAATCTTTGTATAGAGAGGACATTTTTGTTTCTATATTAAAATATAGATAATTTTTTTTCTTTCATGACTGAGATCTTTGAGTTATGACTTTTGAAAATGCAATAATATTGTGTTAGATCTTACAATGTCTTTAAAGATTTTTCCTTGATATGATGTAATTATACTAATCCATGTTAATGTATCTAAGTCAATCAAGATAAAGAGGTTGAAATTGAAAAAGTAAAATGGCCGTTTTCTGGATAGTTTTAGAGTTTTGAAGTGGACGTCTTGTAATATATAAAAAGAGTCACTTATCCTGTCTCGTACTACATCAATGAGATATCATACAAATGACAATAAACCTCATCACCAAATAAAAAACTAAAAAAATACTAATATAATTACTTGATTTATATTAATATTTAACAGTTTAATTATTACCTTTTTTCATTATAAAATTTATTTAAATTCAAATATTTTAAAATAAATTAATCTACCTTTTAGATTTTTTATTAATTTTAATTATTTTATTTGTACTAAGTATTTTTCTTTTAATATTAAATTTTATACAATTTAATAACAAATATTTAAAAATAGTATCGAAATGGCCTCCAATGCCTCTTGCAACCATTGTGCCTCCTTCAAAGCTAAGCTTGATCAAAGTCAAGGAGATGCAGAAGAAGTGGAACGAAACTCCCTCAAAGCTAAGCTTGATTAATTCAAGGAGTTGCAGAAGAAGTGGAACAAAGAGTGTCAAAGTGAGATAGGTTATTTGCATGTCGGTGCAACCTCACTTATAGAGGCAATTGACAAAATAAATCAATGTTGTTGATCCAAACTTATGCATGAACGAAACAAAATACATAAATAAATATAAACACAAAGATGTAGCAAAAATAAATTCTCATTTCATTAAAATAAAAAATGAAAAATTGTAATATGCTTACATACAGAATGGAAATAACTAGCTTAGGTGATGGTATCTTATATCTGAGAAGAGACGTGGAAAGTAAATGCCTATGAACTGTGTTACAACGAGGCTCAAGAGAATTTATTATTGAACATAAAAGGGAAACCCTAAACAACCAAAAACCTAACCCTGGAGATGGAATGCTGAGAGTTTGTGGGCATGTTGGGATTAGTTGGGCAGCCAACTTCCCGGGGTCATAACTTGGTCATATGACCTCTGTTTGGTGCATATGAAACCTCATTATAAATATCTCTTTGAATACTACAAGATTTGCGATAAATCCTTATTTATGGCTATGGGCTTGCTGCAGACCTCAAAAAAATGTCGTTTAGGGGGTCAAAACAACTCCAGAAGTTCAATACCTGAAAATACTAAAAATAGTAAACTGTGCTATAAACAAGGAAATTGATGAAACCCACTAGTGGTCCAGGTGGAATAGGTGGGTGGCCACTGATATCCATTTGGATTATTCCTCCCCCCTTAGGAAGCAATGGTCCCCATTGTGTTCAGAGTCTCCATGAGGTGAGGAAATTTCTGTTGAACTTGGTCCCTGGTGAAGGATTTGGTCGACTTTGACAACTCGATATAGCTAGATCCTATGTTAGCAAGTGTTCTTGATATGTTTGTCCATGGTCCTATCAGTTATGGCTTGTTCGATGTAGCTTGGGTTGAGCTATGTTGGTGTTAACTTCTCAATAATGTCTAATGTGTCCAATGATAGAGGAAAGTATGGCCGCAACCGATCCACATTGAATACTAGGTGTATGCCAAGAAATGGTAGAATGTTGAGCTCAAATAAATTATCCCCTACAACCTTAGTGATGGTGTAAGGCCTATATCGGAGTGGGCGAATCTTGCGGTAGGCCCCAACGAGGTGCTGCTTCTGCAAATGTAACCAAACTTTGTCACACACCTAAAAATTGTGTGGCACCTGATGTTGGTCATGGCACTGTTTGTACTTAGCATTTTCTCTATCCAATATTTCATGTACTTATTGGCAGATGTGATGAATGCATTCAATGAAGTTATTAGCTTTGCCAGCTTCGAATTGGACATGAGCTGAATCTTCCTGAGTAGCTGCAAGTGGTATGGAAACATCAATGGGACATAATGGATGGATTCTTGTTCCCACATGAAAGGGGTTATATCTAGTTGAGTTATGGTGAGCTTTGTTATAACTGTGTTGGACATAGGGGAGGCTTTCATACCATGTTCATGGATTTTCGAGTTTTATATGTGTTGGATGTGCACGATCCTCCTGTTGATGACCTCTCTCAGCCATTAGTTCGAGGGTGGAAGGTTGTGGACTTAGTGAGTTTAGCATCTAACAACGAACACATGCTTGACCATAATGCACTTAGAAACATATTGTTCTGATCTAAGATAATGGATTGTGGGATCCCAAATTTTACCTACACTCATTCAAAGAAGAGTTTGGCAGTGAATTTTGTGGTGATATTCTCCCTGCAGGTTGCCAAAATGGCCATCTTGGAGAATTTGTTGACGAACATGAAAACACAGTTGTTTTCATGCTTGGTAGAGTAGGAAGAGGAGTATACAAACCTTTCTTCTTGATTGTAGGTTTGGCAATGACACAGGAAATGCGGGATCTAATGTACTTCCCAACATTCTGTCAAAGGTTTTGCCAATAAAAATACTTTTGAAACACTGTCACTCTCTTTTCTACCTCAAGATGTCAACGAATTGACTATAGTTCAACTCCCAAATCATCTTGGCACACTCTCTTGAAGGAAAAAAAAAGGTGCCCTAGGTGGAATTATAGAGCATCCTGGAGGTGAAATTATAGAACTCTCTTACCTTCTAGGAGCATCTAATATGTGGTGCCAAATTTTATATCGCTCTCACTTGTAGTTCCGAGCACAATTATTGGTACTTGGTAAATGGTCATTGGTAGTCACCCAACATTATTCGTGTTTTCCTTCTTATAATTAATGTTCAAATGGAATTGTTGTAGGTATGTGAAATATTTATGATGGCGATCATTCTACAACTTTAATTGTGTCTGTATGAACTGCAAGGGTTGATGGTCTATGTGGATGACCATTTCCTTCCCCAAAATGTAATGCTTCCATTGTTGGTAGGCCTGCACATTGGAATACATCTATTTGTCATAGGTGGGATAGTTTTATACTTTTCCTAAAAGTGTCTCATTGTGATATGCCACTGGATGCCCCTTCTAAGTAAGAAATGTGCCAATAGAATTGTCAGAGGCATATGTCTAAATATCAAATGGTTGTTGCAGGTCTGGTAAAGTGAGCACCGGTGCGGAGCATAGGCGATTCTTTATTTCAACAAACACCTTCTATTTGGATTCAGACCAAAAGAGCTTTTATTTCACTCCACCCTTGGTGACTTGACTCAAAGGAAAATTGATATGAGAGAAACCCAACGCTAACTTGCAGTAGAAATTAGCAAGACCTAGAAAGCTACAAAGTTCTGTTAGAGTGGTTGGGGCTGACCGATCCCGAATAACTTGTATCTTGGATGGGTCGACATGCAAACCCCGCTCATTAATGATGTACTCAAAATATTGAACCCGGGTCATGCCAAAAGTGCATTTCTCCAAATTGGCACACAACTTATTTTGTTGCAAGGTTTGGAGGAACTGTCGAATATGGTGTGGGTGCTCTTCCCAACTCTGACTGAAGATCATGATGTCGTCCAAATATACTACTACTAATGAGTTGGTGAAAGGGCCACAAGATGTTTTCCATTAACCTCATGAAGGTTGCAGGGGCATTCGTTAACCCAAAATGCATGACCAACCATTCGAAAAGGCACTCCTTTGATTTGAATGCAGTCTTCCACACATCAGAGGGTTAGATTGGTACTTGGTGGTAACCGAACTTCAATTCAATCTTGCTGAAATATCCCCCCCCCTTGATTTGGTCTAGAAGGTCATCAATCCATGGGATTAGATACCTATTCTGGACAATGATCTTATTCAATGTATGATAGTCAATACATAGCCTCCAGGTTCTGTCCTTCTTCTGTAGCAACACGATTGAGATCCCATAGGGTGAGGAGCTTGTCATGGTGTTCCATTTCTGAAATAACTCTTGAATCTACCTTTTTATTTCATCATCCTCTAGAATAGAGTGCTTGTAGATTGGTCCATTAGGTAGTAGTGCACCTAGGGTGAGATCGATGAAGTGCTTGACCTGATAGTGTAGGGTTACCGCTATGGCTGAGGTGAAGATGTCCTTGTAATGCTACACGAATTTGTCCATCTGTTGTTGTCGTGTAGAGGAGCCATGTATGGAGGCTGTGGATGTGGACACAATATTCCTCTTATTCTGAGGGTGAATCATAGTGAAGAAAAATTTATCGGTCTGGGAAATGATATTACTGCATTTTTTAGCAGAGATAAAAGAAAAAGCGGTAGGCAACGCTACTTCTAGTATCCTGTACAACTTATGAACCAAAGTAATAATAACATAACAAGGTATGGATTCATATACAACATGAAATTTTCATAGGTATCGATAACCTTATAAAACATTACAAAATTCAAGAGGGGAAACATCACACAATACCTCATCTGCAAAGGGCTTGATGCTATAAGGCAAGCAACACTACTAGCTGAAACAAAGATCTCGCCCTTGGTGGAGACACATGATGGTGTATGAATTTTAGTGTGACATTTTTAGTAACTTCAATCTCTTAACAACCTCTACTGATATTAGGTTCTTCTGTCTCCCACTATCAACGATGAACTGCACCGACGAACCTTTTACCTACATCTGTGAGTGGAAGAGGCACCCCCCTCCTCTGGATCCTCAGTTTCTGCCTTATGGAGCTTGGTTTGGTTACCATCTTAGTGGGTTCTGTGTCAATGATCTACTTTCCCTTGTCTGGTTCTGGCTCAAAATCATAATATGAATCCATCTCTGAGTCTTTTAGCTCGACCACAAGGGCCTGCTTTGTGCGACATTTGTTTGTGTTGTGAGTGGGAGTTTTATGGAACTCGCACCACTTGACGGTGTCCTTCGCCTTCCTATTATTCTTGGCTTGTGGCTTTGAGGAGTTGTCTTGGGGGGTTGCAGGTTGACTCTTCCCTTTGCTTTTTGGCTTGGGGGTGCCTTTTCTTTGCTTTAGGTCCGCAGATCCAAATTATCGCTTCTTGTGCTTAAATTTCTTCTCAATCTTGGCAGCACCAAGCGAGGATATGTCTAGGAACTCCAGATCCTCCTGAATGTATTTGTGTGAGGAACTATGGTACTTGAGCACAATACATTTTTTTGAATCTATGATACCCAAATTTATGATCAGGGTGTGGAAAATATTCAACAGCTCATGCACATCTTGATCCCTTTGCTGGTGCAACGTCGTCCATTGTATGTACTTGTCACATAGCTCCTCACAGGGAAATATTATTCCTTGATGGCATCTCGAAAATAATTCCAAGTGGGTGCGGCTGAAAACAGTGAGGGTTCTCTCTCATCCCTCTATTCACAGTAGATTTCCCACTAGCCCTTGATATGAGGGGCGACTTTGAGGAGTGTAAAAGTAATATTTTCTCAATTGGAAAAATCATGAACCGAAAAATATCCTTCCAAAAAATTTAACTATATATCTACGACATTTGTATTTATCTGGCATTCAAATACGGGAATGCAAATTTGACTTTTACCTTGAAGGGAGTGGTGCCTCTAGAGTGGCTTTCAAATGAAAATGCGTCGCATTGGGCATCCGCCGAAGGATCTAGTCGAAGTTGTCCATCATCGCGTTCCTTTGTTGCTCGAGGGCTTCTTCAAGCAATATTTTTAAAGGATCTCGTGCTACCTCATCTTTCTTTTCATCAAGGTTTTTAGGGCTAGTCTTGCAGAGGTTCAATCAGTTCGAGCCCTAAACTCCTTATACCTCGACCTTGTTGGGGACATGTAAAGAAACACATAGAAAGAGAATACCACTCTAATACCACTGATCTAGATGTAGGAACTAAAAAAAAATACATAAATAAACATAAACATATAGATGCAACATAAATAAATTTTCATTTCATTAATATCAAAAAACTGTAATATGCTTACATACATAATGAAAATAACTAGCTTGGGAGATGGTAACTTATCTCTAAGAACAGATGTGCCAACTACATGTCTTTGAACTGTGTTACAATGAGGCTCAAGGGCCTTTTCATTATTAAACATCAAAGGGAAACCCTAAACAACCAAAAACCTAACCCTAGGAGATGGAACTCCAAGAGTTTGGGGGCCCCGTTGGGGTTAGTTGGGAAACCAACTTTTTGGGGTCGTAAGTTGGTCATATGATTTCCGTTTTGTGCATATCATACCTCGATAGAAATATATCTCTGAGTAATACGAGATTTACAGCAGGCCCCTACCTACAACTAATTGCCTATTATAGACCCCAAAAAATGTTGTTTAGGGGTCAAAACAACTCCAGAAGTTCGTGACTTGAAAAATTGCTAAAAATAGTAAATTGTGCTATAAACAAGGAAACTGATGAAACTAACTGGAAGTCCAGGTGGAATAGGAAGGTGGCCACCAATATCCACGTGGATTAATTGAATTCACATTTAAAAGGTGTTACTCGCTCTGCATGAAGTCATCGATGTGCATCATAGTCATTGGAGCAACACATCTCGATTCAGAAAAGGAAAGAAACTAAGAACTTGGGTTCAGATATTCGAAACTATAATCAACCCCAGACAAAAGAGCACTCAATCAACTAGGCTTAGCAAGGTTGAGCAAAGTGCCATTTTCAAGATGCACCAACAACTCACAGTTTTGAAGTAATGGCGAATGAAGTGAAGATATAGTCTTCTTCTCTATCAATTTGTAATAATTTACACTATAATGCAATAGGAATTGATGGATATATTATTGTCTTTGTAGATGTTAGGAAGTATGTACAAGGATCTCTTGCAATAGAGTTTCCACTTCTCTATGTAACTCTATATCAAGGCATTCAAGCCATTTCTTTTTGGAATTGATACATAAGATAACCATCCCCATTAAAAAAATAATAAGTTTTAATTTTTTTAATTTTTTAATAATTAATAAAAATACTAATTTATAATTTAAAATTTAAAGTTAAAATAAAAATAAATATTTTTAGAAACTTATATAAATACCACCCTAGATCCATCTTAACTCTGGATCTATCAAGCTTCGAGAGGGATCAAATCTCTAGAGGTGCAAACCTTTTTTTTGAGTGCAAAACTTGAGGAAAGGTTTGCACCTCAAGGGATTTAATCCCTTTCGGCGCTTGATAGATCCAGAGTTAAGATGGATCTAGGCTGGTTTCAGTCGTGTGTAGCCAAGGAAAATCTATCGAACATATGATTAATTTTATCAATAATATGTAAATACAGATAATATAAATATAATCATTTTATATATGCTAAATATGTATGATATTTATTTGATCATTTTAATTTTAAAATTTGCTTAGTTACCTCAGTTTTTTGAGATGATAAATATTGTTAATAACTTTAATGATGAAATAAAAAATTTGAATGCAAAGTAACAATGTAATATTGTTGAATGATAGAAAATGGAAATAATAAGAATGTGGTCAATTACAAATAGTCTTCATTGTGATCAATCTCAAATTATTTTCTTTTATATTCTTATTGTCACCCTTGTTAGTTTTGTCATCTTTTCTTATCGATTATATGAAAAGGACAGTTGAATATCATAAATCATTTAAATATTTAGCTTGAACTATTGTACTAAACATCATACATTGTCTCTCTTGCTCTTCAATATTAATAGGTTGATTTACTATAACACAAATATTAATGTACATTGTCAATAATTTTGTGTGCTTACACTGAAATCAATGCACAATGTTAATCCAGTCACTTTAAAAATTAATGTACTATCAATGTACATCCAATTACATCAAATCAGAAATCAACGTCTTCATTGGAATCAATGCACCTAATGCAAACAATCAAATAAGATTAGAAAACAACATCTACACTGAAATCAATGCTTCTAATGCAGGTAATCAAATAGGATTAGAAATCAACATCTACACTAAAATCAATGCATCTAGTGCAAGTAAGAAAATAAGATTAGAAACCAACATCTACACTGATATCAACTCATCCAGTGCAAGAAATAAAATAGGATTATAAATCACCATCTACACTGAAATCAACGCATTTAGTGCAAGCAATCAAATAGGATTATAAATGAAATCAATGCATTTAGTACGGCCAAATCATATAGGAATAGAAATCATCTGCATTGAAATCAATGCATCTAGTGCAAGCAATTAAATATAATTATAAATCAACATCTACACTAAAATCAATGCATCTAGTGCAAACAATTAAAATGGATTATAATGTTGAAACCTTGGTTAAACTGAGAGGGGGGGTGAATCAATTTAGTGCATTCAGAGTCGTGTAAAACTTTCTTTTACACTTATTTACATCTTCATTTTGTGATCAACTTAATGTTCAATGGAACAACAATATTAATAAGTGAGAGCAGGTATTAAGCAGATAAAATATATAATATCAACACATAATCATTATGCACATAGACAACAGATATGAGTGGAAACCCATAAGGGAGAAAACCACATCTTATTATTGTTGTGATGCAAAGGAAAGCTCCAACTCCCTCTCACTAACGATTTTAACATGGCTCCGACTACGGGAGGCTACTACCTCAATTCTGACTAGAACTTGCAAGGAAATACGACTCATACATTTGCCGCCAGGTTGCAACCTACGGATCCTACCTCGGCGAGCTACAATTGGACATCTGTCAATACAACTTGGTAGCAGAGCTTCCAAACTTCCTCCTTTGTACAATAAAATCATATGCTGATTTACCTGGATATCAGCTCTGTTTTTCTCCTTTTTTGCTGTCCTTCCAGCCTTCAAATTTGCTTTATGTCATCTCTGGATCTTCACTATGCATACCGATATCACTTGTTTTATACAGATAGCTTTATGACTGTTTTCATTCTACAGGGAATATGAAGTGAACATGCACGACTCTTTGCCTTCCACCATCTCATTGTCTCGCACATCATTTTAGGAGATTACAACACTGTCTACTCATTTCAGAATTAAATTGGAGTTTTTCTTTGCCTATGAAGACTTGCCTTTACATCACATACAATAAAAATAATTAATGAATTTACATTTGCAGTTACAACACTATTTCAATTCAACCCTTTCAGCCTCTTTCTTTTTCATTTATTTTGTCTTCTCTGTCTGCTGTCCCTTTATCTTCTCTACCTGCTGTTAGATTTCTAACTGTTCTGCACACCCGTCTTTTTCTGACTTGACCCATGCCTTTACGATTTACACAACCTCCATCTCTTGCATATCTTACCTACATATTTCCATGCTCTTCTCTTTGTGTTGGGTCACTTATACTCCTGAGTACTACCTTAATGTTTAGACCTTCCCTCTTAACTCATAGCCGAAACTGCATCACACTGTTCTGCACGGGAACGGGTCCTTTTTAACTACGCGAGCCTTTCCTTGCCATGTTCAACCTTTTCTTTTGTTACCCGAGTTGACCTCTGCTTCCACTATTTTCTTCACAAACAACGCATAATACATTAAGCCTGGACATGAAATACATTACTATTTCGTCCACTTTTTATCGCATTTCGGTATTTCCATCGTTATTTGCTATATGGATCCTTTTCTCTCCAATGCGATTTACAAAGGGAAAATCACATACGTCCGGACTTGAAAACTTTTAGGCTTCAACTTCGATCTGCATCGTGTCCGATCTTCTTTATCGCACTTCGCACTTCAGCGTTCCCATGTGTTTGTGCGATTTTTCTCTTGCCCCGATTGCGATATGTGATGGTAATATCGCATCGCAATATCGACTATCGAAATATCGCAATATCGGCTATCGCATATAATTTACCATACCATGCAAAATCATATCATATGCGATATGCGATTTTTGATCGCATCGCATCGCCACTTGACGGTATGCGATGGACTTCGCATCGCCAATGTGTGATATAGCGCTGTGCCGCCATGTGTCCCTTCGCATTGAAACTTTACATCCATTCGGCGGCTATCACATTCACTTGCGATGTCCGATATGTGATCGGGTCCCACTTGATTCCGATATAATCTCTACCGTCTATATCCTTTAATCCTCATCCGTTTGTTTACACTGTCCCGCTCTGTGGCACCAGTCCCACACCTTTTATCATTCTTCTCTTTATATACTTTTTGCTTTAAAACAAAACACGTCAACAAAATGTATTGGCCCCACAATATGCATAGCACTAGACCTCAAAAGGCGCTCGAATTATTAAATCAAATTCATAAATCATTAGGTCTGGTTTAAGGTTTAAACCCTGAGCAACTTCGATGGCGATAACTGTTGATCAAGGATTAGACTGTTTTCCTCCTCTTAACTCAGAATTTCATTATGCCAAAGAATTTTTAGTCTCCGCCGTTGACCCTAGAATGATCCAATGGTCATTGCGTTATCGCGTGCCAACTAGCCCGAAGGATAATGTTTTTTAACCTACACAAAATAGGCGGTTTCAGTATGCCATGTGTTTCCCTCCTACCTGTATCACGTCCATCTCACTTAAAACCACTTATCCTCCAAAAGTGGTGTCAAAACCCTCTGGTGGTTTTCGAAACCACTTTCACTGTTGGCTCATGGTTCCACATCCAATTTTTTAATGTAGTTCCTTCGCATCATCAATTATGGTTCCGGTCTTCATTCTAGGTACACCCTTCTCCTTTTACATTGCATTTGTTAACTTGACTACAGTAAACCCAAGAGGAACCTTCCGATCTGTTCCACCAGCATTCGTCCCCACAAATGTCTGGTCTTATCCTCTGATTCTAATCTGCTCCCTTGTCTTGGTGCTACTCCTTTGTGTTCCTTTTCCATCAATGACAATATTTCCAATAGTCTCCCCCTTTGGTATTGATGGCAATACTCCAATGCTGCCTCCAGGACTTCCTCTGCTTGCTTTTCAGAAGACCCTTTCTTCTTTTTCTTGCTTTTCCTCCCTCTTTGACATCAATGGCAAAGGGTTGCACTTTTCCCAGTGTGGTTTCTATCTTTTCATAATACTCTGATCTTAAGGACCCATTCCATGCACTGCTCCATTTCTCTAGCTCTTTTGTGACAATTTATTGACTGCTCTCCCCTGGAATGATGCTTTCTTGTCTGATATTGACTATCACTTGTCTTTTGCACTGATCTTGTTTCTTGTATGCAACCCCCCTTTTTTTTTAATTTCTGATCATGTTAGAGAGTAACATCTGTAGACACTACCCCTAGCTTGTCTCTTAGATATTCGAATGGTTCTTTAGCAAGAGGTTTTGTGAATATGTCTGCTGTTTGTTCCTTAGTTGGTACATATTCCAACTTCACCAATTTCTGTGCTACTTGTTCTTTGAGGAAGTGGTACTTTATTGGGATGTGCTTTGTTTTTTAATGAAGTACATGATTTTTTGATATACTTATTGCACTTGTATTGTCACATTTGATAGAAATGGATTCATCAATGCTTACCTTCATGTCTTGGAGAGTTTGTTTCATCCACATTACTTGTGTGCAACATGCAGCTACTGCTATGTATTTTGCTTCTGCTGTAGATAGAGAGATAGAAGTTTGCTTCTTGCTTAGCCATGCCACCAGAATTTTTCCCAAATAAAATGCACCTCCACTTGTGCTTTTCCTGTCATCCACACAGCTGGCCCAATCTGCATCTGTGTATGCTGTCAATGTGAAGCTTTTTCCTTTTGGATACCATAGGCCATAATGTGAAGTTCCTTGTAGATATCTAAATATTCTCTTGATTGCAAGTAAATGATTTTGTTTTGGTGCTGCTTGATATCTTGCCACAAGTCCTACTGCCAACATAATGTCTGGTCTAGAAGCAGTTAGGTATAGCAGACTTCCTATCATGGAACTGTAAATTTTTTGATCTACATCTGTTGATCCATCATTAGCACATAGTTTGCATCCAGTGATCATGGGAGTTGACACAGGTTTGCAGTCTTCCTTTTGAAACCTTTTCAACATTTCTCTTAAGTATTTTTCTTGCGAAATGAATATTCATGTGTTCTTTTGTTGAATTTGAAGTCCTAAATAGAAGGTGAGCTCTCCAATCATTGACATCTCAAACTCTGATTTAATTTCTTCAGCAAATCCTTTTGCTAACTCATCTTTGTTGCTACCAAACATGATGTCATCTACATACACTACTACAATTAAGAGTTCATTTTCATTAGCCTTTATGTACACATTGTTGTCTACTCCTTTCTTGAACCCTTGTTTTTGCAAGTATTTATCCAGCATTGAATAACATGCATGAGGAGCTTGTTTCAAATCATATAAGGCTTTCTTTAATCTGCACACATAGTCATGTTTATCTGTTAATGATAATCCTTCAGGTTGTTCCATGTAGACTTCTTCCTCTAGATCTCCATTCAGGAAGGCGGACTTTACATCCATTTGATATACCCTGAAATCATGATAGCATGCAAAGGCCAAAAACATTCTGATTGCTTCCATTCTGGCTACAAGGGAAAATGTTTCATCATAATCAAGTCCTTCAATTTGAGAATATACCTTGCATACAAGTCTGGCTTTATTTCTGATTACCTGTTCTTGTTCATTCCTCTTATTCTTGAATATCCATTTTGTGCCAATGACATTTTTCCCCGTGGGTCTTGGAATTAATTCCCAGGTATTGTTCTTCTCAATTTGGTCTAGTTCTTCATTCATAGCATTTACCTAGTTTTTGTCTTTGCTGGCTTCTTCGAACTTCTTTGGCTCTATTTGAGATAGCATGGCTAGGTATACTTCTTTTGTCTGTTCAACAAGCTGTCTTCTTGTCTGGACTCCCACACTCTTGTCCCCAATGATTTGATCTTCTGGATGGTTCTTTTGAGTGTATCTTGAGGGACCTT
The DNA here is from genome assembly GCA_034641835.2 of Pinus albicaulis. Taxonomy (NCBI): domain Eukaryota; kingdom Viridiplantae; phylum Streptophyta; class Pinopsida; order Pinales; family Pinaceae; genus Pinus; species Pinus albicaulis. The sequence goes on from CM076573.1 coordinate 14,784,826, forward strand.
TTGAGTTTAATACAATATCTTCTGTTGTCTTGCTATGTTCATCATTATCTTGGTTCTCAGCCTCATGATCATCTGGAGGATTGGCGCAACTTGTGTTTCTTGTTCTGTTTGGTAGATCTTCGTAAACTCTTACATCAATGCTTTCCACAATTTTGTGCAGTCTTTTTTTGTAACACCTATAACCCTTACTCTTGGATGCATATCCTAAAAATATTCCTTCATCAACTCTTGCATCAAACTTCCCCAGTTTTTCATTATTTTTTATGAAACACTTGCTTCCAAAGACTCTAAAGTGCTTGATTGTTGTTGGTTTACCATGCCATAATTCGTAAGGATTCTTATCACAATTTGGTCTTAGATGAGCTTTGTTGAGAATGTAAACAGTTGTGTGTACTGGTTCTGCCCAATAGGTTTTGGGAATGTTTCTTTCTTGCATCATGGCTTTGGCAATTTGTTGTACTGACCTGTTTTC
>CM076573.1:14785397-14979285 GCA_034641835.2 Pinus albicaulis
GTGTCACTTTTTAATCTTAATTCAATTTAAATTCCATTTAAATTCTTCTTCAATTTTTAAAATTTTATCATTTTAATTTTTTGTTATTCTACTTTAATTGTTCTTTATTCCCGTTCATCTTTTCTTAATCCTAAACTATATGTATCCCTTTTCTCTACATTTTATCATATTAATTCTTCCATTGACCATGCATTTTTCATATATATAGTTCCTTTGAACTCATAAACTCTTCTAATTAATTAATATATTCTATTTATTTTAATAGTAACTTTAACAATTCCTAATTGGTTAGGGTTAACATTCTCTCTCCTTTACCCAGGGTCATATTCTTTTCTTATTTATTTATTTGTTTTTATTCTATTTTACTCTAATTTTAATTTAATATTATTTTAATACTAATTTAATATATATATATTTGAGTAATTAATTAATATATTCTATTTATTTTAATAGTAATTTTAAAAATTCCTAAGGGTTAACATCCTTTGTCTTTTACCTAGCGTCGTATTCTTTTCTTATTTATTTATTTTTAATTCTAAACTTTTTCTTATTCTATTTTACTCTAATTTTAATTTAATATTTTTTTAATATTAATTTAATAATTGAAAATAAAATAAATATATTTTATTATCAATATCTTTTTGACCAAAATCATTAATTCTCTGATTCCTCTAATTTAATAATACTTTAATTTTAAACTTATAATTAAATATACAAGTATTAAAATTAATTTGATCTATTTTATTTTATTAATTTGTTCATGATGATGATGATGATGATTAACGTCCACTGAGGCCAATTTTTGGTCTATCAGACCTAAAGAAAAAAGTTATTTAGTTTGATTTAAGATTTTATTCCTATGCTCTAAAAGCTTGGAGAGAAGCCTCCCAAGCTCACTATAATTTTGACATCTTAAAAGGCTAGGAAGGTCAGTTTTGCAACAAAGATTATGAAATTGAGCTCTAATGTGGTTGTACGCGGGGAGGAAGTGATTTTCATTCTCGATGTTCATATTCTCACAGGGATGGCAGATCCTTTCCATCCATGGTGTTTTAGGAACTGTCCAACGACCTGTTTCACTATGGAGCTCATGAGAGTTTGTTATAATCTTGGCTATATTAATTTTCTTCTTTGAGCTAGTTAAAACAGAGAGATACTTTTGATCTTCTAGGATGGGGTTAATGACCTCCTTATAATATCTTAATTTTCTTTTAGCTGCTAGATCTTTCTCACACTACATTTTTTCTTTGAACTTAGAAGTAACAAGTTTTTTAATGTTATTAATGTTTTGCAATGCAACATTCTCATCGATCTCCCAATGGTTTAACCAGGCCCTAGTGTATTTATACCAACCTCTTTTAAGCCTTAGGTGGTTTTGGCTGGAATTTAAAGCTAGCTTAAGAAGTATATGGTCTCCTACGCTATTGAGCTTGTGCTTGTACAACAGAAGCCTAGTCATAGCTAGGCTCTCGATAGGGGAAAGACCCACTTCTATAAGGAGAATAGAATAGGTTGTATTGCTTTTAATTTTAAGGTTATACGTTATAAAACGCTTCTAGATTTGCTCAATCTTTCTTCATTTATTTTTTATTTGTGTATAAAGTTTTTGGGCGAAAATCACATTTAAGCAAATTTCACTGACGCGTTTTCGAACTAGCCAGTGTGGTTCATCATCGGTTCATCATCAGGGCAAGAAGAGAAGTCTGATCTAGGAACTAGATCACACAGTTTTCCAGAAATTCACATTATCATATTATTAACTGTGATAAACTATATGTTAAAATTAATGATAATTAACATCCAAAATACCTCATAATTTTTTAGACAAAGTAGATCCAACTTCATCAAAGCCTATGTTTAAATATAGAAAAACATATAAAAATGTGATGTAAAAACAGCACCCTCTTCCTTATCCAACCTGAACAAAGTCTATGGTAACTACGGTGAAAGAATCAAGTTAGAAAAGACTATTAGTAATTATACCATCATTATTTCCTTGGTTATCATTATTTCCCTGGTTAGCCATATAAAGCACCATTTTTTTTTTTGCATTTTTTTAACATTTCAGTATAGATACTTTTAAGTTTTAAGCAATTTATGTCACTTCTGAATAATATATAGTCAGTTTATGAATCATAAGTGTTGAATGTATCACACTTATATATTGAGAGGAGACCAAATACATGCATGTGCATAGATTTGAATCTTGAGTGAAAAATTTATGGATATATATATTATATATATGTCTAAATTTTATGCTGTAAAATCCAATGTTTTATCAAGACTCTGGTGCGGGGAGTCGTCGAGGTATATAATTTTTAACCATATATATATATAATTTAAGTTTATATTCATTGTTAAATAATAGTAAATACTAAATAGTAAATAGTAATAATGAATACCAATACATTGAAAATTGACATTTGATCTACACATGATAAAATTTAAATTCATAATTGAAATGAATAATGACATACATTGATCCATCCTCATCATTCATTTTGATACATACATATTACATAATTCATATGACATACTCAGTATTCTAATTTCTAAATTCTAATATTCATCCATAATCAATGATCATTCAATAATGAAATCTCAAAATACATTGATCCATGATTCCATATCATTCATCATTCATCATTCTACAATCTACATTGATTTAAAAATTAAAAATTAATTTCATCAGTTCATCATTCTAGAATCGAAATTGAAAGCAAAATGAAAACAATGAACATACTAAAGTCTAAAAGTCTAGAAGTAGATAATATCATAATAGATAAGTTTCAAACTCAAAAATAGTTAAGAGTCAAGAATCAGTCTGAGGTCATCAATTGAAAAGTAAAAATGGATAATGAGCACTGAAAATAAAATCAACATCAAGGACTCAATCTCAATGATTGGTCATCGACATCCATCCGCTGCATGAAGTCATCAGGACCATCAATGGGAATTTCGGTATCTGAGTCATAATCACTCTCTTGAGTAACCAATGAAACTCCAACCAAACCATGTTGCAGCTCATCTAGTCCATCCTCATCATCTATCTGTGCACTATCCTCTGGATCCACATCCCATCATGTTGCGGGTCCCTTTCGATACTCTGGTGTCTTCCTATGTGCAAGACGTAGAGAACTGTGCACTGCAACTAGCTTCTTTGCTCTCCTAGAGGAAAGTCTATTCCTCTTGATAAAGTGGATGAAGCTATATGTCGACCAATTCCTCTCTGCTGCAAAGGAACTAGCAATCTGAGACAATAAGCGAATAGCAAGTTGTTGGATATCTGGAGCATCATCCCCATGCATGGTCCACCAACCAATGGGGTCAGTCTGGCCTAAATCATTGCGATCTTCCCTTGCATCATGCTTGTTGAAAGGACCATTGAGACTTGCAAATTGCATCCATTGTCTCCTAATTTTTTTCCCTTCTTCTGAACTATACATCTTTGTAATGGCAGCTCGAAATCCCTTTTTGACCTCAGGATCTTCAATGGGAAGAATTCTACCAGTCCTTGGCACATACCATTTTGGGTTGAGAGCATATGCTGCCATGTGCAAAGGTGTATTCATTCGATCCCACCTACACTGAATAATGGGTCGAATCTGGGTCGTATAAAACTCTAAGGAAGGGTCTTTCCCACGAATGGCCACCCTTACTTGATCCAACATACTATCAAAAGTCTCATAGATTTCTCCAAGAGTAGGAGAATCTGTGTCAGTATAGCGAATGACCTCAACTACAGGACGTAAGAGTGACACCAAATAACCACAATCTGTCCACCAATCATTATCCAATATCTTAATCCTAATTTTCTTCCCTTCCTCTATCTTGGATTCTGCCCATCTGTTCCAATCTGGACTCACAACCATGGTCTGCAATGCTAACTACACCTCCAACATCCTCTCTAATAAAAGAAAATAACTAGCATATCTAGTATCAGTAGGCTTGAGGAATTTCTTCCTCACATGAAACCTCTACATGGCTAAAGAGGTGTGGTGATTGCAAATAAACATTTGCACATTTCTTATAGTTGTCACCAAGTTAGATACCCACTCAATTTTTCCAATGTCTTTCAATGCATTATTAAGCGCATGCACACAACAAGGGGTCCAGAAAATATGTTTTTATTTAATTTGAATCATTAATCCTGCTGATCTACACACTGCTGCTACATTTGTCACAACCTATACCACATTTGTAGAGCCAACCTCCTCTATAGCATCACGAAGAAGCTCAAATTGGAACGTGCATATTTGCGCTTTCCAGAACAATCAATAGCTCTAAGAAAGAAAGGTCTCTCTCGGCAAGTAACTATGATGTTGATAAGTGGACGTTTGGCAATGTCTGTCCACCCATCCATAACAATAGAACAACCTTCCCTCACTCGTGTCTGCCTCAGTTTTTCCTTTTGCACATTAATATTGCCCACTTGCCTTTCTAATATCACTTTCCTCAACTTATGTTCACCTGGGGGCACATATGAGGGTCTTGCTGCTGCAATTTCTTTGACCATCTCCTTGTAGTAAGGAGAACGACTAACATGGAAAGGAATGCCATTGGCAAAAACAAATTTGCCAATGGCATCATCTGTATCATCACGGTTCAACTTACCATACATCCTTGCAAGAGTTGGTCCCACTACACAAGAACGGGAACCCCAACAGGAGATGGTGGAGGCATATTTTTCCTATCTTTTAAATTTCTTTTGGAGCTTGTGGCTTCATCAATATTTTGATGAGCTTTGGCCATGAATTTTCTACTTGCAAAGGTGCCCTTTGCATCTGCTGTCATTTGCATCCTCAAGAGCTCTGATTTTTGCATAATGGTTAATTTTGTGCATATGTTAACCCCTTTGCCACCTACACCCAAAAGATGCATTTTGATCTGACTATAACTGCCAACCCAAGAATGACCACAAACATTGCATTTCCAACGGCATGTCCCACCTCTTTGTTTCCCTGGTTTTGGTTGAGTTGAAGAGTCAGCCATTTTGCTAGCATATAACAAAAGAAGTTTTCTTGGATTAAATGTCCCATTTGCATATTCTGCCAATGCCCTTGATGGGGTTGAACTTGCAGGTGATGGGGTTGTGGGCAAAACAGTAGCTGGACTACTGCCATGGTGATGGGTTTCATTAATTCCAGATCCAAATGGACTTTCTGTTTGAGGATTGTATTCATTATCACTTTCAATGTTATTGTGGCTGCTCATGTTGTCATGATCAGTCATTTTACAGTTGTTGCTTGCTGTGTTTTAATTTATTTTGCAATTTTTTTTAATTTTTCTGCCCTGCATGAAAGGTTTTATAAAAAAATTAAATTTTAAAAATTTTAATTTAATGGAAAATTTCAAAATATACATTCTGATTTTAAAATTTAAATGTAATCTTAAACTACTGATAAATCATAACTGTCAATTGTCAAATGATCAAAGTTAAAACATGAAAATAGTAAAATACCTAGCAAAGGGATGGCGGACAGTAGGTGGGCGGAGGGCGGAAGGCGGTTGCGACTGTCTGTGGCTGCAGCTGCAACTGCTCTAACGACAGCGGAGGCGGAGGGATGGCAAACGGCGGCTGCGGCTGTCTACGGCTGCAGCCTGCAACTGCTCTAACAGTAGTGGAGGGTTGTATGCGGCTGCAACTGCGGCTGTTCTAAACTGTCAATTGTCAAATGATAAAAGTTAAAACATGAAAATAGTAAAATACCTGGCAGAGGGATTGCGAACAGCAGGTGGACGGAGGGCGGTTGCAGCTGTCTGTGGCTGCGGCTATGGCTACAACTGCTCTAATGACAGCGGAGGCGGAGGGATGGTGGACAACAGTTGCGGCTGTTTGCGGCTGCAGCCTGCAACTACTCTAACAGCGAAGGGCGCGACTATTCTCTACGGGCACGACGGCGAGCAATGGTGGTCGGGCACGACGCTGGTCGATGGGTGAACAATGGGACGGAAATGGGACGTTGGTCGATAGTTTAAGTTTTAATTTTTTAGTTTTTAGGTTTGACTTTTTTTTTTTTTTTTTTTTTTTAATACACTAATTTCATTTTTTTTTAATACTAAGCTTTATTAGACAAAGTCGGGGGTGCACGACTCCCCTCAAAAGGGGATGCCCAGAAGCACCATTTTTTAGGGGGGACGCCCAGGAGCACTTTTTTTTGGGAAGTCGCGACTCCCACACTGGGGAAACGCACCCCCCTGCGTCTCCCCGAGACTCTCCAAAAAGGGTGCGTGGGGAAATGCACCCCCAAGAGACTCCCCGTCCCGGGTGCGAGGGGTGCAAGGGGTGCGTGCACCCAACCCTGGGGGACGCGACCCCGTGGAACACTGGTAAAATCCTTCCTATATATTGAATATTGTTTTTTTGTTGACTATCTTCCGGACCGATTATATCTCAAATAGGACCTGCCTTTTCTAAGTCTTTGACGGTGGAATCATCACTGAACACATGCCCTTGTTTCACCTTTAGAATTTTTCTGCAGTGCCATGAGCTCATTTTCATAAAGGGGCACAAAATCATGAAGAGTGTGACTTGTCTAGTTCAAATGGATTTAATCCTTCCATATTAAGAATGCGTCTTCGGACAAACCTGAATATAAATTGTAGCAGAAACCCACTACAATGAAATCATTTCTGAAGCAGAACTTGTATCATAGAAAATATGGCGGCAAAATATACTCAAAGCCACTGACAGTGGAATCATCACTGAACACATGCCCTCGGATCACCTTTAGATTTTTTCTGCAGTGCCATGAACTCATTTTCATAAAGAGGCACAAAATCATGAAGAGTGTGACTTGTCTAGTTCAAATGGAATTAATCCTTCCATGTTAAGAATGCGTCTTCGGACAAACTTAAATATAAATTGTAGTAGACCCCCAATACAATGAAATCATTTCTGAAGCAGAACTTGTATCACGGAAAATATGGCTGCAAAATATACTCAAAGCCACTACAAAGAAGTCCATGTCTTGAGACAAACGTGGCAAAAAAAAGTAGCAGACACCCACTACAATGAAGTTTTTTTTGTAGCAGAACTTGTATCATGGAAAGTATGGCTGCAAAGCCACTACAAATACCTTCCTTCTCAAAAACTTGGCTGTTGAAACTCCCATGGGATTTTTCTGCCAAACATTGTACCTCACAGAGCATCAATTCTCTCCTAGGATCTTTTCTCAAATGAAGAGTTGTTCTCACATTAATATACAGCCCACGCCTTCTTGAGAGTTTTCTTGGTGCTCAAGTGGTTCCTACACGTGTAAAATACAAATCATTGTCGTAGAGGCTAGTGCCATAATAGTTGACTACAAAGAAACCCCATCTCGATGTCTTGACACCAAAATGGGATAACAAGACAAACAATTATCAAAGTTTCCCTTGTCACTGCAGCATCTGCATTTTACCACTCTCCATCTCAGTTAACTGCTATACAATGAAAATAATCTCCAGAGTCCAAGGTAAGAGAAGAATTTCATTCTTAAGGTAATTTTTCCTGCCATTTTGTTCTCTCTTCAGACACCGGTGACAAACATGCATTGTTGAATATTTTATATAGCATCACCAATAATTTCCACAAGAACAAATCCCACCCTTGAAATGATGGAAGCGACTGCCATCCCTCACCACAATTTCTCGTCCGACAATCTTGGATATGTACTTGATGGCAGTATGACAGTCTCCACACACACGAAGGTTCTTAAAAATTTGGATAGGTGTGTGTGGAGGTGTCATAATAAGCCCAAAAACAATGGCTAGCTTCTCACTATGATGCCAGAGAAACTGCTCCTTCTGCTCCTCGTCCACGTCATGCAGTACCAAGTTTGTATCAGGCCTATATCCTGCATCCTTTATCTGTTTGGCCAGTTCCTCTAACTTTACATAAATTTCATGTGTTTGTGGATGTGATTTATCTCTCACAATGAAAGTATGCACCTTGTTCTTGACCTCAATCCAGCTGCATCCTGGCTCTTTTCTCACTCCTTTATGTTTCATCATTTTTCTCACCTTCGCTACATCATCCCATTGGCCAGCTGCAGCGTAAATGTTTGACAGCAGCACATATCCTGCAGCATCATCTGGTTCTAGCTTTAAAATTTGTCCTGCTGCATGTTCTCCTAGCTCCACATTACCATGTTGTCTGCAGGCACCAAGCAAACACCGCCAAATAACAACATCAGCTTCAAACGGCATTTTGTCAATAAACTGCTTTGCTTCATCCAGGTGTCCAGCACGGCCAAGAAGGTCAATCATGCAAGCATAATGTTCCAGGGTTGGCACCAAATCATACTCTTGAGTCATCGAATAGAAGTAGAAGTGCCCTTCATCTAGAAGGCCAGCATGGCTGCATGCTGAAAGAACACCGACAAAGGTAGCGTGGTTTGGTTTTATAACCTCCTGTTGCATCCGTCCAAACAGCTCGAGAGCCTCATTTGCATGCCCATGCTGAGCATAGCCTGCAATCATTGCATTCCAGGAGACATAGTCTCGTTCAAGCATTTTGTCAAACACTTCATGAGCGCTCAGCATATTTCCACATTTGCAATACATGTCAACAAGAGCACTGGCCACGAATACATCTTCGTTTAATTCAGATTTTATAATGTGATTATGGATCTGTTTACCGAATCCCACAGCTGCTAATATGGCACAGGTATCAAGAACCGTGGCAAAAGTAAAGTGGTCTGGCCTCATGCCTAACCTTAGCATCTGGAAAAACAGTTTTAAAGCCTCCTCACCATCTGTCTGGGCATATCCTGCTATCATAGCATTCCAGGATACTATATTTTGCTCTTGCAATCTGTTAAATATTTCGCGTGCATCCTTTCTATTATTGCATTTACAATACATATCAAGAAGAGCACTCCCAACAAATACATCCGCCATTAGGCCACACTTGATAACATAGTTATGAATCTGTATGCCTTGATTCAAAGCTTCGAGACTAGCACATGATCTCAAGATACTGCCAAATGTAAACTGATCTGATTCCATTCCCGCTTTTTGCATTTCACAAAAAAACAGCAAAGCCTCTTCATCAAACGCATTCTGCACATAGGCTGAAATAATTGCATTCCATGAGACTGCATCTTTCATATGCATTTTGTCAAAAACCTGGCGAGCACCCACCATATTACCACACTTGGCATACATATCAACAAGGGCATTTCCCACGGAAACATCCCCGTTAAACCCAGTTTTGATAATGAGATTATGCACTGTCACACCCTCACGGAGCCCTACTATGCTTGCGCATGCACTGAGAACACCAGAAAATGCCACCTCATCTGGACTGAAACCTGCACATAGCATTTGGCAAAATAGATTTAAGGCCTCCTTACCATCCCCACTTTGAGTGTATCCTACAATAATGGCATTCCATGAAAACGTATTTTGTGTAGCCATCATATCAAACACGATCCTAGCATTGTCTATCCTCCTACACTTGGCATACATATCAACAAGAGCAGTTCCCACTATGACATCTAAAGAAAATCCAGTTTTAATGGCATGACTATGTACCTGCATGCCCTCTTCCAGAGCTCCCAAACTCGCACACGCCTTCAGAACACTGGCAAAGGTGGACTGACTGAACTTTAGGCCTGACCGCAGCATTGCAATTAGAAGTCTGAAAGCCTCCCAAGGCCAATCATTCTGTCCATATCCAGCAATCATAGCATTCCACAATACGACATTTTGTTCGGGTATTTTGTCAAACACTTTGCGCGCATCACTCAACCTTCGGCATTTGCCATACATATCAACTAGCGCACTCCCCACAAAGACATCGGAATCCAATCCCATTTTAACAATAGCATTGTGGATCTGAAGTCCCTGCACCAAAGCTTCTAAGCTCGCACATGCCTTGAGAACACTTGCAAAGGTGGTCCGGTCCATATCCACGCGTGTTATATGCATTCGACAAAATACTTCTAAGGTTTTTTCACCCTCACTATTCTGTGCATATCCCGCAATCAGTGTATTCCATGAAACAGTATCTCGTGCAGGCATTTTGTCAAAAAGCTTCCGTGCAGTTCCCATGCTGCCAAACTTAACATAGCCGGCCATCATAGCATTCCAGGAAACTAGGTCTCGTTCAGGCATTTCGTCAAACACTGTTCGCGCATCCTTCATATTCCCAAATTTGGCATACATGTTTATCAGATTGTTTCCCACAAATATATCAAGCCCAACACCAATTTTTATCATATGGGCATGAACAGCCTTACCCTCTGGTGATTTCATGTTTGCAAACTCCTGCAATAGACGACCACAGGTATCAGGATCGGCATCACACCCAATTGTTCTATCCGTAACACTCCAAATGCTAGATGAATTGCTGTTTTCCTGTTGATTCTTTGTACGATTTGTGTGTGTAGAAATGTAATATTTAAAACCCAAACCCGATAAAAGCTGTTTTCTTCTATATGTCAATCTGAATGCGGCCCAATTTTGCAGGGTAACTGTTGATGTTATTGCCATGAATAAATTTCAATCATGGTTTACTTCTAATACTTTAAATGTAGATAAATTCAAACTTAATCGGAAAACAGAGTGCAGTAGGTGAATCCGAATTATAGGAATTTGATTCATTAGTTTTACAAAGATAACATGTACGATAACTTTCCGTAGCGAAAGCAGAGGGCCTATGGTGATATTTTGGTTGTGTATTTTTTTCTGCCGTAGTACCTTCCATTTAAACAATATCTGAGATCTAGCATAAAACCCTATATCAGTTGTTACAAGGGAAAACTTATATTGTTGTCGAGTGAGCTGTAAGATTATTCATTACTTCTTGAATGCGCGCTTTTATCACTATTATTTAAAAAAAATCAAAAAACATATATATATATATATGTATATAAAAAAAAAAAATATATATATATATATATATATATGTATATGGTTTTTTATCCACAAGGTACATAAGATAAGATAAGATAATTATATTTATGTCCAACTCATGACCACAAAGTAGGTTAGACGTGAGTACAATGATGTCCATACAATGTGGGTGCACCAAACGGCCTCCTATAAAGATACAATGCATGAATATAAAAGGTGAAACGCTGGAACACAAAAATACAATATATGGAATCTCTTAGCGGAGAAGATCCAGGAGCTAATGTGTATGAGGATCGAACCCATCCCTCTTGACATCTGAGGCTAAATGAACACTTAAGAAACTCCACAAATTTTGTTGGCTCGATGAAGGGCCGGTGGAAAGTGCAAATTGTCTGCTAGATCGTTGCCTGGGAGAGCTCGTGCATTGTTGAGGTCAAGAGGACCTAGTTTGTCTCCCAAGAACGGATTTGAGATGGATTTGTTGCTGAAATCTCGTGTGGTGGGGTGAGGTTCCACGGATCTTCACCGATCTAGAACATGGATATGAATGGGTATCAATCGGTCTCTTGGTGCCCCTGTCTAAAGGTAGTACCCTGAAAAATGTCGTGATCCTCTATGTGGGGTCTGGTTTGATGGGATGTTGAAGAAAATGCGCTCGAAACCTAAGAGCCTCTTGCATATATAGTGCCAAACATCTTTGATCGAGATACCTGAAAAAGTCAGCGAGGGTCTGAGAATCTCTGAACAAGCAATGGAACCTTCCTCTGATCTCGTAATAGACAGGGCATCCAAAAATGAAGTGCACTTCAGTCTCCACATCCTGTAAATGACATACCTGGCAGATTATGTCTGGTCTATCAATCTGATGGTCTATTTCTACTCGAAGTCTATGAGAGCCTACTCTAAACTGGCCTAGAGGAAAGTGAAGAGTGCATCCAATGGTGAAACATGTACTGGGGTCGAACAATGAGCTTATCTCTCAACTCCAAGAAGTGTTGAGAGTAGAAGGCCATCTTTGGGCGCAACCCTCCTAGAGGATTGACCCAGGTGACATGGACGAACTGCCTATTGATGTCCTCCCTCATAATCTTGTTCAACTCCTGTCTAGTAGGTAAAATGTGACCAGGAGCATCTAAGGAATATTGGAAAGGAGGGAGATGATCCAACTAAATGGCCATTGATGTTAAGAGATCTGAAGCTCCTCTAAACGAACATCTAGCCCAGCCTGAGGGAGTAGAACAAGCAATAGTCTAAGAAGAGAAATATGTCAAGTAAGAATATCGGTCCCTACTCTCTATTTAGTCTGTAAAGCCTTGAACACGATGCAATAATGAGACCAAATTGAAGACCGTCTCAAGCCGAAAAGGCTGAGCTCCAAACTCTGCAAGGATGATGTGCTGAGGTACTGTCTGTTTGCATCTAATGATGCGACAGAGAAAAAGAGTCTGGACTCTCTCAGCTGAAGCCCAATCCGACTCAAGCAAAGACGATCCCCAAATCTCTGAGCCATATAGAACAGTGGGACGAACCAAGGTGTCCATGAGGCTCATCTTGGACGAGATGTCCTAGAAGTGATGCCAAAAGCATCGTCTCTCGAGAAGGGCTAAGGATCCATATCCTTTGTTAATTTGAGGCTGAAGCGTTGGTCGCGAACTGAAGCGGGGACTTGAGAATTTCACCCCCAGGTAAGTGTACGTGCTAGTGATCTCAACCTCCTCCCCTCTGAATAAGACGAGAAGGTATGAAGTTTTGTACACCCCATTGAAGATCATTTCCTTGGTTTTACCCAGGTTGATCGCCAATTGTCGAAGATTGCAACACAAAGCTAAGGCGTCTAGTTGCCTCTGTAATCCTTCTGGAAATGAGGAGAGGAGGACCACGTCGTCAGAAAAGAGTAGAATAGATATCATAGCTTGGTGAAGAAGGCAGGCATCAATGTCCTAGATATGCTCATGTAGAAATGCCTCCAACTCATCAACATAGATCCCAAACAAGGTAGCTGACAATGGACAACCATGTTTAACCCCAACAGTGCTTTGGATAAAATCAGACATCCCATGAGCCATGCGAAGACGACCAAGGACAAACTCATATAGGCGCGTAATAGTTGTCAATAGGGTCGTCGAGATGCCAATATCTCTAAGTCTCTGGAGTAAGGTTTCCCTCAGAATAGAGTCAAAAAATTTATGAAAATCTACGAAACAACAATAGACTTTCGAAGAGTGGTGTCGTGCCTCCTCAATCATAGCGTGGAGGGTGAAGATGTGGTCAATAGTCAAATGAGCCAGTCGAAAACCTGCATGTACCCTAGCTCTGAGTTCTCTCTGCTCAAGTTCACTAGAGAGCTTCCTTTGTAGAACAGTAGCATACAACTTCAAAAACGTGTGGCCCACCATGATCATTCTGTAGTTATTGGGATTTGAGTTGGAGCCTGATTTGTGGATCGAATGGATGATGTGGTGTGACCATGCCAATGGAAAACCTTCGCGGACTACATGGTTGAAGATATCAACCAAGTAGCTAACCAAAGCACGGAAACCGTGCTTAAAGAACTTTGCTTGGTAGCCTTCCTAATCAGCTACTTTGTTGTTGTTCATCACACAAATGGCCTCTCTAATATATCTATCTGAGAATAGGTAACAAGAAGAGGGTGGGGAGGTAACATGAATTTGGGCTTGCCCTGGAATATCATAAAGGTTGGAAGTGTGAGAGAACATGGATGTAGGGTTGAGGTCAGATGGAAGAGGGGAGCGTAGAGGAAGGATGGTATGCCACAACCACCTCAACAAGAACCCGCTCTTGTTGCAAAAGCATTCGATGAGGGGGGCAAAGCCAAAAAGAAGCAACCTAAGGACAAGGCTCCCCAAAAAACTCTAGCTCCACCTAAGCCTCCAAATTCGACACCTCCCCGCGCTTTGTTTGATGTTTTTGGGCATGCCACCCATAACTGTCTTGAACTTCCTCGTCTCAAACCTGTGGTCAACGAAACGTTTCCTGAATCTGACATCCCGGAGGTCCATGTTACCTTACCTGCTTCAGCTAAGAAACTCCAATCGTTGCGCACAAAACACCCTTGTGATTTGTGCGACCTTTAAGGCCACTATTCTCATCATTGTCCCCGTCTCGACGACCTTTGTGATACCCTTGAGGAAATTCACGAAATAGAGTTCGCTTGTAGTGGATCATGTACTCCTTGTTGGGTATGTGTTATATTCTTTCCATGACTAGTCACGCGCAGGGGGGTCACAAGGGGGGTGGCAGCCCCCCTTGTTCGGGGTCCAGGGCAGCACCCCGGGAAAAAAAAAATTGGACCCTATTTTTCGATGGACTGACCCGCCCATGGTTTTGTGCATGGGTTTGCACATGGTTTTGGGGCATGATGGTTTTCGGCCCCTGGTATTTTGTAGATTTGGTCAAGGGAACTACGATTATGTTCTAATCCAAGGTTAATGGATTGGGGTTTATGTATGCTTCGGCATGTATATATGTGTTGTAACACTAAAAGAAATATAATGAAAAATCAAGTTGGTCGCCCATATTTGGGATCCAGGGGAAAATCTCTGTGCATATCCGTTTTATGTTTTATGCTCTCGCTATTGTTTATTTTTTGTTTTTAAGATTCGTTTGCAGATAATTTATGTACAGGGTTAAAACACTACAAGGAAAAGACCCTATAGCGGAGGTTATAAAGGAGGTTTTCATGTTATAAAATTGGCCAAAATTGTCAAAAAAACATATGCTACCACATCCGTTTCTAGTAACGGAGGTTTTGGTGGAGCTTTTAACGGAAATTCAACACAACTAAAAAAAAATGGGCAGCCGGAGGTTATTACGGATGTTTTTTCATCGGTGCTCTTATCAGGTTTTAACACACCGGTGTGTATTGGTAGACAGCGCACCGAGGCGGTCGAACAAGATTGCACCGGGCCGTTAAGGAAAATAACAGCACCAGGCCTGGTGTTGGTGATACAACGCACGGGGCCGTTCTAATTGGTCTTGGGATTTGAGCGGTGCCCATAGGTCATATAAACGCACCGGTGCGTATTCTTATATAAACGCCCCGGTGCATCGTATCACACAAATGCACCGAGGTTTACAATTGGTATCGGTATTCGTGCAATGTAAATAAGTCATACAAATGCACCGGCGCTTATCGACACATAAACGCCCCGGTGCGTACTATCACACAAATGCACCAAGCTTTGTAAATGGTATCGGTATTCGTGCGGTGCTTATTGGTCATCCAAATGCACCGATGCGTACAGACATAAAAAACACCCCAATGCGTAGTATCACACAGATGCACGGAAATTTATAATTGGTACCAGTATTTGTGCGGTGCTCATAGGCAAAAATGACAATGGAGAACGCAATAGCGACAATAGAGAATGGAATAGAATAAATTAAAACATTTTTTATTATTATATATATATATATATATGAATAAGACATTCTTTGTCATAGGTTTGATATAGACGGATCTAGGGTTTTCCGCAGCATAGTCTAAGCTCTGGTACTGACACTGGCAGGGAGCAGAGCCCTGCTCCAAGATCTGCGGCAAAGAGGGCTAGCCCTAGCCCAATGAATGGGAAGGTCGAGGGCCCCAGGGGTCCCTACCTTCAAACAGGTCACGATTGACAAGGGTAAATGACCGATGGAGGGTGTAAGAATCACAGGCTCTGCTTCTGCAGTAAACAAGACAAAGGAGAACGGAAATACTATGGATAACCAACCAAAAGGTATCACAAGGGTACAGGAGCCAGTTAACTCGCATCCCACTCAGGAAACGAATCCTCCAGAAGAGGAAGCCGCAGCCCAGGAAAATGAAGCAAATGGTAACCCTGATCTAAGCAGGTCGGCTTCGAAAGGGTTAGCTGACGATGAGGTCCAACAGAAAAACCAAGGCAGATGCAAGCCGAAGACCAAGGAAAGTCTCAGGGTGATCATCAATGACTCAGATCTGTAGGCCTACAGGGATCACATGACCATTCATGCAGTGATCTACAAATTCATGGGATTTTGGCCCAATGAAAAAGCCCTTTGTCAATGGATCAAGCAAGTCTGGAAGCCGAGGGGGGATGTGCAGTTACACCTGGGAGCCAAGGGTTTCTTCACGGTGGTTTTTGCCAATCTGGAAGACAAGGACTGGATCTTTGAGGGAGGACCTTATTTCTATGCTTCAGCTGGTCTCTATATGAGGCCCTGGAAACCCAACTTCGCCCTGAAGCAGGAGACTTTCACACAGGTCCCAGTATGGATCCGGTTGTTCTCCCTGCCAATTGACTATTGGAGACCAGCGGCGCTGGAGCAGATAGGCAACACTCTGGGAACCTTTGTTCGAGCTTCTAAAGCCACTATCCAAAAAAGGTACACTTCTTATGCTCGGATCTGTGTTGAAATGGATGTATCTGGGGCTTTGCATGAGGGTTTGTGGTTGGAATATAGGGATGAGGTCTATTTTCAAACTATATACTATGAGAAAATACCCTTCAGATGCCGAAAATGCCATGAACATGGCCATTTGATTCGGGAATGCCCGCAGAACAAACTTGTTGAGAAGGCCAAGGAAAAATCCAATCAGATTTCAGATGGTTTTATCCGACCTACTGTTAAAAACCGGGCCAACTGCAAAACCCCACCAAAAGTGAATGACCAGTTCACCGGAACGTTAAACACCTTTGAGGTGATTGAAGAAGATCCTCAATCGGAAAAGCCATCTCAAATCCTAGCCTCTGAGTAGGAAACCACTAGAATAGCAGAGCAACTTACCCAACCAAGGAAGCCGATCACAACTCATGAACCGATCTTAGAGGCCACATGTGAAAAAGATGAGGAGGGAGACGAGGAAATGGCCCTAAGTGAAATTGGCACAGAGGATCAGGAATTAGGGGACATCCTTGAAAAAGAAGGGCTAGATCTCAACTCCATAGTTGAGCAATGGAAACAAAAAGGAATTGACCAAATATCGGAGGAAGAAATTAACAGGGTCAACTATCTATTCCTCTCAAGACAGGATGCAGTATTAAAAGTATTGAAATGAATTCGAGGGGCAACCAAAGGCCTAGGTGTTAAGGCACAACATCTCCACCACATGCAAGCCAGTCTCAAGCACAGAAAGAAAAGGGGCAGACGATCCAACAGCGATGCACTTCATGAGCTGGGTCAGATGCTGATTAACTCAGGTAAAATGAAAGCCCTTGAGGCTTTCTCTTTCTCATCCTAAGAACTGTTTAACTATGAAAGTCCTCTCATGGAATGCAAGAGGGCTGGGTAGCCTAAGGAAACATAGGCTCCTAAAAAAGAAAGTTACTCAAGAAAAACCAGACATGGTTTTCCTCTAGGAAACTAAATGTTCCCAACAAAAGTTAGAAGAACTAGGCAAACGCTTAGGAAAACTAATGGAGCACCTAGCAGTGGAAGTAAATGGTACTGGTGGAGGTCTGGCCATTTTCTGGACTCCTGGAACCCTTCATCTCCTCAATGACGAAGCAACCAAGTCCTTCATATCCCTTGAGATGCAGATCTTAGGGGAAAAATGCACCTTTCTGTTCACTAATATATACAGTCCTCAGCGACTGGAGGAAAAGATATTGCTGCTGGAAGATCTCACCAAGTTACATCGCAAACACCCCAACTCCAAAGCCATCTATGGGGGGGATTTCAATATGATAACTTATCTCGAGGAAAAGAAAGGAGGTCTGCGATCATTTAACAGTGATGCCCGGGCCTTCAATTCTTTCATCAGCTCTGCCAACCTGGTGGATATTCATCCACGAAATGGCATCTTTACCTGGACCAACAAAAGAGGGGGAGATAGACATATCGCTTCTAGGCTTGATCGCTTTCTAGTATCCTACAACATTATTATGGAGGGGGTCACTGTTGATTCTGATATCCTCCCCTCTGGGGTCTCAGATCACTGGCCCATCACGCTGACTGCATCCATCCTGGGTACTCCCAAAAACAGGCCTTTCTGCTTTGAAATATTTTGGCTCACTCACCAAGATTTCTCTGACAATATTAAGAAGTGGTGGAAGGACCCCCTTGATGTAAGAGGAACGAAGATGTTCAGGCTCCAGGCCCGACTAAAATATATAAAAACCAAGCTGAAAACTTGGAATCGTGAAGTATTTGGTAACATATTTGAGGACAAACAAAACCTGGAGCAACAAATGGAAGCCATTCACAACAGCTGGATTCAAGGAACCATCCCTCAGGACTCCATTGATACAGAGAAGGAATTGATGCAAAAATGGAATGAAAGGTGTAGTCAGGAAGAAATTCTATGGAAACAAAAATCTCGCATTCAATGGCTAAAAGAAGGCGAGAGAAACACAAAATTCTTCCATAGATCTGACATGGATTACAGATGTAATAATAAGATAACCAAGATTAAGGATGAGCACGGGAATGTCTTCCATTCACACCAAGATATCACCTCCATTCTCAGGAATCATTTCAAACTCATTGCAACAAAACCAAACTCTGACAGACAGGAGGCTATCAATAAAGTTACCTTTTCCATCCCTAAGCTCATAACAGAAGAACAAAACAAAGCTTTGGACCGATCAGTATCCCTTCTGGAGGTGGAAGAGGAAGTTAAAGAGATGGCCAACGGGAAAGCCCCGGGCCCAGATGGTTTCACCGTTGATTTTTTTAAAGCCTGCTGGGATGTGGTCAAGAAGGATATTTGGGAGGTGGTTGAAGACTCCAGACTCTCCTCCTCCATTCTCAAATCCTTAAACTCCACTTTTATAGCTCTCATTCCCAAGGAAGAGGGCGCTTGTACCCCTTCCAAATTTAGGCCCATAGCGCTTTGTAATGTATTGTACAAGATTATATCAAAGGTCATGGCCAATAGATTAAAGCCCATACTTCCTCTGATAATATCTGAAGAATAGTCAGGTTATGTGGAGGGAAGGCAAATTATGGACAATGTCCTTTTAGCTCACAAAATGTTCCACACTCTGCAATCCCAAAGGAAGGCTGGCATGATCATACAACTAGACCTCTCAAAAGCTTATGACAAGGTCAGTTGGAGTTATCTCGAAGCTATGCTTGTTGCTTTCGATTTTAGTCCAAGATGGATTGCGTGGATCCTAACTATGGTAAAATCTCCTAGCTACTCCATTATAGTTAATGGCGCCCCATCGGAGCCCTTTTTTCCCTCAAGGGGCATTCGGCAGGGGGATCCCATCTCTCCATTCCTCTTTGTTATACTTATGGAAGGTCTCAGTCGAATTATCATATCGGCCAAGGAAAAGAACATTATAAAAGGTCTCCAGCCCCTGGTCAACATCCTGGCAACTACTCATCAACAGTTTTTTTATGACACTATGTTGCATGGTACCCCCACTGTGAAGGAGGCCAAAGGATTCAAATCTATCTTAAACCAGTTTAGTCTAACCTTTGGTATGGACCTTAACTTTGATAAGTCCTATATTTTCTTCTTTAATACACACTTATCGATTCAGAAGCATTTAACAGATATCCTAGGTTTCAAAAGAAGCAATTTACCTTCCAAATATCTGGGCATACCCCTAACAGACAAGCCATGGCAAAGGCTTCACTGGGAAAAACTGTTATCCAAGCTAGAGGATAGGTGTAATCACTGGACCAATTGAGTCCTCAATTTAGCTGGCCGACTGGTTATGACATAGGCAATCCTCCAAGCCATCCCCCATTACATGCTCTCGATTCTTCCTGCTCCTAAGGGAGTCCTTCAGAAAATAAGGTGCATTCAACGGACCTTTCTCTGGTCAGGCAATTCGGAAAAACCAAAGTGGGCACTGGTGGCGTGGGATCAACTATGCAGAACTAAGAGCCTAGGAGGTCTAGGGCTGCAGGATCCAGGGTCGGTCAACAGGGCATGCGGTGCAAAACTATGGTGGAGATGGCTCTCAGAGCCTCACAATCCTTGGGTGAGAACATGGAGAGCCAAATATGCAGAGCAATGGAGGCATGAGGAGCTCGTTAGAATGACGGAAGCCCCTGCAGGCTCACCGATCTGGAATCTTGCCCGGGCAAACCGAAATATAATACAGGATCACTGTTTCTAGAAGCTTCAGAATGGTAATAATGCCTTGTTTTGGGAGGATGCCTGGCAACAGCTCCCGAAGCTTGAAAGTCATGATTTTCAACCACTACAACAATGGTTTCAGGACAACGGTAAGCTGAAGGTCCATCAATACTGGGAAACGATGTGGATCATCCGCACTGGCGAAAATGGAGTCTAATCCCTCCCCCACCGGATGGGCAATTATCGGACCTCCTTCACGCCCTTGATACCACCCTAAGGAAAAGACTAATAAGAGCCACATAGGGGAAGGATATTCTATGATGGGGAAATCTCAGTGGGGGAACCTTTAATCTCAAAGAAGCTAGAACTTACATAGAAAACAAGGACAGTGAGGACAAGGTAGCCTAGTTCGCCAATGTCTAGGATAGCAACCTGTGGCCTAAGATTAAAACGTTTCTATGGCTCCTTATGAACCGGAAGATTCTAACTTGGGAAAATCTAGTGAAAATAGGGTTCACAGGACCATCTCGATGCCCATTTTGTAAGGAGCAGGAGGAGACAATGAACCACTTGCTCAATAAATGTGCCTGGACCGACAACATATGGGACTGGATAAAAATCATATTCAAGCAAACTGACCGAACCAGCAGTTCCATTCACGATACTATTACCAATTGGCAACTGAATTATTCCAACAACAGCATGGTTAATAATTTATGGATGCTGAGCCCTGGTTTCCTTGTCTGGACGGTTTGGAAAGAAAGGAATAATCGCATATTTTAGAAACAGAGTTTTAGGCAGCTCGATGACTTAAAAACTGTCATTATGTAGGGTTTGAAAGAAACGGTTCTTGCCTGCTGCCAGACCGAGAAAGCGGACTTGTTATCTCAAAATGACATCCGAATCCTGGCGATGTTTGGCATTTATGGATCGGCGGAGCTCTGTGCGCAGGAAACCCACCTTCGGCCTACTCCCTCTCTTGTAATCTGGCAAGCTCCTTCCCCGGGCTATTGCAAGCTAAACTTTGATGGGGCATCAAGAGGCAACCCAGGTCCTGTTGGGCTAGGAGGGGTCCTGCGAGACGAGAAGGGAGAAATTGTCCATATATTTTGCAGGGATTTGGGCGAGACCACAAATAACGAAGTTGAATTTTCTGCTTTGGAGCAAGGGCTTCGGGTCCTAATTCGGCTTGGAAAAGGCTTAGCCATAGTAGAGGGAGATTCCCAACTCGCCATCACTGCAGTAAGGAAATTACAAAATGGGACAAAGCCCAGCAAGGCCACGAAGCATTGGCGCCTAGCTGCTGTGACTGATTTAATTGCGCAGCACCTAACATCTCTAAGCGGTATTATTCTTCAGGTTGTGCGCAGAAAAGATAATGCGCTAGCCGATCATCTAGCCAACTATGCGGTTGATCACCTAGCAGAAATCCATGACACGTGCTGGCAGGATTTAACGCAAGGAGAGCTTCGGGATCAGTGTGACATCATATCAAGTAAAGAT
This sequence comes from Pinus albicaulis, assembly GCA_034641835.2. Lineage (NCBI taxonomy): Eukaryota > Viridiplantae > Streptophyta > Pinopsida > Pinales > Pinaceae > Pinus > Pinus albicaulis. Next base: position 14,806,762 of record CM076573.1, read on the forward strand.
ATCACTGTCGGCACGATCGCGGAGGACAGTCGGCAGCATATCAATCATGAATAGCTTATGGAGATACCCAATTTGGTTAATTACGTCAGGTGGCACAGCCCGGAAATGTCACAAGGAATGTCTTGGAAATGGCGGCCCATCGTCCGAAAGGACAGCCGCAGGTACAACTGTTCCTTATGGCGGTTAATATGGAGCCTTCGGGCATGCGAAACGATCGCCCTTGAGGAGAAGATCTCTGATCGTTGCTCCGACATTGGTAGTTGGTTCAACCAACAAGTTGCCGAGCATTATGGCATTAAAGGGCTTTCAACCGGCTTATCATCCCCCCCTATGACCCACTATTCTATTTATCGAGGAACTTGCTCTCCCCTTCTCATTCACGACCAAGATTTGAGGTGTCTATGCTTTAAGGTGAGGCTCGTTTATTTGGTTTTCGGCAAGCTCGCGGATCTCTTCTGTCTGCACTCAATGGCGGATCATAACCTCCGCAGTGTCAAGGCTTCGCAAGCCCTCAAGCGAGCCAAGGACTACTATGAGACCTCTGTCTCCAAGAGAGGAAAGCAGACGATTGATCTGCTTCAGGAGGAGGTTGATAGGTCTCGAGCCCAGGTGGATGACAGTGCTATCAGCGAGGAGGTAGACTGGCTGGTCGACCCGGGAACGTCATCCACGCGAACCACCCAATTTCTACAGACCCAGGCAGTTGCTTAGAAAATGAAAACAATGCTTGAAAAGGCCATAGAAATGCAAGGACCGGCTGTCAAGGAGACCTTCGCTGCAATATCCATGGCCTCTGCTAGGAACACAGCGAGAATGGACAAGCTCGAGATTTCCCTCAATTCTTTAACAGAAGAGCTGTGCATGCAGGCAAAAGCCCTGGACAACTTCATTCGCCACTTCGACCTGTATCTTTGCCACGTCCTCAACGTTTCAATCAAAATCCCGGTGGATGACTCGCACAGCACCATAATTCGACGCTTCAAGCCGCGGATCCTGCCGAAGGGTGCTGAGGAGGCTAGTCCAAGCGCTGTTGGTCAATCTGGTGCTTCTAATCCAATTCTGTGATGTCTACTTTCTCTATCTGGTTTATTTCCTTTCTGTTAATAGTTTTTAAACAGTATGTACACGACCTTTATTATGGCATTAGTAGGCTCTATTTTGTCAGCTCAGTATCCACCATAGGTAACCCTGCGTGGTTGGCCTGGGGCTGTTTTCTTTGGTTTATTCCTTCTGCAGGAGCTAGGTTTAGATCTAGGCTTTCTATGAGCATGTAGATGAATAGGCCTGGGAACCTTTATGGTTTTCCAAAGGTCTCAAGCCATTTTGTATCCTTATGTAACTTCAGTTTCTCTGTTTAATATATCACTGCTGATTTACAAAAAAAAAAAAAAAGGCATTCTTTGTCATACAAAATGGGACAGTTATTGGTATCCCTTTATCTTTCAATTGGGACACTATGTCCATTACATTAAAGAAAATGTTTGATTTCACAGATATTTTTCCAAAAATAGTACAACGCCTTGCTTTTATATTCAAACATAGTGATCATCATTCTTCGCTTGAACTGCTATCACTGCTAGAGCTACTTCCATGACGGGGGTTATTTTCAAAAATGTTTTGTTCATGACATTGATTGTTTTCTTCTTCTTCACCTTCTTCCATCTACAAACATAAAAATAAATTGTAATGAGTGTATATACATTGGTGAGAATAATGAAAATTGCAATATTAAATAATATACATCAATGTAAATCGAAAATAAATGACGTATCAATGCAACAATTGACTCATAAACTATACACATTCTTTCAAAACCATGTAACATGCCATCTTTCAAGATTTGATCTGTTGGCGCAGTGCCATACTTTGTTTCCTGCAAGTTTTATACCCCATAAGAAATCATATATTTAATATAAAAGATTTATTTTTTATATTAATTATAGACCTAGCTAAGTAAAACAAGATCGATAGATGCTTACAAATTCCACAGTTAAGTTCTAATATGCCAACATATACGCACAACCCATATTTAAAACAATTTTAATCAATCCCTCTGATGGTTCTTCTTTGTATGTTAGCACCTGTTTGGAGACATTCAATGATGATTTTTGTAAAACAACTTAAAAATACAAAAATGAAATCTAGTTAAGTTGTTATAAGGAAGTAACAGTTACTCACAAACTTAGATATCAATCTTTTTCTTCCTTGTCGTCCTGTTTTATTTGTTGAATGGGTTCCATTTTCTTTCTTTTTTTTTTCTGCAAGAAAATACTTGAAAATTAATATTTAATGCTAAATTGTTTATTTATTTTACCTAATGATCAAAAAATTCAATGATTACATATTACATTTGAAGCACGTTGTTGTTGAGATGGCTCCTCCCACGATGCAATTTTGTCCATTTCTTTGACCATCTCCTTGTACACCTTTTTGGACATTCCTACTGGCATATTTCTGACATCAACTCGTTCATCTTTTGAGATTCTCATAATCTTCCTGAAAATGTAACATGACAATAAACTATTTAATTTTTATATTGATATATGAAAAGTAAGTGTAACAAAGGTGATATTTTTAAATAATTCTAGACAAACATCTAAAGGAATATTACTTTTTCATTCCTTCTTTTTTGTTGTTGTACATCTTTGCTATTAAAAGTCTGACATGTCTCATTGACCAATTCTCTGGAAACTCTTCCTGTAGTTTACATAAAATCTGATTCTTGGAATCATTGGTTTGGTTTTTGTATTGTAAGTGGAAAGAACGTCTATACATTCGTTCCACTAGATCCCTCAAACATTTGTAAAATTTTTTCCCCCTTTCTTTAACCTCCAACACCACTCCAGATGAGCTAAGGAGCAATTCATTTTCATTTGCATGTTCTATTGTTTTTCTTTTCTTAGAACAACATTCATTTTCTAAGTTGTTGGTCCCTGTAGAACATTAAACAGAGGTGAATTAATGGACTTTTTCACACATATTATCTAATAATTTTAATTATGTTACTAATGAAAACTAAAAAAAGAAACTCATATTAGATCGATAGTATTTTTTCATTCCAGTACCTGATTCATTCTTTTGCAATTTTTCCGTCAAGCTTATACGTTCTTCTGGTCCTAGATTAGAAATAACCTTATCGAGCTTCGTCATTTTGTGGCTCTACATGATACACATTAAACAATACATATTATTTAAACTTACATATAATTCAAAAATAAATTTTTTGTAAAATTTTTACAAAGAACTTACCTTTTTTGCTTTTCTTGATGTGTTATCAGAATTTTTGTTACTTGATCTTTTGTCAGTCATTTCTTTAACAGTATCAAACCTGTATCATATCAGTCAATAATATATTTTTAAATAAACTGTCAACTTCTGAATTAAAAAATAATAAATAAATAAATAAAAAATCTCACAAAACCGATGCGCCATTCATAGTTAACGCACCGACTTCGGTGTGTTCATGACTTTCCAAGGCACCGAAAAAACAGTATAATACACCGTACGGTGCTCTATGTCAACAAGAAGCCCTGGTGTGTTACAGGTCAATGACCGCACTGGTTAACCATCATAAAAATAATAAAAATCATCTAGGGTTAGTTTTTTAAGCATAAATCGGTGCTATATTTTACATATGGCTCACATTACTTATTTGATGCTCTTATAAACAACAGAGCACCGGTGCGCTACCTTACATAGGGCGCACCGTAAAAAATGTTTTTTTTTTTAAATCATTCCAAGGCCGACATGGATTAGGATACGACTATGTTAATCGTCCCGTCGGCTGCATGTCTTAGGTCTATATTAGTAATACAAACCCTATAAATCTAAATTGAAAAGTCTTAATTCTGAATTACAGAAAGAAGAAGAGGAAATGGGAGAAACAAAACGAAAGTAAGGTTTTCGAAACTAAACGTTTGCGGTGCATCATGATGAAATAGCACACCGGCTGCATATGACAGTACTTTCACGGTGCGCTATGATAACCGACCACCCCGGTGCACTCTGTCAAAAAGGGCGCACCGATGTTTTTTTTTTTTTTTTTACGCAAGGGCCGACATGGATTGAGATCTAACTATGCAGATCCTCCCGTTGGTTGCATGTCTTAGGCTTATATTTAGCAATACAAACCCTATATATATAAATTGAAAAACCTTAATTCTAAAATCACAGCAAGTGGGAGAAGAAAGGGCAGAAACAAAAATAATGTAGGGTATGTTTGTAAAATGGTTTTTTTTCTAAAACAGCACGTTGTGTGGTGCGCCATAATGTAATAATGCACTGATGCCATATGTTACATATGGCGCACTGATAAAAACATATTTTTGTTTTTGTTTTTTTTTTTTTATCAGTTTACTTCAACGGTGTTTTTATATAATGAAGCGCACCGGTGCACAAAGTTACGCAGGGTGCACCAGTGAAAAAAAAAAAAAAAAAACTGTATTTTTTTAAGATTGACACAAGGGCCAACATGGATTGGGATTCGACTATGCAAGTCGTCCCATGGGTTGAATTTCTTATGAGTATAGAAACCCAATAAATCTAAATTGAAAATAAAGAGAGAGAAAAAATGGTAGAAACAAAACGAATCTAGGGTTTTGTTTGTAAAAATTGATTTCTTTTTTATTTTTGTTTCTGAAAACTGCAGAAAATATAAAAAACTGCAGAAACAAAAAGTTAAAAAAACAATAAGATTTGACTTTGTATTTTACTTCATAAAAACTAGAGAAAAAATAAAATAAAACAATAGACTTTGATTTCTTATTTCACTGCTTAAAAAAAAATGCAAAAAAAAGTACAAAAAAAACAATAAACTTTATTCACGTCGTTTAAAATTCTATGGTACAGGGTTTGAATTACCAGAGGTTTGGAATTCGGATTGTCTGAATACTTCTGTTCAAACTTATTTCCGTGCTCCACAGTGCTCTCGTGCTCTATTTGCTCCAGGTATGTATCCTGCAAATCTCTGGCTAAATTTTTTTGCAAAAATAGTGAAATAATGAAAAGTGTTTAGTATTTAAAGAAATGTTTTATGAAATTAGATTTTCGAAAATCTTTTGCCGCCCAATTTTCAATTTACTGTTTTTTTTCACTTAAAGAAAATAGGGTTGCGCTTTTTTTTTTTAATTGCGGTTATTCGTTTACCAGTGCGTCGTTTAATTCAACCGCACCGGTGCTACTTGTTACAAAAGCACACCAGTGCGGTTATCTGAACAGTACGCACCGGAATTACATTTAGGTTTGTGCACCAAAGTTTATTATTGTTTTGCTCAAATGCAGGGAGAAAATATCATATATTATATGAAATGAAAAATTCTTCAAAATCCAACTCATTCCATAATATTTCTCAAATTCCATCGTGGAGTTCTCCCTATCAATGTGGAGACGTAATATTTACTTCATATTTGTTTTATTTTTTCACTATCTAATTGAATTTATGTATGTTTTTTATCCATGTAGTCAATAATGCACAACTTAATTAAATTTATAATGTATACAAATTTCCAGGTTCATGCAGATTCATGATCGAGTTCAGATGCACAAAATTATATTCAAAGTATTGCTCCAAAAAATTGAAAGTTCTTATCAAGAGCTGCATACCATAAGACGCATTTGGTAGATGAAAATGGACAGCCACTTCACCCTGCCAATTGTGACAATATTGCATCTTCTAGCCACAATCCTGGGACAATGATGGTAATTATAATTATAATTGTTTGGTATATATATTGATTAATATGTAATTATTTCAACGTCAAACCAATTTATAATCATGCAATATTGTCAACGTGGTTACTAATTGATATCATAATATTTTGTACTAATCATGTCCAATTTTTTTTTTTTTTAATTATTAGGATTCTAGTGATGATGAAATACCTACCTACCATCTTCCGTTGCACCCCGGGACAATTTCAAATCTAGAGAAGACTGAATTAAGAGAAAAAATCGGAGAGGAACGATACCAAGAATGGTTGAATCAACCACCGATTCAATTCCCGCTACGTCCAGATTCACAAATTACAAATGACTATAGCAATAGTATTTCTTCACAAGCTGGCAATGGAGACAATCAAATAGAGGTTGGTATGGATGATTACTTAAGGGATACGACTGCCATGGAGACAATGTTGTTAGATGCATTTTAAAATGATGATCAGCTAGGGGATGATGCTCATATCATTGACACCTTTTTCGAAAGCCTTAAATTTTCTTCTACCACCCCTCTCTTTGGACCTGGCAGTCAGTCAAAGTATACCCAGTTGGGGACAACAATGTTACTGTACAACTTGAAATCAAAGTTTGGCTTGTCGAATGCATGTTTCTCGGAACCTTTGAGGTAAGTTACCATAAAGTACTTTCGGCCTTATATATAAATTTGAAATATAATTAGTACACTGCAATGAACATTACAAATGTTAAATTTTATGAACATTAATAATTACATCGACATTAATGTGCATTTATTAATATAGTTTTCCATGATCACCAACTACATGTTATTCAAAGATAAGGTTCTTCCGAGTGATAATGTCTTGCCCGGTAGCTGCGAGGAGGCAAAAAAATTGTTGAAAATGTTGGGTGTTGAGTACATATCATATCATGCATGTCCAAATGATTGTATTCTATATAGAGGAGAATATGCAAACGAAGAGATGTGTCCGAAATGTGCGCATGACAGGTATGATAAATCAAAAAAGAAGGGTAAATCACATATTGGTCCTCCTTTTAAGATATTGAGGCACATGCCTATAATCCCAAGGATTCAAAGGCTCTTTCGTTGCAAAGAATTAGCTATGTTGCAGGGATGGCATGCCTCACACAGAAGTGAGTTGGGAGTTATGTGAATACCAACTGATTCAATAGCCATGAAGCATATAGAGGATACATGGCTCGGAAAATTCGAAAATGAAGTATGAAGTCTACGACTCAGCATAGCCATGGATGGCGTCAAGCCATATTCCCTCCAGAACACCAACTATTCTATTTGGCCTGTAGTAGTGATCAATAACAATATCCCCCCATGGTTTTCCGTGAATAATGAACATCTTATGTTGGCTCTCATAGTCCCTGGTAGAAGACAAGTAAAGAATATGGATGTCTACTTACAACCACTGGTAGATGAATTGAAGGAATTATGGGATGGGATAAATGTATACGATGTATCAAGACCCATCGCAGCAGAGAGGAGGTTTACATTGTATGGCATATGTGCTTACACGACACATTATTATCTAGGCTTAGGAGTTTGCTTTGGTAAATTTCATGTTTAATTTATTGATTTGTTTATATATAATGTAACAATATTCTTTCACATATTAGTTATTTAATTCGTTGTAATATTATTTGTTCTGATCTTCATGATAGTATTTAACGTGCCATGCATATTAATTAATGTATACAAATATAATCTCGCAGGTCTTGTAAAAAAAGGGTATTTTGGATGTAAATGTTGTGGACCTTCTTTAAAAGCTAGATGGTCCAAGGACCTACAAAAGCTAGTGTATGATTGCTCCAGGATATTCCTACCAGAACAACACCCTTACAGAAGAGCAACATCTGCTTTCAATGGTAAATGAGAAAGAACCCAAAGGCCTCCAATAACGACACCAGATGAATGGATTAGAGCATATGAGAGAGAGAAGGAGAAGGAGTTCACAAAAATGTTCGATTCAAATGGGGAGCCTAACTTCGATGATCCACATTTCTTCAACACCTATGTTGAGAAATTTCCCATTGAGATGAAAAGGAAATCTATCTTTTATGAACTCCCACATTGGGAGCATCTTAAGATTGCCCACTTATTAGATCCCATGAATATATTTAAAAATGTTTCATCTTCTTTATGGAGGCACATATCATTGAAACAAAGTGACACATTGGCGGTTAGGAAAGATCTTATTACTTAAAAAACTAAAAAGAAATATTGGCCAAGACGATTAGAAAGTACGGGATCAGAGGTAGGCACTGGTCCCTCTAATTCATGGTTTTTCAAAGAAGGTGATGTCCCATGGATTTTAAAAAAAGATGATATATCTTTGGCAAAGGAAGTTATAATGAATGTGAGGGTGCCAACTTCATATGGGTCTTCACTACGGCGCTGCTTCACCGTGGATGACCATTTTTCGGGGTTGAAATCGCATGACCATTTGAATTTTCTAAGAGTATGTATAATGTCAAAAGCATGATTTTATTATTTATTATATTAATAAATTTTATCCCATGCGCCGGTGATCATAAAACATAACTAATTTTGTATATTATTGCACGTTTTTATAACTTTGCAGTGTCATTATCCTTTATTTGTGCGTGGGTGTGTGAAACATGAATTCCCTCAAGACCTAGGACGTGCCATATCTAAATTGTCTGCATTTTTACGTTGGATCACGTCAAAGGAGATTAATGTGGCTAGCATTCCACGGTGGCGTCAAGAGATAGTTGAGATTGTTTGTATGTTTGAGAAGGAATTGCCAACGAGTTTCATGGACTTACAGGTTCATCTTCTAATACACCTCGTAGATGAGGTTGAATTAGTTGGGGTTGTTTCTTGTCGTTGGATGTTCTTCTTAGAGAGGTACATGAAAAAATTGAAAGGTTTTGTTCGAAAAAGGGCAAAACCCGAGGGGTCTATGGAAGAGGGGCACATATCGTATGAGTCTTTCTACTATGCTAGTGAGTACATCAAGCAGATCAAAAACAGACCAAGTGCGGTGATTTGGAGCGATGAATTGGATGAAAACAAAAGAGAAGGAGAGTTGCTCCAAACAAGTGGAAAAAAGCACTTGATAAAGAGTAAGCGACTTATAATTTTTCAAATTTACAAAAAGTAATTAATTATATTCATGTTGAACTTCGATATAATGTATATTTTGATCTCTAATTACTATATAATGTTGGTTTGATTTCATCAGCGAATGCAGAAATTGAAGCAATCAATAAATTCATTCTTTACAATTCTGAAGCGACACAACCGTGGGTCGAATTGGACGAACAAAAAAGAATGAAATGGGATAGTGACAGGAAATAATTCAGATGGTTGAATGGTAGAAGCGTGCATAATCCCGATCATTTAAAGGATAATATGCCAAAAATATGCCCCAATAGTTGGGTTGTTGACCAAGTCAGAGAGAAATACAGTGCTACCGGTTGTTACCCGCGTGCTGAAGAGGATGCGCTAAACATAGGGATTGGGTGCAACAACTCGGTAATAATTTATATGTAAATTTGAAACTTATATTAAGACATCTACATTTCATATTTTAATTGTTGGATTATTATTTATAAGACACATGACACTTATATGATTTTTTAAACTTTTTTATAATAGGTGCATTTGTTCCCATCTATGTGGGCATATGGACACCAATTTCGCACAGAAAATGCCAATGTTGGAAACATCACACAAGACTGTGGAGTGGAAGTCGAGTTTGATCAATCTAGTCAATTTAGCCACCATGATCAACAACTAGTAAGAGGGACGTTAGGTTACGTCGGAAAGATACAAGAGATCATTGAAGTGGATTTTTCTTCTTTCCAATGTGTTATTTTTAGGTGCAAGTGGTGGGACACCTTTGATCGGAATAATGTAAAGGAAGATCGCGATAGTAGGCTGATATGTATAAACTCTAGCAAGATGTGGGATGAAGCTAAGGAGCCCTATGTTTTCCCTAAACACTACAACCAGGTGTTTTTCTACCCAGATGTGTTGGATAGGGATTGGTGGTTCGTATTGACACATGACCCTAGCTCAAAACATATTTTTGAGAACAATAGTGTTATCATGCCATGCGAGCTAGAAGATAATGAGGGTGATCATGATGAGAACCAAGAGTGATATGGTACAATATGTGTTATTTCATCGATATTTATACTTTTTAAGATGAGTTTTTTGAAATATTAATGTAATATGTATTAATTTGAATTAATTGGTAATTTGCATTGTGTTAATGTTAAAATCAATAATTCACTTGATAATTTGGTATTATGTACTTGATCTCAAAAACAATGGCGTATCATCAGTACAACACAAACATCAAATATGCATCTCATGCTATGACATACACATCTATCTACAAGCTGCACATTAAATGAACATATTTAACATGACCTAACAACATACACATAATGATGATCACCAACATGTAAATTAAGTACAAATTCAAAATGAACATAAAAAACATGGAGCATATAATATAGCTATATATATATATATAACTGAATAATAGTAAAAATATACAACTGTAATATAAATGTCATGGATCAGCCGATGATCGAGCCTCATCTCCATGATGACTGCTGGTAGATGCTACTGGAGGCTCTGCATGAAAATCTGGCGCGGTGCGAGGCTGTGAATGATCATGAGATGTTGATGGTACGCTGCGGCTCGCAGACTGTCCATCATGTGTGGCGGCTCGCTCGTAACGTGTGACAGTCCTCGTCAGTCGCATAAAAGCTCTCGTAACTCCTACGACATGCCGCATCAGGTTGTACATGTCACGTAGCATGCCTCTCCACATTTGTAAGAGCCTATCATCGGCCTCTATATCTATGAAATCAGCAGGGTGGATGCCCACCTCAACAAGCAATGCAATGAGTTGGTCGCCCAACTCCATCCTGTATCTAGTATCGCTCATACGTCGACCGCAGGCCGATGCACCAGCAGGAGCAGGTCTCTAATCATCTGCACCGGCCTCCTACTGATCCTCGGCATCAAAATCATCAAGATCATCCACAACTGGATCAGGTGGTGGTGGCGGCATCTCCTCGCCATCAGAAGAGCCAATGTCTAAAAAATATATACAAGTACACAACAATAATTAGACAATTTCATTACACAATTTAATAAAACAAGTTAAAGAAAATGTTAGAATAAATTTAAATAAAACTGTAATATTACCTCTATCATCTGGCAGCTCATCATCTATGAAGAGGATGTTGGCACACCCTCACCAATCCAACCCCGCATAAGGACAGGGGACCATAATTAAGGGATGCTCAAAAGCACTGGCTAGCAACCCCACTGCATCATTTGATATCTTCGTTGGAAACAGAGTCTCCTCCCTCTTGGGGATCATCTGCCCCCACATATGCATACGTGCCTCAATCATCGGCCTACAAGGCTACCAAAGGAAAGAAGGTCTCTTCTCTGGAAACCTCTAAAAAAAAACAAAAAATCTCTAAAGCAAAAAGTTGACCCTCCCTTGTGCACGAGCACGAAATCTATCTAATGTTGTACATAATTTCCGTAAAAATATGGCAGACCACTTGACAAGTCATGGCTATTGTAGTGGAGAAACAACATAATATAAAAGCTGGCAACTAATGTGTTGCCCGTCACTGGTGTTGTGCGAAATGGTGGAAATGATAAGTGAGAGAAACCAGACCTCCTCACCACCAAATGCACCAATATGTAATTGTCCTCCAAAGACCTGAAAATCTAAAGGAGACAATATGTCCGCTCTAATGTATCTCTGGGAGTAAACTAACTGACTCCTTGCCACACAGCCAACTGGAACCTCGAGGAATGAGGGAAAATCCACCCCTCTCCTCGAAAGCCTTGTAATATGTGTAGCCACTGAGTCTCCCATATCACACAGTCAACCTCCTGAAATATACTTTGGGCCTAACAGTGAAATACTTCCACCTGGTTTAATTTTACTTGAAGAAATCCCACAAGATGAGACACCTTTAACTCCAACCCATTTTGGGGAGGATCTTTACCTGTACGAGTCTTTTCCTCAATCACCACCCTCTGCTTTTGTTGATCCTATTCCTATTCACATTCCCATTGATTCAAAAGGGTATACATTTGGTCAAGTAACCATGCCTGAACCAACATCTTCGGTTGGACCATTTGTTCCAATTTTGTTAGCACTTGCTCTCGCTACACCATCTATGTTCACAACTTCACCAGAATCATATTTTCATGGTGGCCCTTTGGTCCCATCATGTTATAAATCTTTATCTGGAATTTTTTCTAGTGCATCTTCAAACCCATGGTGTTGTCCAGGTAAATCCCCTCTGTGGACAGAGGTGATCCCTAGCCCTAGGGTGGGTCTAGCAACTACGGGAACATACAAACATCTACCTTCCTAGATTGTAAATGAAATTTAGAGCAATGAAGATGACCTACCTTGTCCTGATGCTATGTTGTCGCCTTCCTTTGAAGCTTCTTGATCCGTCATTCTTCTCAAGCTCGGTACAGGCTGCTACCAACGTTTGATTACCTGTGCAGACAGTCAAGACACCCCAAAAAACGTAAAATCACGACAAACATAAAACAATTACAACCTATCTAACTGATCAAGAAATGATAGAAATCTCATTATAAATGTAAACCAAAGTGGAAGATAAACATCAGATGCATTTTACTATGACAAAGACAGGGGAGTTTACAACCAAGCCTTGATGTTGAGGCTCTCCTTCAACAGATCTGTATCCAAGCACATTTGTAACACCTTCATACACAAAGGTCCAAGATCTCACTATGTTCCTAACACACACAAAAAAATCATGTAGAAATTATATACAATATGCATGTATATATATGGACTCTCCTGATCTCACAATATTTAACTTCTTGCAAAATATAGAATCCTCCCACTATAATTCTTGCGGAAATTTAATCAATAATTGCAAAACACATGAAGCAATAAAAACATACATAACACAGTTGTTTAACGGGAAATCCTGAAGCTGAAAACCCCAACTATCTATTATGTATCATGGAGATCATATGAAAATCTCATACAAACATACAAAGCTTATCACAAGCTCTCAGTACAGTACAATCGTCATACACTAATCAGGAACAATCTTGCAAATCCATGCACCGATCTTTGCCCTCCTGCTAGCCTGCATGACTGCATGATTACAAAGACCAATTAGATGTAATCCCACTCTCATTGACTGCATGATTATCATTGGCAACTCCAATGTATATGTAGATGCAATCCATGCATCACTAATAGTCACAACAGATAGTCTATTTTTCCCTTTCACCTATCTCTCCACTAGTCTCCACTGAAATTTCCATGCACTGTAGTTAACTGATGTATTCTTTAGTTGATTAATGATTTATTATTTAGTGAATTAATTATTAATTAATTCACACCACTCTCAGTAGTGTATCAATCAGTTAGACTAGATACAACTAGCTCAACTGAGTCTAACTGAGTTAAACTAAATTCAACTCCATAACTACTTCTTCCAACTGTGTCATAACTCTGCCACTTGAGTTCTAACTGAGTCCTCCATGCAATAGCTCCAGTAAACCCTTAGGAATAGCGTAATTCCTTCTGTCAGCTGTTGTGCCACATCTATGCACTTAACTAAAGTGCTCCAAGAGAATAAGTTGTTGTTTAGAGTCTGATTATTATTAAGAGCTAATAATAATCGACATGCATCTATTTTTAGATCAGCGCTCTATAAATAGACTTCGCCCAATATTCTAAAAATAGAATTTCATCTATTTTTCACATTTGACCAACCATCTACAAATAGCCTCCTGCTACATATAGAATATGCTCACCATGTCTAAAAATAGACATACACCTAAAAATAGCATGTGTGGGCCCCACCTAGTTTAGGTGATTATTTTCCAACTAGGATCAAGGATGATGTTTCAGGATGCCTCCTTCACTGTTTCTTGTTGCAATATTCAACACTCCCTCTCAACAAGAAAGGACTATCTTTGCATGCGACATGCAACTCCATGCATTCGCCCTGCAACCTTTTCAAGTGCCATGCAACTCCATGCATCTGCTCTGCAACTCTTCCGAAACTGAATAGGCTCCAAACAACTCAATCAATCTGATGCATCTATCATCAAAGTCTTCAACTTCTGCTGGTACCAACTGCACATGTCTTCAGGATCCACTGCGTTGTTGAACTCTGCACCCATGCACTCTACACTTGTTGTCAACTCTGAATCGCGCTCCAGTATCTGACACTGTCACTTTGATCTGCCTGCATCAATCCAACTGATCATGCTACTTCTGATCTATGGGCACCTCGTAGCCAGGTTCAATTCATGATATCCACACCATCTCAATGAATCCTGCCCAGAAATATCCTCTTGGGATTAGTCATGCATGTCGCCCCACCTCTTACCTAGTGGTATAGCCACATGCACTCCCTCTGCCCATCTAGCATGAAATTTCTCTGCATGAGTCGTTGCTCCCACTCCATGATCCACATTTTGTGGCTACTCCACATCCTGAGGTTCACTCTTACCTGCATGAAAATCTTGCTTCCTCTCAAGCTTCAATTGCATGGCTTTCTCACACTTCCCAACAGTAGGAAGCTCCGTAGAAATCCCATCTACTTCAAATCTATAAAGATTCTTCTACATCTCCAGTTGTGGCTGCTCCATAACCTTCTGAGACTACTTCTCACATTGCATGTTGAGAGGATCCCTCTCAACCACCAAGTCACTAACTTTTGCTTTGCTCCTCAAAGCTTTGCATGCATCTTGTACCTCAGTGCATGTAGATTCTTGGCTCGCGCACATTGCAATTGTTCCGTCGTCGCAAAATCTTCTAACAAACGAGCTGATTTTAAATCAACAATATCTCCCTCATCCGAGCTCTGATTCGACCAATTTTTTTTTCAATTTGGGTATTTTTCTCAAGGAATCCAAATATGCTATTTTTTTCTAAAAACATTTAAAAAAAAAAATTAGATATTCTCTGCAAACTCGCGCACCCAAAAATTCCTGCTCTCATTCCATGTAGAAAAAATATAACACAGCTCTGATACCATGTAGAAATTATATACAATATGCATGTATATATCCGGACTCTCCTGATCTCACAATATTTAACTTCTTGCAAAATACAGAATCCTTCCACTATAATTCTTGCAAAAATTTAATCAACAATTGCAAAACACATGAAGCAATAAAAACATACATAACACAGTTGTTGAACGGGAAAGATTGAAGCTGAAAACCCCAAATATCTATTATGTATCATGGAGATCATATGACAATCTCATACAAACATACAAAGCTTATCACAAGCTCTCAGTACAGTACAATCGTCATACACTAATCAGGAACAATCTTGCAAATCCATGCACCGATCTTTGCCCTCCTGCTAGCCTGCCTCCACTGCACAATCCAAGCTGATTACAAAGACCAATTCGATGTAATCCCACTCTCATTGACTGTGTGATTATCATTGGCAACTCCAATGTATATGTAGATGCAATCCACGCATCACTAATAGTCACAACAGATAGTCTATCTTTCCCTTTCACCTATCTCTCCACTGGTCTCCACTGAAACTGCCATGCACTGTAGTTAACTGATGTATTCTTCAGTTGATTAATGAGTGTCCTTCATGTCCTTTAGTGAATTAATTAACTAATTAATTCACTCCACTCTCATTAGTGTATCATTCAGTTAGATTAGATACAACTAGCTCAACTGAGTCTAACTGAGTTAAACTAAATACAACTCCATGAACTACTCTTCCAAGTAGTAATATACTTTCTTGCCACTTGAGTTCTAGCGGAGTCCTCCGTACGGCCAACTCAGGCTAAACCCTTGAATAGCGTAATTTGTTAAATAGGTTGTTGTGCCACATCTATGCACTTAACTAAAGTGCTCCAAGAGAATAAGTTGTTGTTTAGAGTCTGATTATTATTAAGAGCTAATAATAATCAACATGCATCTATTTTTAGATCGACGATCTATAAATAGACTTCGCCCAATATTCTAAAAATAGAATCTTATCTATTTTTCACATTTGACCAACCATCTACAAATAGCATCCTACAACTTATAGAATATGCTCACCATGTCTAAAATAGACATACACCTAAAAATAGCCTGTGTGGCCCCCCCCTAGTTTAGGTGATTATTTTCCAACTAGGATCAAGGATGATGTTTCAAGATGCCTCCTTCACTGTTTCTTGTTGCAATCTTCAACAAATCACACTCTGCACTATTCTCCCAAAGCTATAATTGCTTCTCCTTTCTATCATCCCTAACTAAGGCTGTAGAGATGAAGGAGGTCACCTTATATAACAATGGAGGAGGAGGTTATGGGCCCTCAAATAATGGGAAAAGAGATTATCCTTTAGAGTAGTTCCTATTTCTTGGGAACAAGAAGCCTAAAGGGGAATTCCTCGTCCATATCCTCAAAACAAACTTCCAGCTCGCCGCCTCGCTAAGCTTCTAGTCGAGGAAGCTTCCTTTCTATTTAAAAAACTTTCCAAAAGAGGATCAGTGCGGGTCCAACATTAAGACCAAGCACTGATAGACGTGGGCCTTAGTGAAAATCTCTACTATCGGTGCGGGTCAGACACTGATAGAAAGCGTCGACCTTGAAAACCAGGCTTTTATAGGGATCTTTAAGAAAAGTTGTAAAGGGAGATGAATTGGCAGACAAAATGTGTTTCAGGGGTATGAATTCCATGCTTGAAAAGTACACAAGGGTCACTGTATGGGTCCTCTAGGATCAAGGAACGGGGAGTACAAGGACAGTAACAAATTGATGTGTAACAGATGCCCCCTAAATTATGAAGTCCGGACATGAGTGAGGGGTGAAATGCTTTAAAAGTATGTGTAAGGAACCAGACGCTGCTGTCGAGAGCCCTGGAAATAAAGCATATATACATATACATAATTGAAATATCTGATGAAAATACATGAATCCATGGTATAGGCGCAGTTATCCATCAAGAAGAGGATCATGTGAATGGATCCTTGGCATGGACGCAGCCATCCGAATGAAGGGATCATATGAAATAGATCCACGGCATGGGTGCAACCATCCATATCGAGAGGGTCAAAATGAGATAACCCACGGTATGGTCGTAGCCATTCGTCTAAAGAATCATGTATATAATCATGAATGACTCATCACTCCTTGCAACCTGGACTTTTGTGATCGAAGCCCAGGGTCTTGCGCTCTAACACCACCTGATCAAAGTACAAATTCCAACATGTGAATAGATGTGTTGAAGTCGAACATGCTAGAAAATCACTTAATTATCGGTCAATGATGTGAATCGTTAACAAGTGCGAGAGAAACCACCAATAATGCCAATTGTTCTCAAGGTACTACTAGTACATGTTAGGTAAATTAACTTGCAATTATAGTCAAGTTTGACAGAGTTAAACAGTGACGGTTTTGGGGCACATGGTAGTGTGCACCCATGGGTTTAAGTTCATGGTATTGCATGTAATGGAGCCTATTAAAGGCTCGGAGGACTTCATTGTAATATAAAGCCTGGATGTGAGCGGTGAAGGCTTACTTGGTTGGATTGGCCAGGGTTTTGGCCAATGCATAATGAAATTTCATTGGTTGGGTTTTTCCTCGGATTTGGGGTTTTCCCGGATAAAAAATTATGTTTATGTTTATGATTTTTTGTTGGCCTTTTATGTTTAATTATTCCTCTTAGTAATTAGTTAATATTCTTCGGTAAATGTTTCTTCATTTGGTATCAAAGCCATATTTGGCTTCAAAGGGACGCTTTTGTAGCCAAGGGTTTTATTGGCCTGTGAATCGAGAAATCAATGCAACCTTTTGCAGATCTGGCCATACGGAGCATGGTGTTGCTAGGAAATAGGAATATCCGATTGATTGATTCCATGGGGAATTCCATGGAGGGTTTCTCAATGGAGAAAGAGGACAATGGTGCTGCCACAGCCCAGATCTGGCGACTAGCAATAATAAGAAGTTGGTCCGAGAAATTCAGAGATGAGAGGATGGCTATATTAAGAGAGCAACAAGGGTAAAAAATAAAAATAAAAACAAAAAAAAAATTAATTATTATAATGGAGTTAATTTTTGCATGTAAATGGGCATACTGTTGTAAGACCTAGTATGGCATGCGTACCCCTGGGTAATCACTAGTAAAGTCTAGGTTAGACCTAGGTGATAGGGGGGATGTCAAGTTAACAATTACCCTGGGTAAAAATTTGAGGGGGGAGGAGCTAGAGTGAGCGGGGTTGTCTCATTTAGCAGTTTTGGCTGGATTTAGTCAGGAAACCCCAAGTCAAGTTTAAGGGGGGAATGTTAGGTAAATTTACTTGTGATTATAGTCAAGTTTGACCAAGTTAAATAGTGATGGTTTTGGGGCACATGGTATTGTGCACCCATGGGTTTAAGCTCATGGTATTACATGTTGTTAGCTCCCTACAATTTCAGCATATTGGTGAGACCGAAGCTTCAAGGAGAACACTTGAACCACTTAGGGATTCTAAGATCTAGCCCTCCTGAATCCAGAGAGGGATCTCTCTATAAGTGCAAAGATTGATTTATATTTTAAAGCTTTTATGTGTGATATTAAGCTAGTTATTAAGAGCAAGGGTTTTTGTTTGGTTTTGGATGGTTGAGCATGATTTTTAATTGAGTGGAAAGTCCAGAAATGAAATAGTTTCAAAGGTATGAAGTTGCAAGCAATCAGAACAAGACTTGGATGATAGGATAGATATAACGTTGGTTTATAGTCCATTGGGCTATGGAGTCATAAAAGGGTTTAATTGTGCAACAATTTCAAGAGTGGTCCAAGGGGAAAGTCATCTATATCACAAGATCTCTTAGATAAAATGATGGAATGGAACAATAAAAGTGTTGAAGGGGTGGAAAAAGACAATAATTTCAACTAGGATTTATTATTCTTTCCAAACAAGAAAAGCCTTTTAAGTAATTGTTTAAAACCAACCAAAGGATAGGGCTAACCATAGACTTCTTTGGACAAGTTCGTATTAAAGCTAACTCATTAGACAAAAAATCTAGTAATCCACATAATTAATTTCAGAAGGGATGAAAATAGATAAGAAAAACAAAGTGCAGCCTAAGATCAGATAAGATACTTTTAAATCTAAACTGCTTTCAGCATACTCTTAGGGAAACTTTCAAAACTACCTTTGGAGGAAGAAGCTAGAAAATAGGGCACACCATCACTTTTATAGTCTAACTTCACCGAGTAAATAATGAAAATAACATTCAATAACAGTGTTTAGTTTGGACAGTAGGACGAGGGAACACCAACATTCCTAACTGCTTAGACCGTATTGAATCATTCTTAAATACACAATTTGGAGGAAAACATTGAGATAAAGCTTATCAGTCAGAGAAGGGTATTGTAAATATTAAGTCCTAACTCTATGCTTGTTGTTCTTTATCAGAGAATAAATGGACAAAAATGGAATACATGAAAGGAAAAACAATAACACAGAAAGAAGCACTTAACCAGTGATATAGACCAGGATCCCAAGAATCAGATTGTATATTGATGTCAATCCAGTTACATTCTTCAAGTCCAATGTTTCAGTTCAGAAATCATCTTCACTTCTCAGCCTAACTTATTTGATTACAAACAGAGCTTCAAGAGCCTCTGAACACTATTTACATGTAGAAAATTTCGAGCACAAGTATATTTCAAAGTTCTGCAATCAACCTTTTACAATGAGCTCCTCAAGAAGATTTTATAGGAAAATGAGGAGGTGGAATGAGGGAAAAGATCTATAGTTTCAATTAATACAGTTTAATGCTTCTCGGCCGTTGAGGGGCTTAATGGAGAATATTACAGATATTTCCTCTGTATTAATTGTTTTACATTAAGAATTAAGCTCGCTGGGGAGATTTTGTTGACTTTAAGGCTCTGTGTTAACTTTGTAATAACTCTGCTGATATTTTGCAATTAATCTCTTTGGCTTGGAATAACTGTTCGGCTGTATTAAGGAAGATATGTTCTGTTCTAGTAATAACTATGCCATATTTTGAATGCTTTGAGGCTACAGGTGGCTTTTTGCATCTGAGAGGATTCAATTGGCCTCTGATGTGGCGGTGGAGGCTTTCCCAGTATGGTAGATATTTTCGTTTTGACCTAAAACAGGACTACTTTGTTTCTGATCTATGTGTTAGGCATAATTAGGCCTAAATATTGTCTTCTGTTCTTTAAACTGTGTTTAATTTAGTGGATTAGGCTTTTAATTGTCGATTTTAATGACAATCCAGGCTAATATGTCCGATGTTGGTAAAGTTCATCTGGCTTTGTTTCTCATCCACTACCAGCGATATTCTTTGTTTGTTTAAGTTTTGTTGTGTCTTGTTGATGTGCAGGTGCACAAAGGGTTCTTATGGCATCAGTGCTCATGATGCACTAATGAAACATGGTATGGAACCCTGCAACGTAATCTTCTACAAATAATAAAGGCCTGGGGGTGTTAGCCACCTATGAAATTTGTTATACCAAAATGGTGGCTAAATCATTTTTTGAGCCTTCAAGGAACAAATTTTATTACAAAAAGTGTTGGCTCTTGAAGAATTTTGAAGGCCTCATGCCTCTATCCTAAATCTTCATTACTATGCCTATTATACCCCAGAAATTTTGCTGATTTCCAAAAGAGGATACTGCTGCAAGCACCATTTTCTCCCTTCCTTCCACTTCCAAAACTAACCTCATTTTTACCCTTTTCCCCTTCATCAAAACCCCTTTGATAAGGTTTAATACTCCTTCTTGCCTTATCGAAACCCTCAAATTCCTTTGAAAATCATTGAAAATCTATAAAAATCACATTTTTTATAGATTATAGACTTAAGCCCCCTTGGGCTAAGTCTTTAACCCTCCCCCTCCATGCGTCTTGGTGCTAGAACCGAGCACCAACCTTCCAAGTGCTTATCGCATCGCTCAATCACGATTAGGCCTTCTTCCATAAACCCCGGTCATATGATTTTCCATATAACCCACAGCCCCACAGTCGGGTGACTATCCACTTCGAATAAATATTTTCGCCCAAAGTATAAAACTTTGTTTATATAAATTTTTCAGTTTTTATTATATAATAAATTTTCTGCCGGTGTAAAGGTCTTAATCGCTCTCCACCGTCGATCTGGCCTACAAATCGACGGCGCGCAATCCATCGCCCCGGTGGTCCCCGCCAACCACTCACTATTGGAAAAATCGGGCGGAATCCATCGCACTGATTTCAAGCGGAGGGTGGTTTTTCCTGATCAACAGTGATTCCATTCACCGCCCGACACGTGGCCTTGAGCATTATTCAAAAACTGCCGCTCATCGCACGTTAAAGTTCAACTGTGGAGTGGGCGCGATATTGATGTGCGCCGTCCGATCTGAGGCCGCTCATCGGATGGTAGTCGTTTTCCGAAGATGCCCGTGTGATAACTTGGGGTACGGTGCAGTGTTGAAAGCATTTCCGCCGTCGATCTAATCTGCAAATAGACGGCCCAAAATTCATCGCCCTGATTCCGCATCCAGTCAGCATTTCTGGACCCTAGGGTTTTATTCATCTGGATTTTATTGAAAATTTGATGTCTGAGCATTTTCCTAAGGTTTATTGGCGCCTGTTCTCCACCGTTTATCACATGGGCCGATCTCATCCGACAGCCCACGATCGTCCCGAACCCCGAACATGATTTTTGATCATTTTTTTCGCCAAAACAAAGGTTTTAAAACCCTTTTTCCCATTTTTATTTTATTTTTCTAAATAACGTGACCCATTCACGTTGTTTAGTCACCCTCGCTCCCAACCGTTGATCTCTGCGCGATCAACGGTTCTGATTTAATTTCCTCTCCCGCTCTCCTTTGACCTCCTCTAATCAATCTCGACTGTTGGATGATTCAATCCAATGGCCACGCTCTCTCCACGCGCCTTCTGAAGCAGTAAACTTATACATGCAGGATTTTATAACATTATTTGTATTTTTCAGGGTTCCAATGGTTTTTTCCTTTGTGTCTGAAGAAAATTTAAAGGCAGAGGGTGACGATCCTCCCGCCTTCGATTCATCAAAGAAAATCATTCGCAGGGTTTAAAATTCACGTTTCATCGGTGTTTCATGAAGCATTGATGCCATATCAGCCCTGCACACCAATAAACACAACAAGTCAATCAAAAATCAAAGAATATGAGTGTCGAGAGACAAAAACGCACCAGCACAGAAGATTGAAAACAAATTTGTGGGGGATTATGGCTAAAATTGATTATTAAAAGCCAAATCCTCCCAACTAAACACAGTTTGAAGAAAATCATGAGTTTTTTCTCAGACAAAGAGCCTACGCTACCACATCAGGGGCTAATTGAATCCCCTAGCTACCAGAGAGCCACCTATAGCCTCAAATCAATGAAAAGAAGGCCGAAGTTATTACCAAACCAAGAGATATTTTGCATCAATACAGCTGAACAGTTAATTCAACCAAAGGAACTTATTGTAAACTGTCAGCAGAAGTTATTGCAAGGATAGCGAGGAGCCTTGAAGTCAAAAAATTCTTTCCAGCAAGCCTAATAGTTAATGTAAACCAATTAATACAAGGGAAATACCAAAAATCTTCTCTATTAAGCCCCTCAAAGGCCGAAAGATAGTGCACTGTATTAATTGAACTTATAAGATATTTTATCCCATTCCACCTCCTCATTTTTTCTATAAATACTACTGGAGAAGATGAGAAAGTGTTGGTTGGTTGATCACTAGTTGTAATACTGAAACTCTCTGAAATAATACATATTCTGTTGAAGTTGAAGAACAAATTGAAGTCTTGGAAGCCTTGATGATGTTGTTGCATGCTTGTTCCTGAGAAGGCTCTATCATTGGATCCATGAGCTTGGTTGTTGGTGAAGTATTCTAAACTGTTTAATGTTTTCTCCTGTTTTCATTTTGTTCCATAATTTCTTACTACAGTAGGTTGAAAGTTTTAGGCTAAGAAATGACTCCTGGAAGCACCTTAGACCTGTTCATCCTTCACTGTTTCATGTTTTCTTCTGCTAAGGTATTTTAGAGTCTTTAATCTCTCTCTTTAGTCCTCATGCTTGTTTATTTCTATGATAGTTTGAATAAGATGGTTTCAACATGATTTATGGTTCTCCCTGCTTGTCTGCTGCCACTTAAAAGGTTGTTATTGAAGTCTCCCTTTGAAGTATTTCTGTTTACAGTAAGCCAAGGAGGTCTGTTCTGATCTTGCCCTTTGTCCTTACTTAAACAGTTGTCTTAAAGGTCTTTATAGTTGTAATCATATATGTGTTAGGTGTTCCCTCTTCTATGACTGCAATTAGCAGTGAATCTTTTATGTTTTCTAAGTCATTTGAAATAAAATATTTGAGGAAATATGGTGTTCCCTGAATCTTAGATTTCATTTTAAAAGTTGTTTTGAAATCATTATTTGCTTAAAGGTGTGATTTGTAGAATTTATGGTTAGCCCTGTCTACCAAATAGCTCTTTATTGTTCAAGTTGTGCTTTCAAAATCCCTTTGTTTGAGAATTTAAATTCTCTTTCCAAATCATTGATGTCCATCTCATTCCAAAAACCAAAGGATCCTGTGGCCAAGTTAGATTTGCCCTCTGATATCCCATATCCATTGATGAGTATGTTATGACCTCTTCTTGACTCCATTTCCCAATGAATCAAATGTTTCTCCTTTCTATATATCTTTCCTAGACCTTTCATGTTATGTTGTATCAATTCAACCAAACAAATAAACAAACACCTGCACTTAATAACTATTCTAAAACCAATACTCAAAGCACACAAGATAAACCTTTGCAAACAAACATTTTAGAGATCCCTCTCTAAGAACAGGAGGACTAGATCCTAGAACTCTAAAGATTGGTTCTGATGTTGCCTTGTCTTTTGATTTGCCAAACTATCAAAACACGGGACACCAACATAATGGCGATCACGGTGGGACTCTTCTGAGTTAGTGACAATCTAAGTACCCCTTAGGACTCCAGAAATCCCTTATTTTCAAAGACTATACAGTGATTATCAGCCACCTCATCGCCACCAACATAATGGTGATCACGGTGGGACCTTGAGTAAAATCTTCAAAATTAAAACACTCACTGTCCAGTATAACATAAGTAACCTTCTTCAAGCACTACTTAACAAACGGTAATCATGATATGACTTAAGTGAATCAGTGACAAACTAAGTAACCCTTAGGATTCTCATTAAACCTTATCAAACGTTGAAGGAATCAGTTACCAAGCCATAAGAGTGAACTCTGTATGATCAAACACCTTAGCTAAGTGTTAAATCAGATTTAGGACACTCTCATAACCGGTAAGACCAAAATAACTCAGAAAAACCCAAAACATTTCAATTTGGCTTCATAATAAACATGGTGGTGGGACCATCCAATATTTTACCTTCATAAAAGCTAAAACGTTTCCACCTGGCGACTCCACTAGCCCCAGTAGGCCTATTACTCCTCTAGGTTCCCAGATCTCTTTAGGACTGTGTTAACCAGCCTTGAAGAAGTTTATAAGCCTAGTCCCATACTAGATAAGACATCCTGAGAGGTAAAATTCTCAAAAACAATCCCTAAAAACCTCAACCTCTCTCATTTTTGAAAAACATTCTGGCTTCACATAGGATCAACACTAGATCCCACCCAGACCCAAATCCTCCTTTAATCGTTGACAATCCTGAGAGAATTCTGTGGCGGACTTCTAACTCTGTAAAATCAGCTGCTAATAGGAGCCTCTTAAGAACAAAATCTTTCCCTAAAAACCTTGTTGTTTTGGAGGATTCACACTTTGATTTACATCATACAAAGAACATATTTAGAACCAGATCTCAAGGTGTTTTCAACCAAACTGATCTTGACATTTCAGATTTGCAACAAAGCTTCAATAGGGAAGTTTCACCTTCCACTGCTCCTGACTCCCAGCTTATTCATCACTTTAACCTTTTCCATAACAATTCTGCTCAAAATCAGTTTGCTGGCCCAAGTGTTTCTTCCACTCCAATCCATACTACCATTGTGCAAAACACACTTGTTCAGCCCACTTTCCCTTTCACAAACCCACCCCTTGTAAATCCACCCTTATTTCTAACCATGGCAACATGGTATGCCCCATTAGTGTTACCACAACCTCTGCTTCCCCTACCAAATGATTACCAATCCAAAATCCCTCACTTCACTGGAAAAGAGTCTACAACAGCTCAACATCATGTAGATAGGATGGAAGATGCATTTGATTACATGGAGATAGAAGAAGAAATTGTGAAGATGAGGATCTTCGCTCAAATTTTAGGAGGAGATGTAAAGAAATGGTTTAAAACTTACCTCCTAACAACATAAATGATCTCCCTGCCTTGCATCAAAAATTCATCAACAAATGGGAACTCAAAAAGAATCCTCTCCAAATACTAGCAGAGTATAGCAGCCTCAAGAGAAATCAAGGGGAGAGTGTTCATGATTACTCCACTAGGTTCAATAGCGTTTACAATGCTCTTCCACCTCACATGAAACCTCCTCAAGGCATGGCCTTAGTAAGATATCCCGAAGGCCTTGATGCTGACATGATGTATCAGTTAAGGGAGAGAGACTACTTAACCTTAGAAGACATGCAGAAAGGAGCTGTGAGCGTAGAAGCAAACATAATTGAGAAAAGAAATAGGTTGAGATTAGAGAAGAGGGTAACTTATAAAGATGACCTACTACCTTCAACCTCAACTTCTGACACAAGAATTGACAACCTAGTGAAGGTAATGGAGAGGATGCTTGAGAAGATAAATTTAAATGAGAGAGTGCCACCAAGAGAACCTCAAAATAACCAAAACAGAAATAGAAATCAGAATTATAGAAGAGAAAACAATCAAGATAAGCAAAAAGAAAGTGACCAACAGATTAGACCTCCCTTCCAATAGAACTATGTAGATCAATATGAGGAAGATAGGGAGTTGGAAAGGTTGGGAGAATCTCATGTAAACTTGATTGGATCAGACAGTGGGGATGATGTTTTCCTCACTGAGGAAGAACAAGGTTTCTTTTCTGATCAAAGTCCAAACACCTATGAATATTCTGATGATTATAGATTGGGGTTTGAAAATGCAATCATGGAGGTGCATAAACAATACGATCTTAGGAGCAAAGGGAATGTAGACAACTTAAAGGATAGGAACACTAATACTGCTGTCAAAAAAAACATAGAAACTAAGCCCAAAAAGACAGTAGAAAAAACCAACATTTTGACCAAGAAACCAGACATAAACAAAGACAAAAGTGTCCAGTCAAATGTTGAACAGAGTACCCCTAGCACTTCAGCTAGTGGTCCTAGTAAAATTGTCCCAATTACCAGTCCAAATAAGGTTCAGCACATCAAAATTGCTGAAAAGAATTCAATTGAAAAGACAGATGTAAATATGAACAAGTCAATTGTTCCTTTCAGTCTTGAGGGATAGATTGCTAAGATAAAAATTACCATTCCCCTAACTGAACTAGTAACCCAAGAGGTGTACAAAAACCAAGTTTTGAAAGCTTTGAGCTTAGGAAGTGATACTGACACCTTAAAATTGACAGATGACAAACCTGAGTTGTTGTTTGGTCCAGAGGTTGAAGGAAAATACCAAGAAGGGGTTGTCCCTCCCTTCTATGTTAGTTTGAACATACATGATAAAATACTACATAATGCCATGTTAGATTCTGGAGCTTCACACAATCTAATGCCCAAGGTAGTGATGGAAAGCTTAGGCTTAGAAATTACTAAACCATACAAAGACTTGTATTCCTTCAACTCAGGCAGAGTCAAATTTTTGGGTTTAATCAAAGACTTGTGTGTTAACTTATCCCAAATCCCTGCTAAGAGTTTAGTCATGGACATATTTGTAGCTGACGTTCCCCCTAAGTATGGCATGCTCTTATCAAGATCTTGGGGAGCCAAACTTCAGGGAAGCCTTCAAATGGACATGTCTTATGCCACCATCCTTGTTTTTAACCAAAACAAAAGACTATACATGGAACCTCACATGAAGTACATGGTGAGCAACATAGACAAACCAAAAAACTCTCCCATCTATTCTATTCAATCAAGTTTAGATTTTTTTATATTATGTAATGAAGATGAAATTACTCAACAAGATAAGGAAAACATGGACCCAATCAGTTCACCAGAACAATCAAATATTCCCTTGAATCAAATTCAAAACAATGGCAATCAACAACAACAAGAAAATGGAAATAAGGCAGACATACTGTGGACTGTAAACTTTGATGGATCCTGTAATAAAACAAGTGCAGGGGCAGGTATTTGGATTCAAAATACGAATCAGAGCTTTTCATATAAATTGGATTTCCCATGCACTGATAATATTGCTGAGTATGAAGCACTTCTCCTAGGCTTACAATTGCTTAAACAATTAGAAGCCCAGAGGATATCAATCTTAGGAGATTCTGAACTTATCATAAGACAAATAAAAGGAGAATACCTAGCTAGAAATCCAAGGCTTAGGGAATATCGGAACGCTGCCCTTGATCTGTTGAAAACCTTTGAAAAGTATGAACTTATTTTCATTCCAAGAGCACTAAATCATCTAGCAAATGAACTCGCTTTCAATGCCAGCAATTGCCAAATACCTGAAATAAATCAACAACTTAGTGTGAAGGGAAAACACAGGCCTACTGTGCCTGATAACGAAGATCACTGGCAAGTGTTTGATTCTAAAAAACACATAGATGATTTCTTGAAATCAAAAAATGATTTCAGCATACCAATATCAGAAACCAGCCATAAAGAAAATTGTTTGTATATTGAACAAATCCCAGAAGCTGAAATGACATATACTGCTGATATAAATCATTATGAGAACCCTTTTGAAGCAGAGACAATTGACCACACAGACCAAGAAGACCTGGAAGTTTTACAATGTGAAAATGATAAAATTCCAAGAGGTCTCACACCTTTAGAACATCTTTTTGATTTTAACGATGTAGCCAAAGAACCGAGAATGGAGCCTATGGAAACGAATGTAGAAGAGCATAACCTAGGCAGCCTAGCAGAACCCAAGATGATCAAACTATCCAACACTCTCCCAGCTCACATAAAAATGCAGTACATAGAACTGTTCAAAGAGTTTAAAGATGTTTTTGCTTGGGGATACAAGGACCTAAAATCATATGATACCAGCATCATCCAGCATAAAATCCCTTTGAAGGAAAATCAAAAGCCTTTTAAACAAAAACTAAGGAGAATAAACCCTGTTTTATTACCTTTAGTTAAGGCAAAGATTGAAAAGATGTATGTTGCTGGGATCATTATACCAATTAGATATTCAGAGTGGGTATCAAACTTAGTTTCTGTTAGAAAGAAAACAGGGGAAATCAGGCTTTGTATTGACTTCAGAAATTTAAAAAGAGCCTCTTTAAAAGACAACTACCCCTTACCCAAGATGGACCATATACTTCAAAGGGTAGTTGGGTCAAAAAGGATATCCCTCTTAGATGGGTTCTCGAGTTACAACCAGGTGTTAGTGCTCCCAAGTGATCAAATCAAAACTGCTTTTACCACACCTTGGGGCACCTTTATGTATGTCAAAATTCCTTTCGGATTAATGAATGCAGGGGCCACCTTCCAAAGGGCCATGGACATAGCCTTTTCTGAAGACATTGGCTATTTCATAATCATTTACCTTGATGACATAACTGTTTTCTCAAAAACTGATGAAGAACATTTGATTCACCTAAGAAATTTTTTTGAGAAGTGTAGGAAATTTGGCTTGTCATTGAATCCCAAGAAGACACTCTTTGGTCTCCAAGAAGGTAAACTTCTTGGCCATATAATTTCAGAAAAGGGAATCAAGATAGACCCCACAAGGATAGATGGCATATTGCAAATCAGTCATCCAAGAAGCCTCAAAGAGTTGCAATCTTTCATCGGAAAGATTAATTTTCTGAGGAGGTTTATCCCTAATCTTGCTGAGCTATTAAAAAACATTACAAACATGCTTAAGAAAGATGTCGGTGTAAAATGGACTTTACTAGCTAAACAATCATTCGAACTGGTCAAACAAGCTCTTACTCAAACACCAGTCCTGATTAGTCCAGATTTCACCAAAGACTTTTATATCTTTTCTTTTGCATCTGAACATACAATAGCTGCAGTTTTACTTCAAAAGAATGATTCAGGGCAAGAACAACCAATATCCTTTTTTATTAGGGCCTTAAGAGATGCTCCTCTCAAATATAACATCATGGAGAAGCAAGCCTTAGCATTAGTGAAAGCATTAAAAGACTTTAGGGTCTATATTTTACACTCTCACATAATTGCTTTTGTTCCACATATTGTTGTCAAGGACATTCTAAGTCAAGACCCTGATGGTAAAAGGGGAAAATGGATTGCAACTATTCTTGAATATGACTTAGAAATCAGGCCCACCAAACTAGTTAAAGGGCAGGGATTAGCAAAACTTATGGCTGAGTCTAACTTTCAAGCACTAGACATGAATATGGTAGATGTGTTGGAAGAAATAGAAGAATCTACTGCTCCTTTTATTGAAGAAACATTTCTAAATTATCCTTGGTATGCTAACATTATTTATGTGCTTTTATAATTAAATACCCCTCCTCCTTTGTCTAAAACTAAAGCTAGATTTTTGAAACAAAAAGCTTTAAGTTTTTACATTATAGATGGGATATTATATTGGAAAAATGCTGTTGGAATTTTGCTTAAATGTTTACTTGAAGATGATGCAGGAAAAATCATGCATGAGTTGCAGGATGGAGAATGTGAAGGACACCTCTACTGGAAGGCCACAACAAACAAAATTCTTAGGTCTGGTTACTATTGGCCTGCCCTTTTCCAAGACACTCAAAAGTTGGTCATGTCTTGCCATAAGTGTCAAATTTTTGATGGCAAAAGAAAACTCCTTCCCTTACCCTTACATCCTATCAGAGTTGAGGCACCTTTTCAACAATGGGGTTTAGACTTCATTGGGGAAATTCATCCATCCTCCTCAGCTCAACATAAGTGGATTCTCACAGCCACTGACTTCTTTACCAAGTGGATAGAAGCTATACCCTCCAGGAATGCTAATGACTCTGTCATTATCAAGTTTCTTGAAACAAATATCCTATCCAGATTTGGTTGTCCCAGAAAAATAATAACAGACAATGCTGTTGCTTTTAAATCTAAAAAGATGATGGATTTTTGTTACAAATACCACATAACCTTGGGCCATTCTACTACTTACTATCCTCAAGGAAATGGATTAGCTGAATCTTCCAACAAGAGCCTCATCAATATCATTAAAAAACTGTTGGAACAAAATCAAAAATCATGGCACAGTAAACTGGTTCATGCCTTATGGGCTGATAAGTTAACTACAAAGAAATAAATAAATATGTCCCCCTATCAGTTAGTTTATGGCATGGATGCAGTCTTTCCCACCTCATTAGGACTGCAAGTCATGAAGCTCCTTCAAGAAGTACAGGTTGAAGAGAATGATATGCAAAGGAGAATCAATCAAACCATCCATTTACAACAGACCAGAGAAGAAGTCTATGAAAGAACACAGTTGGTCCAAGAAAATATGAAGAATCTATTTGATAAGAGAACTAAGGCAGACAATTTCCAAGTTGGAAATGTTGTTCTTAAGTGGGATTCAAAGAGAGAAGAGAAGGGAAAACATGGCAAGTTTGAGAACTTGTGGAAAGGTCCCTATATTATTCATGCTGAGAGGGGTCACAATGCATTTTTCCTGAAAGAATTGAATGGATAAAATCTATATGGAGGTCCTGCCAATGGCAGGATGCTCAAGCATTACTTCTGCCAAGAGTCTTGAGTTTTAAAAGCATTTTATTTTTCATTGTAAATATCATAGTCTGAACATTGCATTCAAAGTTATGAAAATCAAAAATACAAAAACAAAGAAAGAAAGAAAAGAGGGTAGATTGTCAAAAACCATAAAGGTATAGCCCCATACCAAAAAAAAGAAACAAATCTGAAAGTGTGCAAGCTCAAATGCCACTCCTGAAGAACACACTTCT
Source organism: Pinus albicaulis (assembly GCA_034641835.2). Lineage (NCBI taxonomy): Eukaryota > Viridiplantae > Streptophyta > Pinopsida > Pinales > Pinaceae > Pinus > Pinus albicaulis. The sequence continues at coordinate 14,837,501 of CM076573.1, forward strand.
AGTTAGTCAAACAGCTTAATCTTGTCTAATTAGCTTTAAATTTTCTGCTGATAGGATAGTGAATTCGATTTTCCAAACTGTTTAATCTTGGCTTATCAGTAGATAGATTAGGATAGAAATTAAAGGTTCAAATATGCTCAAAATACGAACCTAAATTTCCAAGCAAAGAGAATGACTCAAATCTGTTTTAAATCCTGAGTCACAAAAGATGTAAAATTGGTCCTAATCAGCTCAAAATCTGAGCCAGTGGATAGAAGAAAAAAAGCTCAAACAAATTCAAAAATAGAGCTGTAAAAAAGGGTGAAGGAAATGCTTTGAAATTTCAGATCCTAAACCTTCCTTTTTGTTTTAAATTTTGTGCAAAATAATGTCTATGTGCAGCTTGTTTTTATGCCATAGACCAGCATCAAGTTAGACTGTTCAATCCTGACTTGATTTCTTTTTAAATTTATGTTGTAGAATTTAGAGAATAAAGTCTGTTGGACAGTTTAATCCCAACAGATAGTAGATTAGGTAGAGAATCATATGGGCTCAACTGTTTAATCTGAGTCCATGGAGAAATAAAGAGTAGAAGTAGATTAGATTTCCTGTTTTCAAAAGAATAAAATGTTGTGAAAGAGTTTGCCAATCCAAGTGCACTCTAAAGAAGAAAAAATGTTAGATCAGTAGGATTGGGTAGGTAGAAAGATTGTATTGATGGAGATCCATTGTTTGTATGGCTGCTAATATGTTTTCAGAGAAAAAGAATATCATCCATATAAATAAAGGCAGCCCAATGGATGAGGCAATTGATCAGCCTCCCAGAGAAAGCAAGTCTGAAGTTCTTGATGCCTTCAAGAAGGCACCATCCCCAAGTGGAGCCACTGTTAGCCACCTTTGAAATTTTTTATACCAAAATGGTGGCTAAATCATTTTTTGAGCCTTCAAGGAACAAATTTTATTACAAAAAGTGTTGGCTCTTGAATACTTTTGAAGGCCTCATGCCTCTGTCCTAAATATTCCTTACTGTGCCTATTATACCCCAAAAAATTTGCTGATTTCCAAAAGAGGATACTGCTGCAAGCACCATTTTCCCCCTTCCTTCCACTTCCAAAACTAACCTCGTTTTTACCCCTTTAATCCCCATTAAAATCCCCCTCCACGCGTCTTGGTGCTAGAACCAAGCGCCAACCTTCCAAGCGCTTATCGCATCGCCCGATCACGATTAGCCCTTCCTCCATAAACCCCGGTCATATGATTTTCCATATAACCCACGGCCCCACAGTCGGGCGCCTATCCGCTTCGAATAAATATTTCCCCCCAAAGTATAAACTTTTGTTTATATAAATTTGTCGATTTTTATTATATAATAAAGTTTCCGCCGGTGTAAAGGTTCTAATCGCTCTCCACCGTCGATCTAATCCGCAAATCGACAACACGCAATCCATCGCCCCGGTGGTCCCTGCCAGCCACTTACTGTTGCAAAACTGATCAGATTTCATCGCATCGCTTTTGAGAGCGGGGTGGTTTTTTCTATTTCGCAGTGATTCCATACACCGACCGACATGTGTCTTGAGCACTATTCAAAATACCGACCTCATCTCACGTTAAAGGTCAGATGTGGAGTGGGCGCAATATTGATGTGCGTAGTCTGATATGAGGCCGCTCATCAGACGGTAGTCGCTCTCCAAAGATGCCTGTGCGATAACTCAGGGTATGTCACAGTGTTAAAAGCATCTCTGCCATCGATCTGATCTGCAGATCGATGGCCCAAAATTCATCGCCCTGATTCCTCGTCCAGTAAGCATTTCCGGACTCGGGAACTTTATTCAGCATGGTTTTATTAAAACATTTTGATGTCCGGGTGTGTTTTATAAAGGTTTTTGATATGTGATCTCCGCCGTTGATCTTGTGGGCCGCTCTCATCCGACGGCCCACGATCGTCGCGAACCTCGAACATGATCTTCAACCATTTTTCGCCAAAACAAAGGTGTTAAACCTTTGTTCCGTTTTTTATTTTATTTTTCTAAATAATGTGACCCCTTCACGTTGTTCAGTCACCCTCGCTCCCGACCGTCGATCTCTGCACGATCAACGGTTCCAAATTAATTTCCTCCTTCGCTCTCCTTTGACCTCCTCTAATCAATCTCGACCATTGGATGATGCCATCCAACGGCCACGCTCATTCCACATGTCCTTCCGAAGCAGTTACCCTATACATGCAGGATTTCATAATGTTTTTGTATTTTTGCAGGGTTCAAATGATTTTTCGCTATGTCTGGAGAAAATTCAAAGGCAGAGGGTGACGATCCTCCTGCCTTCGATTCATCAAAGAAAATCATTCGCAGGGTTTAAAATTCACATTTCATCGGTGTTTCATGAGGCATTGATGCCATATCACCCCTGCACAACCCTGCACACCAATAAACACAGCAAGTCAATCACAAATCAAAGAATATCAATGTCAAGAGACAAAAATGCACCAGCACGGAAGATTGAAGACAGATTTGTGGGGGATTACCGCTAAAATTGATTATTAAAAGCCTAATCCTCCCAACTAAACATAGTTTGAAGAAAATCATGAGTGTTTTCTCAGACAGAGAGCCTACGCTGCCACATCAGGGGCTAATTGAATCCCCTAGCTACCACAGAGCCACCTACAGCCTCAAATCAATCAAAAGAAGGCCGAAGTTATTACCAGACCAGGAGATATTTTGCATCAATACAGTTGAACAGTTAATTCAACCAAAGGAACTTATTGTAAATTGTCAGCAGAAGTTATTGCAAGGATAAAGAGGAGCCTTGAAGTCAACAAATTCTTTCCAACAAGCCTAATAGTTAATGTAAACCAATTAATATAGGGGAAATACCAAAAATCTTCTCCATTAAGCCCCTCAAAGACCGAGAGACAGTGCACTGTATTAATTGAACTTAGAAGATATTTTATCCCATTCCACCTCCTCATTTTTTCTATAAATACTACTGGAGAAGATGAGAAAGTGTTGGTTGGTTGATCACTAGTTGTAATACTGAAACTCTCTGAAATAATACATAGTCTGTTGAAATTGAAGAAGAAATTGAAGTCTTGGAAGCCCTGATGATGTTGTTGCATGCTTGTTCCTGAGAAGGCTCTATCATTGGATCCATGAGCTTGGTTGTTGGTGAAGTATTCTGAACTGTTTAATGTTTTCTCCTGTTTTCATTCTGTTCCATAATTTCTTATTACAGTAGGTTGAAAGTTTTAGGCTAAGAAATGACTCCTGGAAGCACCTTAGACCTGTTCATCCTTCACTGTTTCATGTTTTCTTCTGCTGAGGTATTTTAGAGTCTTTAATCTCTCTCTTTAGTCCTCATGCTTGTTTGTTTCTATGATAGTTTGAATAATATGGTTTCAGCATGATTTATGGTTCTCCCTGCTTGTCTGCTGCCACTTAAAAGGTTGTTATTGAAGTCTCCTTTTGAATTATTTCTGTTTACAGTAAGCCAAGGAGGTTTGTTCTGATCTTGCCCTTTGTCCTTACTTAAACAGTTGTCTTAAAGGTATTTATAGTTGTAATCATAGATGTGTTAGGTGTTCCCTCTTCTATGACTGCAATTATCAATGAATCTTTTATGTTTTCTAAGTCATTTGAAATAAAATCTTTGAGGAAATAGGGTGTTCCCTGAATCTTAGATTTCATTTTAATTTTTTTTTTGAAATCATTATTTGCTTAAAGGTGTGATTTGTAGAATTTATGGTTAGCCCTGTCTACCAAATAGCTCTTTATTGTTCAAGTTGTGCTTTCAAATTCCCTTTGTTTGAGAATTAAACTTCTCTTTCCAAATCATTGATGTCCATCTCATTCCAAAAAACAAAGGATACTGTGGCCAAGTTAGATTTTCCCTCTGATATCCCATATGCATTGATGAGTATGTTATGACCTCTTCTTGACTTCATTGCCCAATGAAGCTGACATTTCTCCTTTCTATATATCTTTCCTAGACCTTTCATGTTATGTTGTATCAATTCAACCAAACAAATAAACAAACACCTGCACTTAATAACTAGTCTAAAACCAATACTCAAAGCACACAAGATAAACCTTTGCAAGCAAACATTTGAGAGATCCCTCTCTGAGAACAGGAGGACTAGATCCTGGAACTCTAAAGATTGGTTCTGATGTTGCCTCGTCTTTTGATTTTCCAAACTATCAAAACACAGGACACCAACAGGGGGATCGTCATCCCTGGCCTTCAACCTTTTTTTTTAAATCAATTGAAAACTTTTAAAACATGCATACACCAAGAAAAAGTTAAGAAATCCTGCATTATTGCTTAGACTGCTTTGGAGGCTTAGGCTTAGAGTGAAACCGTTGGATGAAAGAATCCAACGATGAGGATTTCACACGGAGGTTAAAAAGGAAGGCGGTTGATGAAACGGCGGGGAGATTATTCATCCAGGTTTTATAAAGTGGGGGGGGGGGGGGGGTAAATTTATAATAAAATAGACTAAAATGCGAAGAAAAATGGGCAAAACCTTAATCGACAGCGAAAAAGGCAAAGAGGAAAATTGGGGTTTCTAAACGATCCTGTCCCGTTGAATTAGTTTAGCCCACGGAGATCAACGGCAGAGGTTGATCTAAGAATGCCCTTGGAGGATGGGCGAAGGGTGATTAAGAAATGCGAGATTGAATGCTAGTCGTTGATCTGCAGAGATCAACGGCGGGAAAAAAACACAATGGGATGCAATGTAAAAGGGGAAAAGCGGTTTCGGATAGAGAAACCACGGGTTTCGCGTAGAAAAAAGGCGGAAGGGCGGTTTTATATTTTTGAACACGATATGCGTGAGAGCATGACACGTGCATTTCAAAACCACCCATATCGGGTGATTTTGGAGAATTAACGTTCGAGCTAAAAATCGCGCGATATGGAGCGTCTCCCATCAGATCAGAGGTCTTAGATCGGACGGCTGAGGGAAGAGCGCGATATCGAACAGATGCACAGGCGGTAACAGGTGGGGGCAGGGGAAAGCGGTTTCAATCTAGACCATTAGATTAAGAAATGAACGGTGGAGATCAAATCTGGGACGGGTAGGACCCAAAGGAGTTGGGCGTATTGGGTTGAATCTGGACCGTCAGATGAGAGGAATGAATGGTCCAGATCAAATCTCGAGGTTGAATGAAATAAAATATGAGGCGGAGAATGGGTCAGTATGGGCCGTTGATCTGCAGAGATCAACGGCTGAGATTTCCCCAAAAAAAATTATAAAGCTGGGTTCATGAATTTTAACAAAGGTTGAGGGCTTCAATCTGGACCATTGGATCTTGATACGTGGACGGCCTAGATGCAATCAGAGGTTTGTGATCGGCGGGGGAAAAACAGAAAGGGCACCGATGCGATTAGATGTGGACCGTTGATCTGAGGGCTAGATCAAAATTGGAGAATTAATCGGAGGAGGTCACGGTGGGGGAAAAGGCTTGTGAAACAAAACAATACGGGTCATTGGATCTGGATCTGGCGGGGGAGATCAACAGCGGAGAACCCATCAAGAGATCGCCAATCGGGAGGGGGAAATAAAATATTGGAATGCACCCAATGGAAATCTCCGATGCGAGATTTCGAAGGCCGTTGATTGGTTTAAGATCAACGGTGGAGGATCGGCCCAACCAATGAATGGCGGGTCACATTATAATATAAGAAATGGGGTATTTTATGAAATAAAAAGGAAAATTTGCATTGGGGAAGGTTGTGTTGTAGTGTTAAGCGCCCGATTGCGGGGTCGTTGGTTTTACAAAGGGAACAAGGGATCGGGGCTTATATACAAAGGAGCCAATCGGCATTGGAAGTTATATGTAACAAAAAGACTTGCGCTCGTTAGAAGTTCCGATGCGATAAGCGCTTTATGGGTTTAGCGTTTGGTTCCAGCACCAAGTTGCATGGAGGGGAAGTGGTTTAGGTCTTAGCCCAAAGGGGCTTAGGTCTATAATGAAAAAAGGCTCATTTTATGATTTTTTCAAGGTTTTTCAAAGGTTTTGGGGGTTTCGCTAAGGTTTAAAAAGGAGTTTTAAACCTTTATAAAAGGGGATTTTTGAAGGGAAGAAGGGAAATAATGAAAAATAGAGGAATTTCATGGGGAAAAAGGGGATAAAATGGAGGCTAATTTTGAAGTGAAAGGGGGGTAAAATGAGGGGAAAATGGAGTTTTTTGCAGCAGTCTTTTCTTCATGAAAACAACAGATTTTCAGAATTTGAAAGGGAAATAGCAGTGAAGATTAATAAGAGGATAAGATATCTTCATAAGACTTCAAGAGATAACAATTTTGGCAATAAAACTTGTTTCTTGAAGGCTTCAAAAATGATTTAGCCACCATTTTGATATGACAAATTTTATAAGTGGCTAACAGTGGCTCCACATGGGGATGGTGCCTTCTTGAAGGCATCAAGAACTTCAGACTTGTATTCTATGGGAGGCTGATCAGTGCCTCATCCATTGGGCTGCAACTTCCTTTACTTGGATGATATTATTTTGCTCTGAAAATGTTAGCAGCCATGAAAGGCAATGGAATACTATCAAACCAAGATTTCTACCTACCCAATCCTACTAATCTAACATTTTTTCTTCTTTCAGAGTGCACTTGGATTGGAAAACTCTTTTACAAAAATTTTATTCTTTTGAATGCAAAAACTAATCTAAGTCTACTTCTTATTTCTCCATGAACTCAGATTAGACAATTGAGTTCATAAGCTTCTCTACCTAATCTACTATCTGTTAGGATTAGATTGTCTAACAGATTTTTATTCTCTAATTTCTAAAACAGAATTTTTAAAAGCATACAAGTCAGGATTGAACAGTCTAACTTGTTGTTGATCTATGGCATAAAACAAGCTGCACATAGATTATTATTTGCAGAAAATTAAATCAAAATGTTGAAGGCTTAAGATCTGAAAATTTTAAGCACATCCTTCTCCTTTCTTCAGTTCTGTTTTTGAGTTTATTCGAGTTATTTTCTGTTTGTGGACTGGTTTAGATGTTGGTTTTATTAGAACCAGTTTACTTATGTCTTTGACTCACAGTTTAAACAGATTGGAGTCATTCTTCTTTTGGAATCTTAGGTTCGGATTTTGAGCTTGTTTGAACCTTTATCTTCTATCCTTATCTACCTAACTGATAAGCCAAGATTAAGTTATTTGGAAAATCTAATTGACTAACCTATTAGCAGTAAATTGAAAAACTAATTAGTCATGATTAGGCTGTATGACTAACTAGGAGTGTGTTTTTTAGGAGCGGAATTTGAGCTTGCACACTTTCAGATTTTGTTTCTCTTTTTTGGTATGGGGCTGTACCTTTCTTGTTTTTACAATCTACCCTCTTTTCTTTTTCCATTGTTTTTGTATTTTTGATTTTTCTAAATTTGAATGCAATGATGGATGAAATATTTATAATGAGAAAAAGATAAAAAGGTTTCCAAACATGATGGGACTATGAGAAGCAATGTTTGAGCATCCTGCCATTGACAGGACCCCCAAACAACTCAACTCCATTCAACCCCTGCAAGAAATAATCATTGTTACCAGCAGTAGAATGAATGAGATAAGGGCCAAGCCATAAGTTATCAAATTTCCCATACTTTCCCTTATCTTCTCTCCTTGAGTCCCATTTTAACACTTTGTCGCCAACATTGAAATTGCTGGCCTTTATCCTTCTATCAAAAATCTTCTTGATGCTCTCTTGCTTTTGTAATGCGTTGTTGTAAACCTCCTCTCTGTTTTGCCGAAAATGTATATTTTGATTAATCCTTCTGATCATGTCATTGTCTTCAGACTGCACTTCTTGAATCAACTTCATAACTGGTACACCAAGGCTTGTTGGAAAAATTGCATCTGTACCATACACAAGCTGGTAGGGTGACATTCCAATAGATTTCTTAAGTGTTAATCTGTCAGCCCAGAGTGCATGTACTAGCTTTGTGTTCCAAGACTACTTGTTGTCCTCCAACAACTTCTTGATTATATTCACCAAAATTTTGTTTGAGGATTCTGCTAGCCCATTACCTTGAGGGTAATAAGCAGTAAAATGACCCAATGTTATCTGATATTTATGACAGAATTCAACCATCTTCTTGGATCCAAATGCAGTTGCATTATCAGTGATGATCTTCCTAAGACAGCCAAATCTAGAGATGATATGAGTCTCAATGAATTTTATGATGACAGAATCATTGGCTTGCCTAAAAGGGATGGCTTCTATCCATTTGGTGAAGTAGTTTGTTGCAGTGAGAATCCATCTATGTTGGGCAGATGATGGTGGATGTATTTCTCCTATGAAGTCAAGTCCCCAATGTTGAAAAGGAGCTTCAACAGTGATTGGATGCAGAGGTAAAGGGAGCAGCTTTATTTTTCCTTCAAAGAGTTGGCATTTACGACAGGCAATTATCATCTTATGGACATCTAGAAAGAGTGTGGGCCAATAGTAACCAAATCTAAGGATTTTGTTGGGTGTTGTCTTCCAGTAGAGGTGGCCTCCACATTCTCCTTCATGGAACTCGTGCTTAACCTTCTCTGCATCATTCTCAGGCAAAAATTTAAGCAATATTCCACTTGCATTTTTCCAATAAAGACATTTATCTATTATGTAGTAGTTTACAGCTTTTAACTTTAAAAACCTTGCCTTTGTTTTTGATAAACCAGGGGGTGTATTTAAATTAAGAAAAACATATATAATATCAGCATACCAAGAGGAATTCATAAAATGGTCTTCAACAATGGGAGTTGAGAATTCCTCTTGTTCATCTAAAGCATTTATCATATTAATATCAAGAACTTCAAAATTTCATTCAGCAATTAATCTAGCTAGACCTTGGCCTTTAATGAGTTTAGTGGGCTTGATTTCTAAATCATATTCAAGTATCACAGCTATCCACTTACCTCTCTTACCATCTGGGTCCTGTGTTAGAATGTCTTTCACAACTGAATTTGGAACAAAGGCAATGATGTGGGAGTACAAAATTTATACTCTGAAGTCTTTTAAAGCTTTGACTAAAGCAAAAGCTTGCTTTTCCATAATGTTGTACTCTAGAGAAGCATCTCTCAATGCCTTGCTAAAGAATGCAATGGGTTGTTCTTGTCCTTGTGGATTTTTCTGTAATAGGACAATAGCTATGGTATGTTCTGATGCAAATGAAAAAATGTAAAAATCTTTTGAAAAATCAGGACTTATTAGAACTGGTGTTTTGGTTAATGCTTGCTTGACCAGTTCAAAGGACTTATTTGCTTCCAAGGTCCATTTAAATCCTTGTTCCTTCCTCAGCATGTTTTTAATGTTTCTAAGGAGTTCAGCCAAGTTGGCTATGAACCTTCTCAAGAAATTAATCTTTCCAACGAAAGATTGGAGTTCCTTGATGTTTCGAGGATGGGTGATTTGCAATATAGCCTCGATCCTCTTTGGATCTATCTTTATTCCTTCTTCTAAAATGATGTGCCCAAGAAGTTTACCTTCTTGGAGACCAAATAGTGTTTTCTTTAGGTTTAAAGATATCCCAAACTTTCTGCATTTCTCGAATACTTTTCTCAAGTGTTCTAAGTGCTCTTCATTTGTCTTTGAAAAAACAGTGACATCGTCAAGGTAAATAATGATGAAGTAGCCCAATTCCTCCGAGAATGCAATGTCCATGGCTCTCTGAAAAGTAGCACCAGCATTCATTAAACCAAAGGGAATTTTCACATACATGAAAGTGCCCCAAGGTGTAGTAAAGGATGTCTTTAATTGATCATCAGGATGAACTAAAATTTGATTGTATCCTGAGTACCAATCAAGCAAAGAAATTCTTTTAGAACCAACTACTCTTTGTAAAATATGATCCATCTTGGGTAAAGGGTAGTTGTCCTTCAATGAAGCTTTGTTTAAGTCTCTAAAGTCTATACAAAGCCTAATCTCTCCTGTTTTCTTCCTAACTGACACCAGATTAGACACCCACTCAGAATATCTAATAGGGACACTAATACTAGCTTCATACATTTTCTTGATCTCGTTCTCAACCAAAGGTAACTAAACAGGGTTTATTCTACGCAGTTTTTGTTTAAATGGCTTTTGGTTTTCCTTGAGAGGTATCTTGTGCTGAATTATTTCAGTGTCATAGGATTTTAGATCCTCATAACTCCACGCAAAAACATCAAAAAATTATTTAAATAGCTCTATGTATTTGAGTTTAATGTGAGCTGGTAAAGTCTTGGACAGTTTAATCATTTTTGGTTTTAGTTCACTGCCTATATTACACTCTTCAACTTCAGTCTCGATAGGCTCTAGTTTTGGCTTCTTGGCCACATCGTTGAAATCAAACAACTCTTCTAAAGGGACCAGACCCTTTGGCAAACCTTGTTCGTTAGACTGCAGAGTTTCTAAGTCTTCTTTTCCTAACTCTGCAACCTTTTCTGTTATGTTTTCTAGTTTGTTAGACAACAGATTTACATCAGCTATCTCAGGAGACTGTTCTTCTTCACCAAGAAAATTTTCTTCACTAGGACAGTCTGTTTCATAGTCTGAATTTGAAATTGGTAGTTCAAATTCATTTCTGGACTGCAGGAAGCCTTCTATTTGTTTGTCTCCATCAAACACTTGCCAATATTTTTCGTTATCGGGGACAGCTGGTCTGAATTTAATTTGAGTTGTACATTGTTTGGTTTCATAAGGCATTAAGCATGTTCTAGCAGCAAAAGCTAAACTGTGGGCCATGATATTCTTTTGTCTCGGGAAAAAAATAAGTTGGTATTCCTCAAAAAATTTTAATAAATCCATGACTTCGTTTCGATAGGCTCTGAGTCTGGGGTGTTTGGCGTTGTATTCCCCATTTACTTGCCTAATGATTAATTATGAATCCCCATGTACTTTAATTATTTTGGCTCCTAATTTCTTCAACAAATGTAAACCTAAAAGAAGGGATTCATAACTCCGCTATGTTATTCAAACACTGAAAATTTAATCTGTAGGAATGGCCTTCCGTGTGATTGTTCTCAATGTTACGTATCCAGATGCCTACACCAGCATTGCTCCTAGTGCAGGACCCATCAAAATTCATACTCCAAAGAGGACTCGTTTCGGGTTCATCAGTTTGGTTACTATCCTCTTCAACTAGCGTGCTTTCATATTTTTCTTGAAGGTTAGCACTTTGTTGAATTTGTTTTAATTCCTCAAGTTTTTCGTTGAGTTGAGGACTACTTTCTTGACTCTCAAGGTTTAAAAGCAATGGATGCATGATTTTTAGTTCTAGACCTGTGTTTGGTTTGCTGTAGCTTACAGGTTCAGCAAACTGTTTTGGCACTTCTGTGTTGTCTTCCTCCTCCTCTCTATCGGCCATTAAATCATTCAAAGTCACTTGTTAAACGAATGTTTCATCGTTAAAAAGGATAAATGAATCAAGGCCTGTGTTTACAGAATAAAGGGGAGAGTTCTGCAGCCTCTCTTGGCCGGTAACCATATATTTCATATGGGACTCCCTGTAAAGTCATCTAGTCTGATTGAAAACAGGGATGGTCGCATAGGTCATGTCCATCTACATAGTTCCTTGTAACTTAGCTCCCCAAGATCTTGATAACAGCATACCATACTTTGGGGGTACATCAACCACAACAATATTCATTACTAAACATTTGGCTGGGATTTGTGCTAAGTTAACACAGAGGTCTTTGATTAAAACTAAACATTTCACTCTGCTTGAGTCAAAGGAGTAAAGATATTTATAAGGTCTGGTGATTTCAAGGCCTAGGCTCTCCATTACAGCCTTGGGCATTAAATTGTGGGAGGCCCCTGAATCATGCATAGAGTTGTTTAAAATTTTGTCATGAACATTTAAACTAACATAAAAAGGAGGAACTGGTCCTTCTTGATATCTACCCTCAATCTTAGGACCAAAAATGAGCTCTAGCTGGTCATCGTTAAGATTGACAGTGTCATTATTCTCTTCTATGTTTAAAACCTTCAAAATTTGGGATCTATGTACATTTTGGGCAGCTAATTCAGTAAGAGCAACAGAGATTTTGATTTTGGAAATTTCCTGCTCCAAACTAAAAGGCATCTGATTCTTTGAAGTGCTCGTTTCAGCCTTATTAACTTCCACTCTATCAGCAAAATCAGTTTGCTAATTTCCTCTATTTACATTATTCAAAATTGTCTTAACATGAGTATTAGCTAAGGTGCTAACACTACTAAGGTCTGCACTCTGTTTTTCAGTACTTTGAGTGCCCTTTTCTTTGTTTTTATCATAATTTACAGCCACTGTCTTGTCCTTCTGTTTTACAATTTTGGGTTTATTTACAGTGCTATTTTGTGAAGATTTTTCAGAGGTTTTTTTGTTGGGGGTTTCCAAATTCTTTTTAATTCTAAGGTCATACTCCTTTGTGGTTTCTATGATGTCATTTTCCATTTCTTGATAGTAATATTCATCTTCTGGCCTCTTGTCGTCATAGGGTGTATATAGACCTTGTTTCCTATTGTAATGGACTTCAAAGTCATCATTAGCTACTCCCAACATTCATCTCCCTCTATTTTTTCTAAAGTGTCTTCAACCTCACTCACATAATTTTGATGGAAAAGAGGAGTGATCTATTGATCATCCTTTCTTGGTCTGTTTTGAGGCTGGTTTCTCCTAAAATTCTGATTCTGGTTTTGATCTCTGTTTTGAGGAGCAGTTTGGTTTTGACTTGCTTGTGCTCTCTCAAGTATGCTCATCTTTTTCATCATCTCCTCCATCATTCTTTCCATCTTTGAGCTGGATGTGGAAGGTGTAGATTCCTCTCTAAAGGACACTCTCTTTTCATTCTTCATTCTTGCTCTTTTCTCCATTAAGTTAACTTCCACAACAAGAGCTCCCTTTTTCATATCTTCAAGAGTTAAAGGATCTCTCTCTCTCAACTGATAGGCCATCTGAGGATCAAATCCTTTAGGAACCTTGTTTAAAGCTGAGCCTTGTGGAGGTTTCAGGTCTGGGGGAAGGGCATTGTAAACGTTGTTAAACCTAGTGCAATAGGCTTGTACACTTTCCCCAGCGTTTCTTTGGAGATTTTTATAATCAGAAAGTATTTGAAGAGGGTTTTTCCTTACTTCCCATTTATTTAGGAATATCTCATGGAAAGCTTGGAGATCATTAATACTGTGAGGGGTTAAGCCTTTGAACCATTTTCTTACTTCTCCCCCTAAACTCTGAGCAAATAGTCTAAGTTTGACAGTTTCATCATCAATTTAATTTCAGTCAAAGTAGTCATTCATCTTATCCACGTGTTGTGAAGCAGTAGTAGCATTACTGGCATCATACAATGGTATTTTGGACTGATAGTCCTGTGGAAGATTGACTAATGGTAAAGGAAGGACCAAAGGGGCATACCATGTTGCCATGATAGGAGGTGGAGGTGGATTTACAAGAGGTGGATTAACAAAAGGGAAAGTGGGCAGGAGTGGAGTGGTTTGGACAGTGGATGTATGAAGAACAGATGTGGATGGACCAGGAATAGATTGCTGAGCTGACCTTGGATGAGAGACACCTAAATTGTGAAGTTAATGTAAATCAGGTGGTGTGGTTTCTCTGCTACCAAGATGTTCACTTGTTTCTGGGGATGAAAGTGAAGACTCTGAATCTAGATGATCTAAATCATCAAGCGACCTAGTTCTAAATGGATTTCTTAAGTCAACTTGTGATTGTTGTAGAGCTGCAAGGTTTTCAGGAACAGAATTAGCTCTAAAGGGTGATCTAAAAACAGTTGAAGATTTAACCTCAGGAGACTTCATAAGGATTATTTTTAAGTTATCAACTATCTTAGGAGGGTCCGGGTCAGGATAGGCTTGAGTATGAATCTTTCTAGGAGCCACTATGCTGTGTTTTTCAGACCCAAGTAAACAAGAAAAGTTTGACCAAATATGACAAGCTTTAAGAGGCTAACTGATCTTTTAAACAAGAAAAATTTAATCATAAAGTCCTCTAACTGAGTTTAAATGATGTTATGATGATAATGGGTCTTCCCAGTGGAGTCTTAAGGTCTGTTTAGGGTTGTGGAGTCACCAGGTGGAAATTTTTAGCTCTTTTGGAGGTAAAAGGTTTTATGGTCCACCACCATTTTTATTAAATACCAATCTAAAATATTTTTTGGTTTTTCTGAGTTTTTTCAGTCCTATGGGTTCTAAAAGTATCCTAAATCGGTTTCAATACTTAGCTACAGTGATGAGATAAAGAAAGTATACTCTTATGGCTAAGAGGTTTGATAAGTTCTTATGAGAATCCTAAGGTTTCCTTAGTTTGTTACTGATTCAAACAAATTTTATTAGGATTACCATTTGGTTGGTAGTGCTTGAAGAGGCTACTTGTACTTACTAAACACTGAGTGTCTTGTTTTAAGGATTTCAACTCAAAAGTCCCCAGTGGAGTCGCTACAAATGTTAGCTCCCCGTAATTCGAGCAGATTGGAGAGACCAGAACTGCAGAGAGGACACTTGAACCACTTTGGGATTCTAGGATCTAGCCCTCCTGAATCCAGAGAGGTATCTCTCTATAAGTGCAAAGATTTATTTATCTTTTAAGGCTTTTATGTGTGATATTAGGCTAGTTATGAAGAACATGGTTTTTGTTTGTTTTTGGATGGTTGAGCATGATTTTTAATTGAGTGGAGAGTTCTAAAATGAAAAAGTTTCAAAGGTGTGAAGTTGCAAGCAATCAGAACAAGATTTGGCCGATAGGATAGATATAACGCTGGTTTTTAATCCATTGGGCTATGGAGTCATAAAAGGGTTTAATTGTGCAACAATTTCAAGAGTGGTCCAAGGGGCAAGTCATCTATATCACAAGATCTTTGAGATTAAATGATGGAATGGAACAATAAAAGTGTTGAAGGGGTGGAAACAGAAAATAATTTCAATAGGATTTATCAATCTATCCAAACAAGAAAAGCCTTTAAAGTAATTGTTTAAAACCAACCAAAGAATAGGGCTAACCATAAACTTCTTTGGACAAGTTCGTATTAAAGCTAACTCAACAGACAAATAATCCAGTAATCCGAATAATTACTTTCAGAAGGGATGAAAACAGATAAGAAGAACAAAGTGCAGCCTAAGATTAGATAAGATACTTTTAAATCTAAACTTCTTTCGGCATACTCTTAGGGAAAATTTCAGAGCTACCTTTGGAGAAAGAAACTAGAAGACAGGGAAAACCATAAACTTTTCTAGTCTAACTTACTGAGTAAATAATGAAAACAACATTCAAGAACAATTTTTATGTTTAGACAGTAGGACAAGGGAATGCCAACATTCGTAACTGCTTGGACTGTATTGAATCATTCTTAAATACACAATTTAGAGGAAAACATTGAGATAAAGTTTATCAGTCAGAGAAGGGTACTGTAAACAGTAAATCCTAACTCTATGCTTGTTGTTCTTTATCAGAGAATAAGTGGACGAAATGGCATACATGAAAGGAAAACAATAACACGGAAAGAAGCACTTCACCAGTGATATAGACCAGGATCCCAAGAATCAACTTGTATATTGATGTCAATCCAGTTACATTCTTCAAGTCCAAAGTTTTAGTTTAGCAATCATCTTCTCTTCTCAGCCTAACTTATTTTATTACAAATAGAGCTTCAAGAGCCTCTGCACACTATTTACATGTAGAAAATTTTGAGCACAAGTATATTTCAAAGTTCTGCAACCAACCCTTTACAATGAGCTCCTCAAGAAGATTTTATAGGAAAATGAGGAGGTGGAATGAGGGAAAAGATCTATAGTTTCAATTAATACAGTTTAATGCTTCTCGGCCATTGAGGGGCTCAATGGAGAAGATTACAGATATTTCCTTTGTATTAATTGTTTTACATCAAGAATTAAGCTTGCTGGGGCGATTTTGTTGACTTTAAGGCTTTGTGTTATCTTTGTAATAACTCTGCTGATATTTTGCAATAAATCTCTTTGGCTTGGAATAATTGTTTAGCTGTATTAAGGCATGTATCCTCTGTTCTAGTAATAACTATGCCATCTTTTGAATGCTTTGAGGCTACAGGTGGCTTTTGGCAGCTGAGAGGATTCAATTAGCCTCTGATGTGGCGGTGGAGGTTTTCCCGGTCTGGTAGATATTTTCGTTTTGACCTAAAATAGGACTAATTTGCTTCTGATCTATGTGTTAGGGATAATTAGGCCTAAATCTTGTCTTATGTTCTTTAAACTGCGTTTAATTTAGTGGATTAGGCTTTTAATTGTCGATTTTAGCCGTAATCCACCCAAAACTGTATAATCAATGTTCAATTCTTCATCTCTGCTGTGGTTTCAAGCTATCCAACTGATATTCTTTGTTTGTTTAAGTTTTGTTGTGTCTTGTTGATGTGCAGGTGCGCAGAGGGTTCCTATGGCATCAGTGCTCATGATGCACTGATGAAACATGGTATGAAACCCTGCAGCGTAATCTTCTACAAAGAATAAAGGCCTGGGGGATAGTCATCCCCTGCTTTCAACTTTTTTTTAAATCAATTGAAAACTTTTAAAACCTGCATAAACCAAGAAAAAGTTAAGAAATCTTGTGTTATTGGTTAGACTGCTTTGGAGGCTTAGGCTTAGAGCGCAGTCGTTGGATGAAAGCATCCAACGGCGAGGATTGCATGCGGAGGTTAAAAAAGGAAGGCGGTTGATGAAACAGTGGGGAGATTTAAGTCAGGGCCGTTGATCTTCAAAGATCAACGGTCGGGATTGATCCGAGTTTTATAAAGCGAGGGGGGGCTAACTTTATAAGAAAATAGATGAAAATGTGAAGAAAAATGGGCAAAACCTTAATCGACAGTGAAAAAGGAAAAGAGGAAAATTGGGGTTTCTAAACGATCCTGGGCCGTTGGATTAGTTTAGCCCACGGAGATCAATGGCGAAGGTTGATCTAAGAAGGCCCTTGGAGGATGGGCGGAGGGTGATTAAGAAATGCGAGATTGAATGTTGGCCATTGATCCGCAGAGATCAACAGCGGGAAAAAACGCGATGGGATGCAATGTAAAAGGGGGAAAACGGTTTCGGATAGAGAAACCACGGGTTTCGCGTAGCAAAAAGGAAGAAGGGCGGTTTTATATTTTTGAACGCGATATTCATGAGAGCCTAACACGTGGCATTTCAAAACCACCCATATCGCGTGATTTTGGAGAATTAACATTCGGGCTAAAAATCGCGCAATATGGAGCGTCTGCCGTTAGATCAAAGGTCTTAGATTGGACGGCTAAGGGAAGAGCGCGATATCGAACAGATGCGCGGGTGGTAACAGGTTGGGGCAAGGGAAATCAGTTTCAATCTGGACCGTTAGATTAAGAAATGAATGGCGGAGATCAAATCTGGGACAGGTAGGACCCAAAGGAGTTGGGCGTATTGGGTTGAATCTGGACCGTCGGATGAGAGGAATGAATGGTCTAGATCAAATCTCGAGGTTGAATGAAATAAAATATGAGGCGGAGAATGGGTCAGTATGGGTCGTTGATCTGCAAAGATCAACAACTAAGATTTCCCCAAAAAACATTATAAAGCAGGGTTCATGAATTTTAACAAAGGTTGAGGGCTTCAATCTGGACCATCGGATCTTGATATGTGGACGGCCCAGATGCAATCGGAGGTTTGCGATCGGCGGGGGAAAAGCAGAAAGGGCACCGATGCGATTAGATGTGGATCGTTGATCTGAGGGCTAGATCAACAGCGGAGAATGAATCGAAGGAGTTCACGGCGGGGGAAAAGGCTTGTGAAACAAAACAATACGGGCCGTCGGATCTGGATCTGGCAGGGGAGATCAACGGTGAAGAACCCATCAGGAGATCGCCAATCGGGAGGGGGAAATAAAATATTGGAACGCACCCAATGGAAATCTCCGATGCGAGATTCCGAAGGCTGTTGATTGGTTTAAGATCAACGGTGGAGGATTAGCCCAACCAATGAATGGTGGGTCACATTATAATATAAGAATGGGGTATTTTATGAAATAAAAAGGAAAAATTGCATCGGGGAAGGGTTTTTTATAGTGTTAAGCACCCGATTGCGAGGTCGTTGGTTTTACAAAGGGAACAAGGGATCGGGGCTAATATACAAAGGAGCCAATCAACATCGAAAGTTATATGTAACAAAAAGGCTTGCGCTCGTCGGAAGTTCTGATGCGATAAGCGCTTTATGGGTTTAGCATTTGGTTCTAGCACCAAGTCGCATGGAGGGGAAGTGGTTTAGGTCTTAGCCCAAAGGGGCTTAGGTCTATAATGAAAAAAGGCTCATTTTATGATTTTTTCAAAGTTTTTCAAAGGTTTTGGGGGTTTCAGTAAGGTTTAAAAAGGAGTTTTAAACCTTTATAAAAGGGGATTTTTTAAGGGAAGAAGGGAAATAATGAAAAATAGAGGAATGTCATGGGGAAAAGGGGGATAAAATGGAGGTTAATTTTGAAGTGAAAGGGGGGTAAAATGAGGGGAAAATGGAGTTTTTTGCAGCAGTCTTTTCTTCATGAAAACAACAGATTTTCAGAATTTGAAAGGGAAACAGCAATGAATATTAATCAGAGGATAAGATATCTTCATAAGACTTCAAGAGATAAAAATTTTGGCAATAAAACTTATTTCTTGAAGGCTTCAAAAATGATTTAGCCACCATTTTGACATGACGAATTTTATAGGTGGCTAACACATGTAATGGAGCCTATAAAAGGCTCGGAGGACTTCATTGTAATATAAATCTTGGATGTGAGCGACGAAGGCTCACTTGGGTGGATTGGCCAGGGTTTTGGCCAAGGCTAACGAAATTTCATTAGGATGGGTTTTCCCCCGAGTTTGGGGTTTTTCCCAGTTAAAAATTTGTGTTTATTGTTTATTGTTTTTTGTTGGTTATGTTTAATTATTCCTCTCATTAATTAGTTAATATTCTCCGGTAAATGTTTCTTCAATACAATCCACACAATGTGAACAGTGAGCTGAAGTCGAACACCCGTGAAATCACCCGATCGAAGGCCATTGATGTGAACCTATCATCGAATGCGAAGAACTTGCCATTAGGGCATGCAAGCTGTAAGGTACCAGAAAGGAGTCTCTAGATCAACTTCCCGGATAATGAGCTGAAGTCGACATGAAGCGATCCGTCGAAGGAGGGTCATAAACACTGTTACCGATGAAATAGGTAACCTGACCTCAAAACGGGAACTCTAGTTCAAAAAGACTCAAAAAACATGAAAAAACACCCCAAAAACAAAAAAAGTGTATTCCAGAACGCACTTAGTTTTTTTTTAAGGTCAAATTTCAACATTTTATAAAATTATGCTAAAAAAAAAATTGTTTCTTGAAAAAAGGATTGAAAAAACACCCTCAAAACAAAACCAGTTGATGCTGGAATAACAAAAAAAAAAAATTGTGTCATATTTTTGACATTTAAAAAAATATAAATAACATTTTTTAATTTTTAAAATTCAAACATTAAAAAAAACCTAAAATTTAAGAAGAAAAAAATAAATTTAAAATATAAAAACATTTTAAAGCTTAAAATTTAAAAATATATAGGAATAAAAAAATAAAAATAAAAACAAAATAAAAATTTTAATTCAAAACCTAAAATTTAAGAAAAAAAAATACAAATAAAAAAAAAATTAAAGATTAAAATTTCAAAAAATATAGAAATAAAAAAATAAAAATAAAAACAAAATAAAAATATTAAATTAAAAAAAAAAACTAAGTTAAAAAAAGAAAGAGAAAAAAAATAAATAAATAAATAAATTTAAAAAAAAAAAATTAAAGAAATATATTAAATTTTTATAAATTTAAAACTTTAAAATAAAAATTTAAAAAAAAAACATTATTTAAATTAAAAGTAAAAAAATGAAAAATTAATTAAAAATAAAAAATGAAAAATAAAATACAATAAAAATATTAAATTTTAAAAAATATATATTAAAAAACAAATAAATTTTAAAAAATAAATTAAATTTAAATTATAAAAAATAAAATACATATATATGAACTTAAATTAAAATGGAAAAATGAAGGAATGCTCTGGTAGGCCGATTCCCGGAATCGGCCTCCCACCCAAATGGCACACATTTTTCGAGTTTTCTTCTGGAATTGTTGTTCGATTTGATGAAGTTTTCCACCTTCGTCAATGAATTGCTCGAATATATTTGACCTCCACTCTTCACATTTTAACCTCAACTTCTTTAAAAAGGCCAATCGTCTCATTCATTCAAAATATGGGTGAATTAGAAACTAGTGCTACACCAAATAACTGGAGTTATCTTCATTTGCAGGGAATTCACGCATTGCAAAGAAACAATTGGCCTTTTTAGATTGGTAGTCTTCAATTCAAAGAGACGAGAGACCAGCATCTGATCACCACAACATTCACACACTGCAACAGTCTACTCAACAAGAAATCACTCGAGTATTTGAAAAATACCGTCCAATTGTTCAAGGATTGCGACACCTACCACGCAGAAACCCTTTAACCTTTTAGAAGATAATAAAATTTTGGAGGGAATCGTGGATGATACCAATTAATATTAAGGAAACCTCAATTCAAGAAATTGCTTCTGCAACTTATCGCTCCCTTCCTTCTTAAAAAAGATGTCGATCAATTTTTTGTGCACTCAGGACTCACGATATTAATTATCTCGAAAATCTCGGAGAGTGATCTTGTTTAATGGGTAGACAGGCGATCTGTTTAACCCAACATATATGCCACTGAATGTTATTGTTGGTAACACCTTTGTTGTTGGCGGCAGTTTTCTGCAAATTAACACAGGAATCCACATCGAAAACAATTAAAACATAGAGTGTGTCAATCAGTTTTGTTTAAAATCCGTTGTGTTGGAAAGAGTGTGTCAATGAGCGTCGACCTAGTGAACAAATTTTATATTTTCAAACTCCTCAAATCTCGAAGACCCAGCAGTGTTCTCCTCAAGAAAATTGACTATTCACATAAATGAGTGTCGAGCAGTGTTAAATCATCATGAGAGCCAGTGCATTGTATTTAGTTTTACTTATTTTAATTCTTTTATTTTATTTTTATTTTCAATTTTAAATTTTGTATTTTTTTTTTAATTTGTTTTTTTTTTTTGTTAATTTTAAAATTTGTATATTATTTTCTTATAATTATTATTTTTTTAATTTAAAATTTTAAATTTAATTTTTTATTTTTTGTATTTTATTTTTTTTTATCTAAATTTTAATTATTTTTAATTTTTCTATTTTAAATTTTTTTTTTTTTAATTATATGATTTTTTTAATAATTTAGAAAAAAAATGTTTTTGATGTTTTTTTTTTTTTTTAATATTAATTTTTTTTCTTTAAATTATGTGTTTTTTTTCCAAATTTTGTCATTTTTTTAATATAATTTTCGAATATTTTTGTTTTTTTTTTTCAATTTATTTTTGTTTAAATTTTTTAGTTTTACGAGTTAATTTTGTTTTTTTTTACATTTTTATTGTTTTTTTTACTGTTTTTATATATATTTTTTTATCTATGTTTTGTGTTTTATTACCAACATGAAAATCACCACTCTAAAATAAAAGGGTTGATGCTGCATCAATACGTTTCAAAATTAGCATGAAAATCACTGCTCTAAAAAAAAAAAGTTGATGCTGCATCAATATGTTTCAAAATTAGCATGAAAATCACTAACATTTTAAAACAAATATTCATACTTCATAAATAAAAATATTAGAGTGTAAAAAAAAAAGAGGGTGATTCTACATCACCACTTTTCAAAATCGGGTGTTTTTTATGCTACCAAAAAAAAGTAGGTAACATTGCGGTTACCTATTTCATCGGTAACATTGTTCATAATGAATCCCACATCATCGACACGAAACAGAGGATGTAATATGAGTGGTAACGAAGACTGAATTAGAGGATCAAGGAATGTACAAACTGCAGAAGGATTTTCTCTTGAACATATTAGTGACATGACTCCGGAATTTGGTAGCATTTGACTCAAATAGGATCAGAGGTCATGTTGACAAGATTGGTAATCGAATGAGAGGCAAATGGATTTCCCAAACCCATGGAGGAAAGTGACAGAGTGAAGATATCCCAACCTGACACGAACTGCAGATAAGTGTCATGTTCAAGAGTAACATACTGCCGACACAACTAACGAACAACTTCCATTTTCCCCCACCATTTACGGCGAGTACCTCTTTATTTTTACACAAAATTGAAGAGGATAGCATATGCTTGTCATATAATTTTGTCCTTCGGACAAATCCATCCTAGTACATTTTACGAGCCATAGGAAGGAACTCCAGTAACGTCATGGCGATTATTTTGGATGTCATCAGTGTTTAACAAGTCTGACAAAGGGAGAACTCGACGTCTTTTCATGTTTAGAGAGTTTGAAAAGAAGCAGAAAAGAAAACTCTAGCATGTCCCTTTTCGTAAATATTCTCTCAAATCTGAAAAGGTAGAAAACAATGTCTGAGAGAACATCTTAGTCTTGATAGGCTAAGGTATTCCCTTTTTGTAAATAATCCATCCCAACCTGAAAAAGGGGTAAACGTATACTGGGTAGATATTGTTTCGTAGCCATTTAACAAGTTCAAAATGACAAGAGTCTCGGCAATCTTTTCAATTTTAGAAAGTCAGAAAAGATTTGAAAGATGACTCCCCCTGAAGGAACAAGTGGTATTAAGGGTAGCAACTGGTTCTGGTGATGGTGGAACTACTCAGAACAAGTAAAGGTCAAGAGACCAGCTAATAAGACCACTCATCGTAGATGTTCCTCGGGAATGGGTAAAACAACCAAGTGAACTTATATGATTGGCCAAGCAGATGGGGACGGTGGAATGAGAAAACCAAGGTTCATATGGAAAAATAGGCTGATAAAATGGCAATCACGAGAGGTAAAATAAAAATGGTTTCATTTTTACACAAGCTCAAAAATATGGGAAACTTTGCTTGAAGTTGGCTTCATTTTTACAGAAGCCTGAAACTTTGTAGAAAACTATGCTTGAAACCAGTTTCATTTTTACACAAGCTTTAAATGGAAACAAATTGTGCTTGAAAATTGGTTTCATTTTTACATAAGCTTGAAACAAAGATAAAATATGCTTGAAAAATAGGGAAAATATGGGAATGCCACCAGCATGGTGACTCAATTCGAGGTACATGCCCCCCAAGCTTCAGTCCATATGAAAGGCAGATGGAGTGAAGGTTCAAATTATGAGATCAAGAGAAAGACTTGACTGGGATTTTATGAGATCGTATCAAATACTTGAATTGAACAGGAACGTGTTTCATTGTTTTAACGAGGTTGACACAATAAAAGAACTATCCTCGTGAGCTAATTAATTTTTTAACGAGGTTGACATAGAAGACTAACTATCCTCGGACGAGCTTGTTTCATTTTTTTAGGAGCTTGACACAAGAAAAGGAACTATGCTCCGAAGACCTTGTTTCATTTTTTAAGGAGCTTGACACTAGAAAAGGAACTATGCTCTAAAGACCTTGTTTCATTTTTTAAGGAGCTTGACAAAAGAAAACGAACCATGCTCCCCCAACCTTGTTTAATTTTTTAAGGAGCTTCACACAAGAAAACGAACTATGCTCTGATGAGCTTGTTTCATTTTTTAAGGAGCTTGACACAAGAAAATGAACTCTTCTCCGCTGACCTTTCATCATGATGAATAAGAAGTTGTTGAGATTCAACAAGATGATGAGCTTAGTGAAAAGTAAGCACCTTCACTAAGTGGGGCCTGCAAGCTATTTTTAGGTGTATGTATATTTTTAGACATGGTGATCATATTATATAAGTTTCAGGATGCTATTTGTAGATGGTTGATCAAATGTGAAAAATAGATGAAATTGTATTTTTAGAATATTGGGCGAATTCTATTTATAGATCGTCAATCTAAAAATAGGTGCATGTCGATCATTATTAGCCCTTAATTAT
The DNA here is from genome assembly GCA_034641835.2 of Pinus albicaulis. Lineage (NCBI taxonomy): Eukaryota > Viridiplantae > Streptophyta > Pinopsida > Pinales > Pinaceae > Pinus > Pinus albicaulis. The sequence continues at coordinate 14,861,360 of CM076573.1, forward strand.
AATCCGACAATAAATATCAATTTATTCTCTTGGAGCACTTTATTTCAGTGAACAAATTTGGAAAATCAGTGGGCTAGAGGAATTACACAATTCCTAGGGTTGTTTGGTGACTCATGCATGGAGGACTCAGTTAGAACTAAAGTGGCAAATTTATCACAGAGTTGGAAGAGTAGTACACGAGACGTTATTTAGTTTAAGTCAGTTAAGTGAGTTAAACTCAGTTGAGCTAGTTGTATCTAGTCTAATTCAAAGATACACTAGTGAGAGTTTAGTGAATTAATTATTTAATTAATTCATAACTAGATACTCACTTACAACTGAACAAATATAGCAGTTAACTACTTGCATGTCAGTTCCAGTGGAGACCCAGTGGAGAGATAGGTGAAAGGGTGAGATGGACTATCTATTGTGACTATAGCGATGCATTCAATGCATCTGACACACATTGGAGATGCCAATGAGGATTGCGCAGTAAAGGCAAGGCCAATTCGAATTCATTCAGAGGTCTTCCTCAGCAGGGATTGCGCAGTGGAGGTAGGCTGTCAGGAGGCAAGAAATTGGTGCATAGAGATGCAAATTTCTGCATGACAGTGTGTATTGATTGTTGATTGTACTGTGAGCTTGATGTACTAAGCTTTGTATGATATTATTACATGATTCCATTGATATACATAACATATTATAATTTGGGCTTCTAGCTTTAAGATTTCCCATTAAAAAACTGTGTTGATGTGCGATTGATTTTCTTCATGATTTTTGCAATTGACGATTTAATTTCCGCAAGATTAATAGTGGAAGGATTATGTATTTATCAAGAAGATAAATATTGTTAGATCAAGAGAATCTGGTAATACATCAGTATTAATAAATTTCTACATGGTATCGGAGCAATGTTAATTACTGGAGATTGCAATAGTGAAGAGGTGCTGAGTTTTGTGATGGTGGAAAATTCGAATTTGCTGCAGAAATTTCTTAGTGTGACAGTTGAGTATTCTTTTTAATTATAAATCTTCCGGAAAATCACATAAGGAATTTTCGGAACAGTTGAGTATTCATTGAAATGTCTTTCAATGGGTTGTGATTGGAGTATGCCCTTGAGGGTAGTTCGAATTACATAGCCTGGAAGGACAGGATGGAGGCAGTGCTTGAAGATAATGGACTGAAAGAGTTCATCGATAGCGATGTTCCTAAGCCTACTTCTAGTGATGTTGCATTACTTGACGCATGGCAAAAGAAGGTAGCGAAGATAAGAAGAATTTTGTTGGAAGGTGTGAAAGACCATATTGTGTCAAGCCTTCACGGGAAATCCACTCCATTTGCAATGTGGAAGGATTTGATAGATCTTTTCCAAAGCAGTAGTGACCATAGGAAGTTGGTGCTGAAATATAAGCTCAAAAAAATCAAAATGGAGAAGGGCGATAGTATTCCCAAAATATCTCACGAAGTTTGTCCAATGTAGGGATGAGCTGTGGAGTGTGGGAATTACAGTTGCGGATGATGACTTAGTGAGCTTGGCTCTCCTTGGGCTTCCGAAGAGTTGGCATAGCTACGAAGACTCTGTCAATGGACTGGAGAAACTGTCGGATTGGGAGCGACTTTGGTCGGATCTTGTGCAGGAGGAGTTAAGGCGGAATACCAGGGATGGCTCTTCATTGAAGAATGACGATGAAGAGAATTACGCTTTGGCTGCCAAAGCAAGGAGAGGGAAGGGGAAGACATCCCATCCAAAATCTGAGGCTAAAGGTAAGAAGCTATATTTGTCTAAAGTGAAGTGTTTTGATTGTCACGAACATGGGCATCTCGCCACTAACTACCCACAGAAAAAGAAGAAAAATAAGGATGTTGGAGCTGCAATGGGTGAGGCCTTAGCCTTGCAATTTGAACTTGATTTCTCTTTGATCGCATGCTTGGTTTCAAGCGCAATGGGATTGGTGTGGTATCTTGATAGTGGTGCTTCCTTCCATATGACGGGAGACAAGGAATTGTTTAGTGACTTGGAGGAGAAGGATCTCCAAATAAACATAGAGATTGGCAACGATGGTAGATACAGTGCGACTGGCATTGAAACCATTACCTTTGAGAGGGAGTTAGGTAAACCATTTATGTTGAAATATGTTATGCATGTTCTAGGTTTGAATAAGAATTTGGTCTCAGTCGCAATGTTGGAGGACGAAGGTAATTACATTGTTTTCAACGAGGGAAAATCTTTCCTGTGACAAAAAACAATGGGTCAAACCAAGAGGATAGGGATTCGAGTTAAGAATCTCTACAAGCTAGAGGTAGATGGCTGCACTGCAATGATGGGAAAAGCAAAAGAAGTGGTGAGCCGGGATGAGGGCGAATTATGGCACAGGAGATTGGACCATCTTCACCATGGCGCCTTGAAGATTTTGCAGCAGATTTCTACTGGACTTCCCAAGGGTACTCTTGCATAGTCAGATAAGTGCAAGGGATGTACTATGGGTAAGTTTTTTAAGACCACCTTTCATGAGAAGGAGAATCGTGCTTCGGTGATCCTGAAGAGAATTCACACAGACGTGTGTGGACCTTTCTTGGTTGCTTCAACAGCAAACCATAGGTATTATGTTATATTTTTTGATTTCTATTCTCGTAGATGTTGGATCTTATTCATGCATAAGAAGAGTGAAACATTCTTAGAGTTCTGTTAGTTTAAAGCATTGGTGGAGAAGGATTCGGGGAAGCAAGTGAAGGCTCTGTGGAGTGATATTGGTGGTGAATATATCTCTAACGAATTCAAATACTTCCATAGAAAAGAAGGAATTCGAAGAGAACTCATAGCGCCTCATAACCCACAGCAGAATGAGGTCGCGAAAAGGAATAATGGAACGATCATGCGTGTTACACGCGCTATGCTTGAGAGGGAGCTAGAATTGCATGCAGAGGAGGAACTGCCTGTTCCCAAAGATGAGCCTCCAGATGTGGATCAGCCATAGGAGGAGATTCATGGAGTGGAGGAGTCCACTCATGCAGAACCAAACATCAGAACTGGAAGAAAGCTTAACACAGAAGATGAGAGACTGAAGCTTGATGCGGCACAGAATGTAGGAGTCCCTACATCACAGTGAAGACAAAGACAATCACCTGACCGATTTACTAGATACATGGCTCTTATGAGCAAGTGTATCATGACAGAGCCATCTTCTTTTGAAGAAGCACCGCAGGAGCCCACATGGGTGGATGCCACGGTGGAGGAGTATGACTCCATTGTCAGAAACAGTGCTTGGGAGATTGTTCCAAGGCTAGTGGGTAAATCAGTGGTAGGATCAAGATGGATCTACAAGGTAAAGCAAGTTTTTTATGGGAGCATCGAGAAATATAAGGCAAGATTTGTTGCCCGAGGCTTCTCACAAATCGAGGGGATTGATTATGAAGAAACCTTTGCACCTGTCGCACGATATTCTTCCACAAATACCACCCTTTCTCTCTCAGCGCAGATGGGTTGGAACATTCATTAGATGGATGTGAAGACTGTGTTCCTTAATGGGATCATTGAGGAAGAAGTGTACATTGAGCAGCCTGAAGGATTTGAGGTCTTCAGCAGTGAATCACATGTGTGCAGACTCAAAATAGCGTTGAATGGGCTGAAGCAAGCACCACGTGCTTGGTACACTCGCATCGTCAACTATTTCACCGGACTTGGCTTCACCAAGAGTGAGGCGGATCCAAACCTGTACCAAATTGTGGTGGAGGGTAAGCTTTTAATCATTGTTCTTTATGTTGATGATTTAATACTAACGGGTGATGAGCAGTTGATACACTCGCTGGGGCAGATCTTATGAAGAGTTTGAGATGAAGAGATTTAGCCCCTCCTTCATTATTTCATGAGTTGGAAGTAACACGCTTGGGCGAAGGTCAATTTTTGATGTCTCAAAACAGTGCTCGAAATGTGGTGCATGGTATATGGCTTATGGATGCTCTCCCCCGGGTGGAGGAAGAAGATGCCACCTTGATGATGATGGATACTGTTGTTGCTCGACAATTGGGTTCGCTCATGTATTTAGTTAATACAAGGACGGACATATGCTATGCAGTGGTTCGACTTGGTCATAGTGATGGTTAAGCCTACCAAGCTCCTTTGGAAGGCAAGCAAGCATGTCCTGAGATATCTCAGTGGCACATCTGAGTATGATTTATGGTACAGACAGGTGGATGAGGTGAAGTTGCATGGCTTCACGGATGCAGATTGGGCAGGCAGCTCGACGAACAGAAGGAGCACATCGAGAGGGGTTTTCAGTATCAGATCTACAGCAGTTTCTTGGTACATCAGGAAACAAAGATCCGTGGCACTCAGTTCAGCAGAAGCAAGATACATGGCAGCGAGTCAAGCTGCATGTGAGGCTATCTGGATGAGAAAGATCCTGGTCCGTTTATTTGGTTCTCTTTTAGATCCTATAGTGATACATTGTGATAATCGATTGCATTAAACTCTTGATTAATCACATGTTTATGATATATCTAAACATTTTGATATAGGTATCATCATGTCATAGATTGTGTACGGTGAATCATGTTCTTCGACGGTACGTTCCTACGGAATAGGGATACGAGATATTCTAATGAGCGCTGGGGAGAAAATTATTACAATGATGGGATAAAGTGAAGGATAATCCCTATATTATTGAGAGGGAGTGTTGAGATTCAATAAGATGATGAGATTAGTGAAAAGTAAGCACCTTCACTAAGTGGGGCCCGTAGGCTATTTTTAGGTGTATGTCTATTTTTAGACATGGTGAGCATATTCTATAAGTTGCAGGATGCTATTTGTAGATGGTTGGTCAAATGTGGAAAATAGATGAAATTCTATTTTTAGAATATTGAGCGAAGTCTATTTATAGATCGTCGATCTAAAACTAGGTGCATGTCGATTATTATTAACCCTTAATAATAATCCGACAATAAACATCAACTTATTCTCTTGGAGCACTTTATTTCAGTGAACAGATTTGGAAAATCAGTGAGGTGAAGAATCTGATGGAATTGGTTGGTGACTCGCTTCGCAGAACTCACTTCAGGCGAAGTGGCAAAAGTTATGACACATAGTTGGAAAAGGTATGATTCTGATTTGTTATTTATTTTTAACTGGAATGAGTGAGTTAAACTTAGTTGTTAATTGTATCTAGTCTAGCGAAAGATACACTAGTGGGAGTTTATTGGTCATTTGTTTAATTAATTCATAACAAAGACTCATTTACAGCCCGAACAAATAAATTACACTACTTGTATGGGTTCGTTTCGTATGATGGAGAGATAAGTGAAAGGGTGAGATGGACTATTTGTTGTGACTATAGTGATTATTCAATGCATCTGATACACATTGGAGATGCCAATGAGGATTGAGCAGTCAAGGCAAGGCCAATTCGAATTCAATCAGAGGTCTTCTTTAGCAGGGATTGCGCAGTGGAGGCAGGTTGTCAGGAGGCAAGAAATTGGTGCATAAAGATGCAAATTTCTGCATGACAGTGTGTAATGATTGTTGATTGTACTGAGAGCTTGATGTACTAAGCTTTGTATGATATTATTACATGATCCCATTGATATACATAATATATGATAGTTGGGTTTTTTAGCTTTAAGCTTTCCCGTTAAACAACTGTGTTTATGTGCGATTGATTTTATTCATCAGTTTTTCAACTGACGATTTAATTTCCGCAAGATTAATAGTGGAAGGATTCTGTATTTAGCAAGAAGATAAATATTGTTAGATCATGAGAATCTGGTAATACATCAATATTAATAATTTTCTACAGAATTCATGGCTTCCGAGAGGTTCTCATTGGATGGGAGGACAACATCTCGGAAATCAGAACCCAATGCCCCTAGCACACAATGCACAACGACACTATCACTAAATGCGGGCATGAGGCAGGTAGCCACATAATTAATCTATGGCATGGAAGATACAACCAGCGAATAAAGATCTAGAAGAGACGATGGCGGGTGAGCTACCACATCAGGATTTAAGAACGAAAGATGATCAATGGTCACGATCTGACGTTTGTGTGGAAAAAATATCACACGAAAGAGGGAAGAGACAAGTGCGCCCATGGCATAAGCATAGTCGCGCCCCAAGAGTAAATTGAAATCCAAGGGGCCTGGAATAACCATCATGTCTATATAGATGGTTTTCCCTCCCAAAGTAGCAGGCAACTTCGGAAGGATCCCTAACGGTTGACTGGTTCTTCAGTTAAATGCCAACAGATTCTGCGTAACAGGCACAAGCGGTGGAGAACCAAAAGCTTGCCAAGTAGTTGAAGGCAGAATATTAACAGATGTGCCTTCATTGATAATTGTGCTAGGTATGACCATATCGAAGGCATGTATCGTGATAAAAAGGCACATAAGAAGGCAGTATCCTGAAAATCGATTCCAATCGAAGGAAGCGACCAAACTACTTGGAGGGGGTACCATTGAACTGAGATGGTCATCCCCTGGTGTTACGGGAGCAAGAGGAGCATCCTTTGGGACCTCCATCATGGGAGTAGGAGGAGAAACTTCTTGAAATACAGGGACGGGAGAATCTTTCTCCAAGCCCGAGGAATCTAAAGAAACAAGAAGAATGTGAGGGGGATAAGGTCCACTCTCTATTAGTCATCAGTAAATTTTGATGATTATTAAAGGATGACTAAGTTGAAAAGCCTAGATTTCTAGAAACAATATTTAAGGGAACATTGTGAGTTCTAGAAATCTCAATGCCTTCATCATCCTAAACCTAACTGTTCTACTGAATTTACTTTATCTTTTGCCTTCCCAAAAATTTCACCCTACCACTCCAAGAAAACTCCATTTTATGGGCCTAATTTCTTCATTTTATCACCCCACCTACACCCTCATTCATCACCTTTTTTCCCTCTAAAATTTATTTTTCCTTTCCCTCTAAAAACCCTCGAAATTCCCCTTCATTCCTCATTTTCCCTAAAAAGGCTTTAAAAACCATGTAAAAACCCTTTTACATTGTTTTTTCCCAAATATTTGGCCTATCGGACCCTGTCAAAACCTTACAAAAACCATTTTTTTGTATTAAAATCCACCTTTGGAAACAAATTAGGCCTTAAGCCCCTTTCTGTTAAGCCCTAGCCCCCTCACTCATACAACCGTAACCCCAACCTTCTATTATTCTCCTAAGCCCCTTTCCTTCTCGACCCCCGGTCTCTTCTACCCCCACAGGACCTTTTCCCTCCGCCTATCCTAAGCCCCTTCCCTACCCTAAACTTCACTTCTCCTTTTGTATTTTTTATATACCCCGACCTTATAAAACCCACCCAAAAATTTGGAAAATTTTAAATGTGGGCCCCCCTCCTTCCTATTTTTCTTACTCCCTTGGTCAGGCCATCTTGACCATTGATCAAAATCCTTGCGCCCTGATCCGACGACCACTGCACTCCCACCCCTCATCTCATTTCCTAACGCAACACCACGCTACCTGACAACTTTTGCCATATCACCACCTAGGCCCCACTTTCCACTCAAATCTTCAACCCCATCTTTGGACTCCACCTACACCGTCGATCTCGCTCCTCGAGATCTAACGGTATAAATATAATATCGCGCAGGTTTTTTCAAAAGGGTTTAACATCCCTAATTCGCACAAAAAAGGCGGTTTATCCCTGGACACGTGGAAATCACCTAGTGGTATCGTGCAGCCATGGGCCAAAACCACTTACTGCCCTATATCCACACGATAAACCATCGTGGTTTTCACAAAATCGCCTTCCCCCCTCCCGCGCCAAATTTCAAACTTCTTCGCCCTCGCTCGCATTTCCTCGTGATCCAGCCTCCAAGATCATTCCCCTCCACCCTCTGTTCCTCTGCAGATCACCCCCCAAACCCTCATAAACTCAAAAAATGCAGTTTAATCCACTCTCGCAGGTTTTAAAGTTAACATTTGTTTGTATGTTGCAGGTTTAATGGCGTTGATACCCAAAAGGCTCTCCCACGGTCCATAAATGATTCAATACCTTCTGGATGACGATCCAGGGGTCTTGGTTCGAATTATGAAGATCGGAGGGCCTTTTCTCAGGGTCTGATTGATGATGACTCGTGATCATCGATCAATTAGGAACCCTTTAATCCATGAAGAAACCCTGCCTGCACACAAAGAATAGATACAGTCAGAGAAGCAAAGAAGGAAATAAAGGACAGGAAGAATAAAGGGCTAAATTACAGATCAAATAATAAGCAGAAGATTAGCCCTTTAAGACAGAGATTAAAGAACAAAGTCTAAAACTTAAAGGATAAAAGATAATGAATAAAACAGTTATTAAGCAGAAACAGAGAAAAGACAGTAAGACAAGTTATTAAAGAAAAATCAAGTTTAAATGCTCATTACTGAGTTTTATGATTAAAACAAATACAAATATACCCAAAGATAGCCTCGAATAACTCAAAAGGGAAGTAGTTACTCCTCCAGAAGATCAAATTGCCACCTACAGCCTGATTTCCTTTCATAAAAGAAATTGGCAGTTATTGCACAGTCAAAATATATATCATTTGTCAAGGAAGTTGTTGTAATAGTTAAGGATAAGCCTTAAAGTCAAACTTTTCACCTATTCTTCCCTAGAAGTTAAAACAGAGTTATTAAAATAGAGAAGTAGTTGCAGATATTCCTGCCTTAAGCCTTGCATGGATTTCAAGGTCAGGAATGCACTTACTCTGTAATAAATGACACTCAAACCCTATCTTAACCCCACCTCCTCATTTGCAGCATAAATACTACATTTGAACTCATTGTATTGTTGGCATTTGATGACTCTTTGAAGTAATACATAGTCTCTTGGAAGTTGAAGGAAAATTGATGGCTTGGATCTTGTGGATGCCCTGATTTGTTTGTTGATGGAGGAGGCTAGATCACTGGATCCCTAAGCTTGGTTGTTGGTGAAGTGCTTCTATTTGTTATTGTTATTTCCTATTTTCATTATGTTTCCATATTTTTTTGTTACAGTAGAGTAAAGGTTTTAGGCTAAGAAATGTCTTTTGAAAGCACCTTAGTTCTTTTTACTCTTCACTGTTTAAATGTTTTCTTCTGCAAGGTCTGATTGGAGGATTGTTAATTGCCCTCTAGTTCCATCTAGCTTGTTATTTTATAAATGATTCAGTAGAGTATAACCAAGGAGTCTCTCTTTTGGTAAGTCCATGTTCCTTTGAGTACGGCTTGAGAGGTTGTTTTAAGGAATGATTTCAATAGAGTGAAACCAGGAAATTAAGTGGTAAGTCCATGCTCCTTTGAGTATAACTTGAGAATTGTTTCAGAAACTTCTTTAAAGTATGCTTAATAGAGTCTAAACCAATGAATTTTATGGTATGCCCTGTCCTCTGGTCTGCCTTTAGAAAATTTTCTTTGAATATCCTCAAAGAGTTAGTCAAAAGCAGATTATATTATTTATGTTTGATCTTAGGCTTCTCTTACTGTTTCCTTATATGTTTTCTTATCTAAAAGTATTCTTTTGATTGCTCGATTATTGTCTAAAAGGTTTTCTTATTAAAAAAAATTCCAAAGAATTCTATGGTTTGCCCTATCCTTTGGCTTGCTTCAAGACATATTCCTTGAAATATTTCTCTTGTTTAAAGTACATTATAAAGAATTCTTAATTGCTCTTTGTCCTACTTTTCATCCTTCTCCTTAATGTTCACCTCATTATTCCAAAAACTTTGAAGATCCACTGGCCAAGTTAGATTTTCCCTATGATACTCCCTGATCCTTTTATGAACTTATCATGACTTCCATTTGACTCCATTACCCAATAAATTAGAAATTTCCCATTCTATCTATGCTCTTTGATCATTATGTCCAACCAAAACAATCAAACAAACCTTGTACTCAATAACTAGCCTAAAATCAACCATTAAAACCAAACAAGCACACATCCTTTGCAAAATAACCTGAGATATCCCTCTCTAAGTCTAGGAAGGCTAGGTCCTAGAACTCTAAAGATTGGTTCCATGTTTCCTTGTCATTTGGTATGCCAAGCAACCAAATCACAGGACACTAACATTCTGGCGATCACGGTGGGACCTTCTGAGTTATTGACAATCTAAGTATCCCTTAGGACTCCATAAACCATAAGAACCACATAAAAACTTATAAAACCCCAAAAACATTCCCTGATTGGTTTTATTGCTCATTTGGTGGTGGAACATAACTTATTTTACCTTCAAAAAAGCTAAAAATTTCCACCTGGCGACTCCACTAGCCCAGTAGACCTATTTATCTACTAGTTCTTTTAGATTCCCTTAAGATTGTATCAAATCAGTCTTAAAGAAGTTTAATAGGCGTAGTTCCATATCTTAGAAGACTACTAACAACTAGGAGAGGTCAAAAAATTTGAAAAACAGTCCTAAAGCTTATAGCCTCTCTAATTTTTGAACTTGAAATCTAACTTCACATAGGATCAATACCAGATCTCATCCAAACCCTAATCCTCCCCCAATATTTGATGATCCAGAAAAGATTTTGTGGCAAACTTCTAAAGCTATAGATTTAACTACTGGTAGAACCATCCAAAGAACAAGATCTGTCCCTGAAAACCTTACAGTCTTGAAAGATCCTCACTTTGACTTGTCCCATACAAGGAACCTATTTAGCACCAAGTCTCATAGTGAAATTGACCAATCTAGCCTTGAGCCCACAAATTTGCAGCAGAACTTTAGCAGAGAAGCTTCTCCTTCCACTCCTCCTGATTTTCAGCTTCTTCACCACTTCGGTTATTTCCACAACAAATCTGCTCATAATCAGCCTACTGGTCCAAGTTCTTCCACGACTCTCATTCACACATCCACTATTCAAAACACTCCTTTTCATCCCACTTTTCCTTTTACAACTCCACCTCTTGTAAATCCACCATTTTTTCCTATCATGGCTGCATGGTATGCCCCATTAGTGTTACCACAACCTCTGGTTCCTTTACCAAATGATTATCAATCTAGAATTCCCCATTTCACTGGAACTGAATCTACCACTGCTCAACAACATGTAGATAAAATGAATGATTCTTTTGATTACATGGAAATAGAAGAAGAGACGATTAAGATGAGAATATTTTCCCAAAGTTTAGGAGGAGAAGCCAAGAAATGGTTTAAAAACTTAACTCCTAATAGAATAAATGATCTCCCTTCTTTATATCAAACCTTCATAAACAAATGGGAAATTAAGAAGAACCCTCTCCAAATCCTTTCAAAATATACCTCAAAAGAAACATTGGGGAAAGTGTCCAAGATTATTGCACTATATTTAATAGTGTTTACAATGCACTTTCCCCAAACATGAAACCTCCACTAGGCTTGGCCTTAGCTAAATTTCCTGAAGGCTTTGATCCATATATGGCCTACCAGCTAAGAGAAAGAGACCCTTTAACCTTAGAAGACATGCAGAGGGGAGACATAAGTGTAGAAGAAAATCTGATTGAGAAGAGAGCTAGGTTGAAATTAGAGAAAAGAGTCACATATAAAGATGAAACAATGGCATCAACCTCATCATCTGATGCCAAAATTGATAACTTAGTGAGGGTGATGGAAAGAATGCTTGAAAATATAAACTTAAATGATAGAATGCCTCTAAGAGAAAACCAAATCAATCCCAAAAACAGAAATAGAAATCCAAATTTCAGAAGAGACCCTATTCAAGATAGACAAAGAGATAATGACCAGCAAATAATATGTAGATCAGGAAGAAGAAAGGGAAACTGAAAGATTAGAATAAAATCATGTAAATCTAATAGGATCTGACAGTGATACAAATGTCTTCCTCACTAAAGAAGAACAAGGTTTCTTCTCCTCAGAACAAATTGAAAATGATCATGAGGGTTCTAAAGATTACCAAATGGGGTTTGAAAATGCAATCATGGAAGTACACAGACAATATGATCTTAGAAGTAAAAGGAAACTATAATTTTCCAATAATGAGAACACAGGTACTGTTGTTAGGAAAAATTCAGAAAATATTCCTAAGAATACAACAAACAGTAGTAACACTTTGACTAAGAAAGTTGATTCAGATAAAAACAAAATAGGTCAGAAAAGTGTTGACCAAAGCTGCCATAGTACCTTTTCTAGTGGCTCTGACAAATATGTCCTTAAAGATAGCCCTAATAAAATTCAGCAAATCAGAATTGTTGAAAAGACTATGATTGAAAAAACAGATGTAAATATGTCAAAAACATTTGTCCCTTTCAGCCTCGAGGGTGAGATTGCCAAGATCAAAATTAGCATATCCTTAGCTGAACTAGTAACCCGGGATGTATATAAAAACCAAGTTTTGAAAGCTTTGAACATAGGCAATGATATTGATACATTAAACTTGACAGATCATAAACTATAACTATCGTATGGTCCTGAGGTAGAAGGAAAATTCCAAAAAGGAACCATCCCTCCATTTTATGTCAGCCTAATTATACATGATAAGGTTTTACATAATGCCATGCTAGACTCTGGTGCCTCTCACAACCTTATGCCAAAATTAGTGATGGAGAGATTAGGGTTAGATATTACTAAACCTTACAAGGACCTGTATTCCTTTGATTCAAGCAGAGTCAAATGTTTAGGCCTAAGCAAGGATTTATGTGTCAATCTGGCACAAATTCCTGCTAAGGGTCTAGTTATGGACATAGTGGTTGCTGACATCCCCCAAAGTATGGCATGCTTCTATCTAGATCATGGGGAGCCAAACTTCAAAAAAGCCTTCAAATGGACATGTCTTATGCTACCATACCTGTTTTTAACCAAACTGGAAGATTATACAGAGAATCTCATATGAAATTTATGGTAAGCAACATAGATAGGCCAAACAACACTCATGTTTATTCTATTCATTCAGATTTAGATTCCTTTATCTTGTACAATGAAGATCAAATCAGCCAACAAGAAAAGGAAAATTAAATGGAATTAATTCCTCTTAAACAGTCAAATCAGTCCTCAAAAGAAGAATCTAACAGCTCTAACCTTAGCAACCTTAAACAGCAAAAGGATGATGAACATAAAATAGAAACATTGTGGGAAATGAGCTTTGATGGCTCTTATAGAAAAACAAGTTCTGGAGCTGGTGTTTGGATGTACAATACAAACCAAGGACATTCTTATAAGCTTGATTTCCAGTGAACAAATAACATTGCAGAATATGAAGCTCTCCTACTTGGCCTACATTTGCTCAAAGATTTAGGAGCCAAGAAAATATCAGTCCAGGGAGATTTAGAGCTAATTATTAGGAAAATAAAAGGGGAGTATTCAGCTAAAAACCTAAGATTAAGAGAATACATAAATGTTGCCCTAGAGCTCCTAAAAACCTTTGAAAAATATGAACTCACTTTCATCCCTAGAGCTCAAAACAACCTTGCAAATGAACTTGATTTTGCTGCCAACAATTTCCAAATACCACTGATAAATGAACAATTCAATATCAAAGTGAAAAATAGGCCCACAGTCCCTGACAATGAAGACTATTGGCAAGTGTTTGAGGATGATAAACACATTGATGATTTTCTGCAAGCTGAAAATAATTTTGCTAAATTAACACCTAGCTTAAGCCTTGAAGAGGAATTTCTGATGAAAAACAAGCCCATGAAACAGAGTTGTCCTCTATTGTTGATATAAAACAATGTGAATATCTTTATACAACAGAATTATCAAACAAAACAGCCCAAAAGGACCTTGAAGTTTTACAATGTAAAAATGATTCAATACCAAGAGGTCTTACACCATTAGAGGAGTTGTTTGATTTCAATGATGTAGCTAAAAAACCAAAGACGGAGCCTACAGAAATCAATGTAGAAGAACATAACATAGGCAGCATAGATGAACCCAAAATGATCAAATTATCTAGTACTCTCCCTACTCATATCAAACAAGAATACATTGAACTTTTTAAAGAGTTTGGAGATGTGTTTGCATGGGGGTACAAACATCTGAAATCATATGATACTAACATCATTCAACACAAAATTCCTCTTAAGGAAAATCGGAAACCTTTCAAGCAAAAACTAAGAAGGATAAACCATGTTTTATTTCCTTTAGTTGAGAAAGAGATCAAGAAAATGTATGATGCTGGGATCATAGTTCCCCTTAGACACTCACAGTGGGTGTCCAACCTTGTGTCTGTTAGGAAGAAGACAGGGGAAATTAGGCTCTGCATTGACTTTAGAAATCTGAACAGAGCCTCCCTGAAAGATAATTATTTTTTGCCTAAAATGGACCATATACTTCACAAGGTGGTTCGATCTAAGAGAATATCACTGTTGGATGGTTTTTCAGGCTACAACCAAGTGTTAGTACTCCCAAGTGATCAACACAAAACTACTTTCACTACACCTTGGGGTACATTCATGTATGTTAAAATGCCATTTGGTTTAATGAATGCAGGGGCCACATTCCAAAGGGCCATGGACATAGCTTTTTCAAAAGACATAGGCTATTTTGTAATCATTTACCTTGATGACATTACTGTTTTCTCCAAAACTGATAAAGAACATTTGATTCATTTGAGAAATTTTTTTGAGAAATGTAGAAAATATGGCTTATCTTTGAATCCCAAAAAGGCACTCTTTGGTCTCCAAGAAGGAAAACTTCTTGGCCAAATAATTTTTGAAGAAGGAATCAAAGTAGACTCTAAAAGGATTGAAGGCATATTGAAAATCAGCCATCCTAGAAACCTCAAAGAATTGCAATCTTTCATTGGAAAGATCAATTTTTTGAGAAGGTTCATCCCCAACCTTGCTGAACTTTTGAGGAATATCACAAATATTCTCAAAAGGGAAACAAGGATTAAATGGACCTTAGAAGCCAAACGGTCATTTGAACTGGTCAAACAATCTCTTACTCAAACACCAGTTCTTATTAGTCCTGATTTTACTAAGGATTTCTACATTTTCTCATTTACCTCTGAACACACCATTGCTACAGTCTTGTTGCAAAAGAATGACATGGGCCAAGAACAACCAATATCCTTTTTTAGTACAACCTTAGGAGATGCTCCACTCAAATATAATATTAGGGAGAAACAATCCTTAGCCTTGATAAAAGCATTGAAATATTTCTGAGTCTACATTTTACACTCTCATATCATTACTTTTGTCCCACATACAGTTGTCAAGGACATTTTAAATCAAGACCCTGATGGTAAAAAGGTAAAATGGATTGCCACTATCTTAGAGTATGATTTAGAAATAAGGCCTACCAAGCTGATTAAAGGACAAGGATTAGCAAAACCCATGGCAGAATCAAATTCCCAAGCATTAGATATAAACATGGTTGATGTTTTAGAAGAAACAGAAGAATTCATAGCTCCTTACATTGAAGAAACATTTTTGAATTCACCGTGGTATGCTGATATCATCTATGTGCTTCTCTATCTTAAGACTCCTCCTTCTCTATCAAAGACTAAAGCTAGATTCTTGAAACAAAAATCTTTAAATTACTGCATTTTAGATGGAATGTTACATTGGAAAATTTTTGTTAGAATATTGCTTAAATGTTTTCTTGAGGATGATGTAGGAAAAATCATGCATGAGCTGCATGAAGGAGAATGTGGAGGCCACCTTTACTGGAAGACCACGGCCAATAAGATTCTTAGAGGTGGCTATTATTGCCCTGCCCCTTTCCCAGATACACAAAAACTAGTCATTACTTGCCATAAGTGTCAAATTTTTTATGGAAAAAGAAAACTACTACCTTTACCTTTGCATCCCATCAGTGTTGAGGCTCCTTTTCAATAATGGGGTTTAGAATTTATTGGAGAAATTCATCCAACTTCATCTGCCCAACATAAGTGGATCCTAACTGCCACTGAATTTTTTACCAAATGGATAGAAGCTATACCCTCTAGGAATGCTACTGACTATGTCATTATCAAGATCCTTGAAACCAACATACTATCCAGACTTGGTTGTCCTAGGAAAATTATCACAGACAATGCTGCTGCCTTCAAATCCAAAATAATGGTTGATTTCTGCTACAAATATCATATTACATTGGGCCATTCCACAGCCTACTACCCCCAGGGAAATGGATTAGCTAAATCCTCCAACAAAAGTCTAGTCAACATTATCAAAAAGTTGTTGGATCAAAATCAGAAATCATGGCATAGTAAGTTGGTTCATGCATTATGGGCTGATAGTCTAACCACCAAGAAATCAATAAATATGTCCCCTTATCAGCTTGTATATGGCGTAGATGAAGTTTTCCCTACATCTTTGGGAGTTCTAGTAATGACACTTCTCCAAGAAGTACAAACCGAAGCAAATGACATACAGAGAAGACTAAATCAAACCATTCATCTACAACAGACAAGAGAAAAAGTATACAAAAGGACACGGGTAGTTCAAGAAAAAATTAAGAAGATCTTTGACAGAAGGACCAAATCAAATAACTTTCAAGTTGGAGATACAGTCCTAAAATGGGATTCAAGGAGAGAATATAAAGGTAAACATGGAAAGTTTGAAAATTTAT
The DNA here is from genome assembly GCA_034641835.2 of Pinus albicaulis. Lineage (NCBI taxonomy): Eukaryota > Viridiplantae > Streptophyta > Pinopsida > Pinales > Pinaceae > Pinus > Pinus albicaulis. The sequence continues at coordinate 14,877,809 of CM076573.1, forward strand.
GGAAAGGGCCTGATATCATTCATTCAATCAGAGGTCATAATGCTTTCTTCTTACAAGGGATGAATGGAGAAGAATTTTTTGTGTTGAAAATGCAACAAGATGATGGAGCTTAGTGAAATGAAGTCGCCTTCACTAAGTGGGCCCGCAGGCTATTTTTGGCGCAAAGTCTATTTTTAGACATATGGATCATGGTCTATGAGTTGCAGGATGATATTTATGGATGATTGGTCGAGTTGGTAAAAATAGATGGACCTATATTTTTAGACATTGGGCGGTTTCTATTTTTAGACTGCCGGGCTAAAAATAGAACAGTCAAATATTATTAACCCTTAATAATATTTAGACTATAAACATTATCTTATCCTCTTGGAGCACTTCAGTTTGATGCTTGGATGTGGAACATGCAGCTGACAGAAGGAAATACGCTTTTCCTATGGGTTAGTTGAGCTATCGCATGGTTGACTTCAGTTAGAACTCATGTGGCAGAGTTTGGTGGAGTTGATGAGACAGTTGGTGGAGTTGTGTTCGGTTTAACTTAGTTGAACTAGTTGTATTTAGTCTAACTGATAATTACACTAGTGATGAGTGGTGTGAATTAATTATCAATTAATTCACTAATTATTAACTCATAAATCAACTAAAGAACACATCAGTTAACTACAATGCATGGACAGTTCAGTGGAGACCAGTGTTAGAGGTGGGTGAAAGGGTGAGTCTACTATCAGTTGTGACTATAGCTATGCATGAGATTTGCACACACATTGATTGAGATTGACAATGAGGATTGCGGAGATCAAGCCAGGGGGATTCAAACTTGGATCTCATTCATTCTCATCTTGGATTGCGCAGTAGAGGCAGGCAGACTTGTGGAGGAGATTTGAACCTGTGACTTGTTCAGATCTGAGCTAGTTTGTGTGTAACTATTGGAGATAGTACTGAGTACTTGTGAGTATTGTACTATGATTGTTACATGTTCTCTATCATTATAATATACAGATATTTGGGGGTTTTTATCTGTATGCTTTCCCCATTACATACTGTGTTATATGTGTGCTTGATTATGTTTTAATGTGCGCATGCGACTGCTTCTATTTCCGCATATTGATGATCAATTGTAGAAGAGGTTATGTCTTATGCATGAAGCTTAAATAGTGTGTAATCAGGATAATCTCGGTGAATAATTCAGCAAATTATTCAAATTTCTACATGGTATCGGAGCCGAAATTGATCATCAGATCTATTACAGTGATGACAATTTATTTTGGTAGACAGAGTCTGTAAGCGGGCCAGGTAGCCTCTGGATCCATCCTTTCTCTGAAAGGTGATATATCCAGTAAATGCCCCTACAGTCGATCTCTGTGCTAGAAATACTTTTTTCTCATAGATCGGAAGCAGTTGAGTTTTTGAGCTGGTGGAATTCGAATTTGCAGCAGGATTTGGAATTCGAATTTGCAGAAGTTTTCTTGGTGTCGAAGTCAAAACGTCTTTCAACGGATTGCGACTGGAGTATACCCTTGAGGGCAGCTCGAATTATGTTGCATGGAAGGATGGAATGGAGGCAGTATTAGATGATAACGGGCTCAAGGAGTTCATAGAAGCTGAGATCCCAAAGCCTACTGATGCTGCTCAAGTTGAGGCTTGGCAAAAGAAGATGGCAAAGTGTCGAAGAATTCTGTTGGAGGGCGTGAGGGATCACATTGTATCCAACATGCATGGAAAAGCTTCTCCATATTTGATGTGGAAAGCATTGACAGATTTATTCCAAAGCAAGAGCGACCAGAGGAAGTTGGCGCTCAAGGATAAACTCAAACATATAAAGATGGAGAAAGGCGACAGTATGCCCAAGTACCTCACGAAGTTCATCCAATGCAGGGATGAGCTGGGAAGTGTGGGGGTGACTGTAGATGATGAGGAATTGGTGAGCTTGGATCTCTTTGGTATTTCGAAGAGTTGGCATGCCTATCAGGATTCTGTCAATGGTCGGGAGAAATTGCCAGGATGGGAGCGACTTTGGTCGGATCTTGTGCAAGAGGAGATAAGGCGGAGTACCAGGGACGGATCTTCATCAAAAGCATCTGATGAAGAAAATTGCGCTTTGGCTGCCAAAGAAAATAAGGGGAAGAGTAAGAAAGCTTCTCATTCCGGTGCGAAAGGAAGAAGCAGGACATGTCCAAGGTGAAGTGTTTTCACTGTCACCAGCACGGACATTATGCCACAAATTGTCTGCAGAAGAAGAAAAATAAGCAGGCTGCCGGATCTGCAGCAGGAGAGGCCTTAGCCTCGCAGTTTGAGCTGTATTTTTCGCTGATCGCATGCTTGGTCTCAAGTGTGATGGGATCAGTATGGTTCTTGGATAGTGGTGCGTCTTTTCACATGACTGGAGATCGAGATTTGCTTTCAGATCTGGATGAGAAAGATCTTGGAGTGACATCGAGATGGGCGATGATGGTAGATAAAGTGCGATCGGTATCGATACCATTTCCTTTAAGAGGGAGTCTGGTAAACCCTTCGTATTGAAGGATGTGATGCATGTTCCAAGATTGAAGAAGAATCTGATCTCTATGGCGATGTTAGAAGACAAGGGGTACGATGTTGTCTTCAGCGAAGGAAAAGCCTTCCTGCGCAGTAAGACAACTGGAGAAACCCGAAAGATAGGGGTTCAAGTCAAGAACCTTTATCAATTGCATGTAGATGGCGGTGCAGCAATGGCATGCAAGGCTGAAGGAGTGGTGAGCCAGGATGATGGCGAGTTGTGGCACCGGAGATTGGGCCACCTTCACCATGGAGCTTTGAAGATACTGCAACAGGTTTCTACTGGGCTTCCTAAAGGCACTCTTTACAAGAAATGATTAGTGCAAGGGGTGTACCTTGGGGAAATTGTGAAAGCCACCTTTCATGAGAAGGATAGTCACGCCACGACGATCCTTGAGAGAATTCACACAAACATGTGTGGACCTTTCTCAGTAGCTTCGACAGCAAAGCACAAGTACTATGTGATCTTTTTTGATGATTTTTCTCAGAAGTGCTGGATCTTCTTCATGCAGAAGAAGAGCGAGACATACTCAAAGTTCTGGGAGTTCAAGGCGTTGGTTGAGAAGGAATCGGGGAAGCATGTGAAGGCTCTTAGGAGCGACAATGGTGGTGAATTCATCTCTGCGACCAAAGACTTTGGCAACATGCTGGATTCGAAGAGAGCTCATAGCATGAAGAAACCCACGCTAATGGGGTTGAGAGCCACCACTCCAACGATCGTGGCTGTTGCACGGGTGATGTTGCATGATCAGGGCCTACCCCTTCACTTGTGGGCGGAGGCATGCAATACTGCAGTATATGTACAGAACCGTTTTCCTCACAAGATACTTGGCATGAGTACACCAGAGGAGGCATTTTCTGGCAAGAGGCTTGCTATTTCCCATTTGAGGATTTTTGGCTCACCTGTCTACATGCATGTGACGAAGGACGCCAGAAAGAAGTTGGATCCAACCGCAGAGGTTGGGATATTTGTAGGGTACATTGATACGCCCCACAACTATCGTGTGTATTTTACGTTCAGAATCGTTGTGCGACTGATATCAAATTTCGTGTGAGGAGAGCATGCGTGGTTTTGGTTGAGAGGGAGGCACACTTTCATGCAAATGAGGAGCTATTAGTTCCTAAGGATGAGTCTCGGATGTGGATCAGCCACAAGTTGAGGTTCATGGAGTGGAAGAGACCACTCCATGAAACCGCTAACCATCGTAGGGCGCAAGCACACTACGTGTTTAGCACTGCCCAAGATGCAAGAGAAGATTGTAGGACAAACTCACAAAGACAAATACAGCATGAGGTAGTCACCTGACCGATTTAATGGATACATGGCTCTGATGAGCAAGTGTATCGTGACGGAGCCATCCTCTTTCGAGGAAGTTGTGGAGGACCCTGTATGGGTAGATTCCATGGTGGAAGAGTATGATTCGATTGTCAGAAACAGTGCATGGGAGATTTTCCCAAGGCCGGAAGGGAAATCAGTGGTGGGTTCCAGATGGATCTACAAAGTGAAGCCAGCAGCTGACGCGAGTGTGGAGAAGTAAAGAGCAAGATTTTTTGCCCGAGGCTTCTCACAGATCGAGGGGATCGATTATGAGGAGACCTTTGCACCTGTCGCAAGGTACTCTTCCATATGGACGATCCTTGCTCTCTCAGCGCAGATGGGATGGCACATCCATCATATGGATGTGAAGACTGCGTTCCTCAACGGAGTCATTGAGGAGGAGGTGTACATAGAGCAGCTTGAAGGTTTCGAGATCTTCAGCAGTGAGTCGCATGTGTGAACTAAGAGAGCACCGTATGGAGGGTTGGGGCAAGCACCTCGTGCTTGTACACATGGATGAGCCAAATATTTCACCTGGATTTAGAGCCTCTCCAAGAGTGAGGCGGATCCTAACTCACACCAAATTGTGGTGGAGGGTAAGTTGCCGATCATTGTACCGTATGTGTAGATGATTTGATTTTGACGGTGATGAGTTGTTGATACTTTCATGGCAAGAGGATCTTGCTAGAGAGCTTTGAGATAGAAGGACTTGGGCCTCCTTCATTATTTCCTGGGATTGGAAATTTGGCAGCGCAGTGATGGACTATTTGTTTCTCAGGGTAAGTATGCCCGGGAAATACTGGATAAGTTCAACATGCATGGCTGCAAGCCTGTTGATACTCCTCTTCCTGGAGGTTGGAGGAAGGAGGATGCTACTTCAGCAGAGGTAGTGGATGCCACTGTTTATCGACAGTTGGTGGGGTCGCTTATGTATCTGGTCAATACACGACCCGATATATGCTATGATGTTAACCAGCTTTCACAAGCTATGGTTAAGCCTACCAATCTCTTCTGGAAGGCAGACAAGCATGTATTGCGTTATCTTAGAGGCACATAGGGATATGGCTTGTGGTACAGACAGGAGGATGAGGTGAAGCTATGTGGCTTCACGTATGCAGATTGGGCAGGGAGCCCAACGGAAAAAAAGAGCACATTTGGAGGGATCTTCAGTATCGGGTCGACAGCAGTTTCTTGGTACAGCAGGAAGCAGAGATCCGTGGCACTCAGTTCAGCAGAGGCTGAGTATATGGCAGCAAGCTTGGCTGCATGCGAGGCCATATGGATGAGGAAGATCTTTGGTGGTTTCAAGCCGGGTCCCCACCTTGGAGCCTACTGTGATTTATTGTGATAAACAGAGTTGCATTAAACTCTCGACTAATCCAGTATTTCATGATAGATCCAAACACATCGACATCAGGTACCATCATATCAGAGATTGTGTGCGGCGGAGAATCATGTTACTTTCATACATTCCCACGGAGGATCAGGATGCTGATATCTTGACGAAGGCGCTCACCAGGAGAAAATTTGAATACCACAGAGGCAAGATAGGGGTTGCAGATAATCCATATCTTGTTGAGAGGGAGTGTTGAAAATGCAACAAGATGATGGAGCTTAGTGAAAAGAAGTCGCCTTCACTAAGTAGGCCCGCAGGCTATTTTTGGCGCAAAGTCTATTTTTAGACTATGTCTATTTTTAGACATATGGATCATGGTCTATGAGTTGCAGGATGCTATTTATGGATGATTGGTCGAGTTGGTAAAAATAGATGGACCTCTATTTTTAGACATTTGGCGGTTTCTATTTTTAGACTGCCGGGCTAAAAATAGAACAGTCAAATATTATTAACCCTTAATAATATTTAGACTATAAACATTATCTTTTCCTCTTGGAGCACTTCAGTTTGATGCTTGGATGTGGCACATGCATCTGACAAAAGGAAATACGCTTTTCCTATGGGTTAGTTGAGCTATTGCGTGGTTGACTTCAGTTAGAACTCATGTGGCAGAGTTTGGTGGAGTTGATGAGACAGTTGGTGGAGTTGTGTTCGGTTTAACTTAGTTGAACTAGTTGTATTTAGTCTAACTGATAAATACACTAGTGATGAGTGGTGTGAATTAATTATTAATTAATTTACTGTTGTCTGTCACTGATAAGCTAAATAACATCGGTTAAGCGCAGTAGCTTATTGAATGAGTTCGGTGGAGGACGGTGTTAGAGGTGGGTGAAAGGGTAGTCTACCTATATCGGTTAGCTAAACGCGGTTGCTGCCCAGGCTGATTGAGATTTTCAAAGAAGCAAGAGAGTTAACGAAATTGCGCAGTACAAGCCAGTGGGATTCGAACTTGGATCTCATCATTATTCATCTTGGATTGCGCAGTAGAGGCAGGCGGACTTGTGGAGGAGATTTGAACCTGTGACTTGTTCATCTTCCGTGCTAGTTTGTGTGTAGCATGTGAGATAGTGCTGAGAGCTGTGAGGAGCTTTGTGCTATGTATTTTTACATGTTATCTATCATTATAATATACAGATAGTTGGGGGTTTTCAGCTGTATGCTTTCCCCATTACATATTGTGTTATATGTGTGCTTGATTATGTTTTAATGTGCGCATGCGACTGCTTCTATTTCCGCATATTGATGATCAATTGTAGAAGAGGTTATGTATTATGCATGAAGCTTAAATAGTGTGTAATCATGATAATCTCGGTGAATAATTCAGAAAATTATTCAAATTTCTACATGGTATCGGAGCCGAAATTGATCATCGGATCTATTACAGTGATGACAATTTATTTCGGTAGACAGAGTCTGTAAGCGGGCCAGGTAGCCTCTGGATCCATCCTTTCTCTGAAAGGTGATATATCCAGTAAATGCCCCTACAGTCGATCTCTGTGCTAGAAATACTTTGTTCTCATAGATCGGAAGTAGTTGAGTTTTTGCTGGTGGAATTCGAATTTGCAGCAGGATTTGGAATTCGAATTTGCAGAAGTTTTCTTGGTGTCGAAGTCAAAATGTCTTTCAACGGATTGCGACTGGAGTATGCCCTTGAGGGCAGCTCGAATTATGTTGCATGGAAGGACGGAATGGAGGTGGTATTAGATGATAACGGGCTCAAGGAGTTCATAGAAGCTGAGATCCCAAAGCCTACTGATGCTGCTCAAGTTGAGGCTTGGCAAAAGAAGATGGCAAAGTGTCGAAGAATTCTGTTGGAGGGCGTGAGGGATCACATTGTATCCAGCATGCATGGAAAAGATTTTCCATATTTTATGTGCAAAGCGCTGACAGATTTATTCCAAAGCAAGAGTGACCAGAGGAAGTTGGTGCTCAAGGATAAACTCAGACATATAAAGATGGAGAAAGGCGACAGTATGCCCAAGTACCTCACGAAGTTCATCCAATGCAGGGATGAGCTGGAAAGTGTGGGGGTGACTGTAGATGATGAGGAATTGGTGAGCTTGGCTCTCCTTGGTCTTCGAAGAGTTGGCATGCCTATCGGGATTCTGGACTCTATCAATGGTGGGAGAAATTGCCGAGGATGGGAGCGACTTTGGTCGGATCTTGTGCAAGAGAATGGGCGGATACCGAGGACGGATCTTCATCAAAAGCATGCGATGATAAAAATTTCACTTTGTTTTGCCAAAAAGAAAAGAAGGGGAAAAGAGCAAAGAAAGCTTCTCATTTTCAAATTGTGAGCAAGAAACGGAGACATGTCCGAGTGAATTGTTTTTCCTTGTCACTAGCAAGACTAGCTCATCCTCCACTATCCGCGAGGAGAAGAAGAAAAATGACGAAATTTGCTTCGTCTTAACATTTTGGAGAGGCCTTAGCCTCGCGAGTTGAACTTTTGGATTTTTATTTGCGATGCATACTTAGTCTCAAGTGTGATTGGGATCGGTATGGTTTTTGGATGATGAGTCGTCTTTTCTGTAGTGGAGATCAGATTGTTTCGAGGATACGGATGAGAAAGATCTTGGAGTGCACATCGAGATAGGCGATGATGGTAGATACAGTGCGACCGGTATCGATACCATTTCCTTTGAGAGGGAGTCTGGTAAACCCTTCGTATTGAAGGAAGTGATGCATGTTCCAGGATTGAAGAAGAATCTGATCTCTGTGGCGATGTTAGAAGACAAGGGGTATGATGTTGTCTTCAGCGAGGGAAAGGCTTTCTTGCGCAGTAAGACAACTGGAGAAACCCGGAAGATAGGGGTTTGAGTCAAGAACCTTTATCAATTGCATGTAGATGGCTGTGCAGCAATGGCATGCAAGGCTGAAGGAGTGGTGAGCCGGGATGATGGCGAGTTGTGGCACCGGAGATTGGGCCACCTTCACCATGGAGCTTTGAAGATACTGCAGCAGATTTCTACTGGGCTTCCTAAAGGCACTCTTGCGCATTCAGATTAGTGCAAGGGGTGTACCTTGGGAAAATTTGTGAAAACCACCTTTCACGAGAAGGATAGTCGCGCCACGACGATCCTTGAGAGAATTCACACAGACATGTGTGGACCTTTCCGGTTGCTTCAATAGAAAAAGCACAGAATCTTTGTGTGATGTTTGTTGATGATTTTACGGAAGTGTTGGTCTTCTTCCCATGAGAAGAAGAGCGGGTTACATCAAAGTTACGAGATTCAAGGCGCTGGTTGAGAAGGAATAGGGGAAGCATGTGAAGGCTCTTAGGAGCGACAATGGTGGTGAATTCATCTCTGGCGAATTCAAAGACTTTTGCAGTGCAGAAGGGATTCGAAGAGAGCTCATAGCACCTCATAACCCACGGCAGAATGGGGTTTCTAAGCGGAAGAACATAATGATCATGGGTGCTGCACGGGCGATGTTGCATGATCAGGGCCTACCCCTTCACTTGTGGGCGGAAGCATGCAATACTGCAGTATATGTGCAGAACCATTGTCCTCACAAGATACTTGGCATGAATACACCGGAGGAGGCGTTTTCTGGCAAGAGGCCTGATATTTCCCATTTGAGGATTTTTGGTTCACCTGTCTACATGCATGTGACGAAGGATTCCAGGAAGAAGCTGGATCTAACCGCAGAGGTTGGGATATTTGTGGGGTACACTGATACACCCCACAACTATCGTGTGTGTTTTCCAGATATTCGCAAGACTATTGTGCGACGGGATATCAAATTTCAGGAGGAGAAAGCCATGTAGTGTTTGCTTGAGAGGGAGCCACACTTTCATGCAGATGAGGAGCTATTAGTTCCTAAGGATGAGTCTCAGGATGTGGATCAGCCACAAGATGAGGTTCATGGAGTGGAAGAGACCACTCATGCAGCGCCAATAACGAGAGGCTTGGCCGCACTGCGGGCGGGGCGGATCCAGATGAGAAGATTGTGGGACCACCTACGACACGGTGGGTGGGGCGTCCATGGGCCGGTACCTTTGGATACATGGCTCTTATGAGAAAGTGTATTGTGACAAAGCCATCCTCTTTCGAGGAAGCCGTGGAGGACCTCGCATGGGTAGATGCCATGGTGGAAGAGTATGATTCGATTGTCAGAAACAGTGCATGGGAGATTGTCCCGAGGTCGGAAGGGAAATCAGTGGTGGGTTCGAGATGGATCTAAAAATTGAAGCAGGTAGCTGACGGGAGTGTGGAGAAGTACAAGGTAAGATTTGTTGCCCGAGGCTTCTCACAGATGGATCGATTGTGGGGAGACCTTTGCACAGCCGCCGAGGGTATTCTTCCGTGGGGCGGTCCTAGCTCTCTCGGCGCGGTCTGGGGTGGCACATCCATCGGATGGATGTGAAAGGCGTGGTTCCTCAACGGATTCATTAGGGAGAAGAGTTGGCCACCGCAAAATTGCGAGTTATAGTTTCGAGATCTTCGAGCGGCAGGTCGCATGTGTGCGGACTCAGAAGAGCAATGTTTCATGGAGTTGAAGCAAGCACCCTCGTGCTTGGCCACACAGATAAAACAGATTATTCCAACTGGACCCGGATTCTCCAAGAGTGAGGCGGATCCTAACCTGTATCAGATTGTGGTGGAGGGGAAGTTGCTGATCATTGTACTGTATGTAGATGATATGATTTTGACGGGTGATGAGCTGTTGATACTTTCATGCGAGGATCTTGCTAGAGAGTTTGAGATGAAGGACTTGGGCCTCCTTCATTATTTCCTGGGATTGGAGATTTGGCAGCGCAGTGGTGGACTGTTTGTTTCTCGGGGTAAATATGCCCGAGAGATACTAGAGAGGTTCAACATGCATGGCTGCAAGCCTGTTGATACTCCTCTTCCTGGTGGTTGGAGGAAGGAGGATGCTACTTCAGCGGAGGTAGTGGATGCCACGCTGTTGCTAAAATTTCGGGTGGGAGTGGCGCTTATGTATCTGGTCAATACACGACCCGACATATGCTATGTTGTTAACCAGCTTTCACAAGGTATGGTTAAGCCTACCAAGCTCTTTTGGAAGGCGGGGAAGCATGTATTGAGATATCTCAGAGGCACATCGGGATATGGATTATGGTACAGACAGTCGGATGAGGTGAAGCTGTGTGGCTTCATGGATGCAGATTGGGCAGGGAGCCCAACGAACAGAAAGAGCACATCTGGAGGGATTTTCAGTATCGGGTTGACAACAGTTTGCTGCAGTACGGCGAAATAGAGAGATCCGGTGGCACTCGGTTCGAGCGGTGGTATGGCCGACAAGCTTGGCTGCATGCGAGGCCATATGGATGAGGAAGATCACAGTGGGGTTGGTAGTGGCAAGACTCTCCAACGATACATTGTGATAACGAGTTGCATAAAACTCTCGGCTAATCCGTGTTTCATGATGATCCGAACACATTGATAAGGTACCATCATATCAAGAATTGTGTGTTTTGATGAGAGAATCATATTGACTGCATATAAACCCCACCCGGAGGATTAGGATGCTGACATCTTGACGAAGGCGCTCACCAGGAGCAAGTTCGAATTCCACAGAGGCAGGATAGGGGTTGCGGATAATCCATATCTTGTTGAGAGGGAGTGATGAAAATGCAACAAGATGATGGAGCTTAGTGAAATGAAGTCGCCTTCACTAAGTGGGCCCGCAGGCTATTTTTGGCGCAAAGTCTATTTTTAGACTATGTCTATTTTTAGACATATGGATCATGGTCTATGAGTTGCAGGATGCTATTTATGGATGATTGGTGGAGTTGGTAAAAATAGATGGACCTCTATTTTTAGACATTGGGCGGTTTCTATTTTTAGACTGCCGGGCTAAAAATAGAACAGTCAAATATTATTAACCCTTAATAATATTTAGACTATAAACATTATCTTATCCTCTTAGAGCACTTCAGTTTGATGCTTGGATGTGGCACATGCAGCTGACAGAAGGAAATACACTTTTCCTAAGGGTTAGTTGAGCTATTGCATGGTTGACTTCAGTTAGAACTCATGTGGCAGTGTGAGTATGAGACCATAAACAGTTTTAGATTAGTTAGACTAGTTGTATTTAGTCTAAGCTGAAAAATACACTAGTGATGAGTGGTGTGAATTAATTATTAATTCATAAATCAACTAAATAACACATCGATTCGACGCAATGCATGGACGGAGTTCGGTGGAGACCGGTGTTAGAGGTGGGTGAAAAGGTGAGTCTACTATCGGTTGTGACTATAGTTGTGCATGAGATTTGCACACACATTTGGATGAGATGCCAATGAAAGTTATAACATGAATCAAACGCCCGGGGGGATTCAAACTTGGATCTCATCATTATTCATCTTGGATTGCGCAGTAGAGGCAGGCTAACAGGTGGAGGAGATTTGAACTTGTGACTTGTTCATATCTGAGCTAGTTAGTGTGTAACAATTGGAGATAGTGCTGAGAGCTTGTGAGGAGTTTTTACTATGATTGTTACATGTTCTCTATCATTATAATATACAGATAGTTGGGGGTTTTCAGCTGTAAGCTTTCCCCATTACATACTGTGTTATATGTGTGCTTGATTATGTTTTAATGTGCGCATACGACTGCTTCTATTTCCGCATATTGATGATCAATTGTAGAAGAGGTTATGTATTATGCATGAAGCTTAAATAGTGTGTAATCAGGATAATCTCGGTGAATAATTCAGCAAATTATTCAAATTTCTACAGTTTGGAGGTCCTGTCAATGGCAAGATGCTTAAACATTATTTCTGTCAAGAATCCTAGATTTAAATTTTTCATTCATTATACATAACATAGTATGAGAAAATTCAAAGAAAATACAAAAACAATGAAAGATAAGAAAATGAAAAAGAGGGCATAACAAAAGAGGTACAACCCCATACCCAAAAAATAGTCCTACTGAAAGTGTGCAAGCTAAATACCACTGCTGATTCAAAATGATATCTTGTTCAGTCATCTAGCCTAATCATGGTTGAACATGCTTTAAATTTATGTTGATAAGTTAGTAGAAACAATGATTGTTAAGATTATTTCAGACTTGACTTATAGGGAAATGATGGATTAGGAAAATGTAAAGATTCTGGTTCCACATGCTCAAAACAGAACCAAAGAGATAGATAAGGATGCATTACTAATGACAAATCACAGTCTTATCTTTCTAAATTACTTTTTATGCAAAATAATTTTGTGTGCAACTATTCTAAATGCCACAACCATGGTTAACCAGACTGTCTAAACCTGATTAGACCCATGTTTTAAATTTCATGTCAATAGATAGAGAATCAGGACTGCCAAACAGCTTAATCTTGGCAATCAAGTAGTTTAGGCAGAAAATAAAAGAGTTCAACAGCTTAATCTGAACTCTTGGAAGAAATAAGGATAGGATTAGATAGTTTATTTTTGTTTTCAAGAATAAATATGTCGAAGAGTTGTTGATCCAAATGCACTCAAAGAAGAAGAAAAAATGATAAGACAAGTAGGATTAGGTAAGTAGAAATGTTGTCAAGAGGAAATCATGTGTTGCAAATTGAAAAGGTTGTCTTTTCAGAGAAATGTCAGCAAATGAAAAGAAGGAAAATCTTCCCAATGGACAAGGCACTGATCTGCTGAAACTCAGAGATTTCATAAACTGAGGTTCTGGACACTTTGGAAGGAAAGTTTCCCTCCCCAAGTGGAGCCACTATTAGTCATCAGTAAATTTTGTTGATTATAAAAGGATGACTAAGCTGAAAAGCCTAGATTTCTAGAAACAATATTTAAGGGAACATTGTGAGTTCTAGAAATCTCACTGCCTTCATCATCCTAAACCTAACTGTTCTACTGAATTTACTTTATCTTTTGCCTTCCCAAAAATTTCACCCTGCCACTCCAAGAAAACTCCATTTTCTGGGCCTAATTTATTCATTTTATCACCCCACCTACACCCTCATTCATCACCTTTTTTCCCTCTGAAATCCATTTTCCTTTCCCTCTAAAAACCCTTGAAATCCCCTTTCATTCCTCATTTTCCCTAAAAAGGCTTTGAAAACCATGTAAAAACCCTTTTACATTGTTTTTGCCCAAAAATTTGGCCTATTGGACCCTGTCAAAACCTTACAAAAACCCTGTTTTTGTATTAAAATCCACCTTTGGCAAAAAATTAGGCCTTAAGCCCCTTTCGCTTAAGCCCTAGCCCCCTCGCTCATACAACCCTGACCCGTCCTTCCGCTATTCTCCTAAGCCCCTTTCCTTCTCGACCGCCCGTCCCTTCTACCCCCACAGGACCTTTTCCCTCAGCCTATCCTAAGCCCCTTCCCTACCCTAAACTTCACTTCCACCCTTTGTATTTTTTATATAACCCGACCTTATAAAAAACACCCAAAAATTTGGAAAATTGAAAATGTGGGCCCCCTCCTTTCTATTTTTCTTACTCCCTTAGTCAAGCCATCTCGACTGTTGATCAAAAGCCTTGTGCCCTGATCCGATGGCCACCGCGTTCCCACCCCTCATCTCATTTCCTAACACAACACCACGCTACCCGAAAATTTCTTCCACATCACCACCCCGGCCCCACTCTCCACTCAAATCCTCCACCCCATCTTCAGACTCCACCTGCACCGTTGATCTCGCTCCTCGAGATCTGACGGTCTAAATCTAATATCGCGCAGGTTTTTGAAAAAGGGTTTAACAGCCCCAATCCGCATGAAAATTTTGGTTTAGCCCTAGACTCGTGGCAATCACCCAGTGGTATCATGCAGCACTAGGCCAAAACCACTTACCGCCCTATATTCACGTGATAAACCACTGCGATTTTCATGAAACCGCCTTCCCCCCTCCCGCACCAAATTTAAAACTTCTTCGCCCTAGCTCACATTTCCTCGTGATCTCGCCTCCAAGATCATTCCCCTCCACCCTCTTTTCCTCTGCAGATTGCCCCCCCAAAACCCTCAGAAACTCAAAAAATGAAGTTCAATCGACTCTCGTAGGTTTTAAAGTTAACATTTGTTTGTATGTTGCAGGTTTAATGGCGTTGATACCCAAAAGGCTCTCCCAATGTCCATAAATGATTAAATACCTTCTGGATGACAATTCAAGGGTCTTGGTTCGAATTATGAATATCGGAGGGCCTTTTCTCAGGGTCTGATCGATGATTACTCATGATCATCGATCGATCAGGAACCCTTAAACCCATGAAGAAACCCTGCCTGCACAGAAAGAATAGATACATTCATAGAAGCAAAGAAGGAAATAAAGGACAGGAAGATTAAAGGGCTAAATTACAGATCAAAGAATAAGCAGAAGATGAGCCCTTTAAGACAGATATTAAAGAACAAAGGCTAAAGCTTAAAGGATAAAAGATAATGAATCAAACAATTATTAAGCAGAAATGGAGAAAATACAGTAAGACAAGTTATTAAATCAAAATCAAGGTTAAAGGTTAAAGCATAATTTCCTTTTCTTTTGAAATAATAAGAATGCACCCAATGCATTTTTCGATGAAATGAGAATCTACTTAATGCATGCTTTTAATGAAAGAGAATGCACTCAATGTGATTTTTAGCTTTCAATCATTAAAAATGTAATCTAAGTTCAATGATGGATCTCAACAATGACTTTTCAATGCAATGTGATCTAATGCACTTTAACAAAAAGCAAACTTTAAGATGAAAACTAAATGAACGCAAATTTCCTTAATGGAAGGATGAATGCAAAAGGGATGCAAACAAACACTAAGAATGCAATCGTTGTTTTAAACACTTCATAACGAAATTCCTAAAAAGGCTACAAAACATATGAGGTCAAGCACAAAGAGGACTTCCAAATTGTAAGCTCAAAACAAGGCATTCATTCCATTTTACATCAAGCAATCATAGAAAGAAGAATTTGCAGCTGAACAATGAGCAATGTAATCTATGCTCACAAGAAAACAAGCAGACCAAATGAACTCAGATAGACACTTGAAACTTGAATACTCAATCAACCAAAAAGCAAAACGCAATCAACTAGAGATGGCTCACCAAGAAAGGAGACTGACTCAATCAGCATGGTGGTGTCCCGCAAAGCATGCAACTAGGCAATTGATGCACAGTCCTAGAAAAACTAGGATGTAAGGATGCATGTCCGAACAAGAAAAAAAGCCAAAAACAAAACCAAAAAGCCAATCAAACCCACTTGAGTGAAGGGGAGAACATGTAAATCATACAAAGAAAGGACCGGAAGGTCAAGACACACTGCTGAAGGACTTAGGGAAAAAAACTTAATTTTTCACACACCTTGAAATTGGCACCACTTTTGTGGGTGAAACTAGTGCCAACTGGCGCGACTTGCTCACTAACAACTAGTGCCAATGGCCAATTGGCGCGACTTGCTAACTGACAACTAACGCCAATGGCCAATTGGCACAACTTGCTAACTGAAAACTTGTAGAAATTATATAACTAATGTGTTATACATCCAATATTCTCCTGATCACACACTATTTTAACTTCATGCACAATACAGAATCTCTTCTACTATTGATCATCATATGTGGAAATTAAATCAATTTCATGCACACATTGAAACCATAAAAATTCACACATATGAACACAGTGTTTTAACGGGAAAGCCTGAAGCTAAAAACCCCAACTATCTATATATAATATATGTCATAGAGATCATGTAACAATCCTCATACAAAGCTGATCATATCAAGCTCTCAGTTGAATACAATCGCTACACACTAATCAGGCCCGATCTAGCAAATCCATGCACCGATCTTTGCCACCTGCTAGCCTGCCTCTATTGTGCAATCCCTGCTGAAGAATGGCTCTGAATGAACTCGAATTGGTCCAGCCTTGCTCACGTAATCCTCATTGGCATCTCTACTCTGTGTTAGATGCAATCAATGCATCACTATAGTCACAACTAATAGTCATCTTTCCCTTTCACCTATCTCTCCACTGGTCTCCATTGAAACTGTTCATGCATTGTAGTTAACTGATGTATTCTTTAGTTGATTAATGATTTAATATTTAGTGAATTAATTATTAATTAATTCACACCACTCTCACTAGTGTATCAATTAGTTAGACTAGATACAACTAGCTCAACTGTGTCTAACTAAGTTAAACTGAACACAACTCCACCAACTACTTCTACAACTCCACCAAACTCTGTCACATGAGTTCTAACTGAAGTCTCCATGCAATAGCTCCATTTAACCCTCAGGAATAGCGTAATTCCTTATGTCAGCTCTTGTGCCACATCTATGCACTTAACTGAAGTGCTCCAAGAGAATAAGTTAATGTTTAGAGTCCAAATATTATTATGAGATAATAATATTCGACATATCTATTTTTAGACTGGCAATCTAAAAATAGATTCTGCCCAATATGTCTAAAAATAGAAGTCCATCTATTCTTCCAACTTGACCAACCATCAACAAATAGCATCCTACAACTCATAGAATATGATCGACATGTCTAAAAATAGACATAGTCTAAAAATAGACTTTGCGCCAAAAATAGCCTGCGAGCCCACTTAGTGAAGGCAACTCTTTTCAGTAAGCTCATCATCTTGTTGCAATCTCAACACTCCCTCTCAACAAGATAGGGATTATCTGCCACCCCGATCCTGCCTCTATGGTATTCGAATTTGCTCTTGGTGAGCGCCTTCGTCAAGATATCAGCATCCTAATCCTCCGTAGGACTGTAAGAAAGTAACATGATCTTCCGCTGCACACAATCTCTGATATGATGATACCGGATATCAATGTGTTTAGATCTATCATGAAATACTGGATTAACCAAGATTTTAATGCAACTTTGATTATCACAATATATCACAGTAGGATCTAAGTGTGAACCGAACAACCCGACTAGGATCTTCCTCATCCATATAGCCTCGCATGCAGCCAAACTTGCTGCCATGTACTCGGCCTCCACTGAACTGAGTGCCACGGATCTCTTGTTCCTGATGTCTTTCAAAAAGCTATTTGTAGACACGATGGAAATCTTTGAATATATCCCTCAGGATACTAGGTAGATTGGGCTCCGTTTTTTTTTTTTTTTTTTTGCCAATCTACATCATTGAAGCCAGGCCGCCTCAACTCATCCACCTATCTGTACCATAATCCATATCTTGATGTGCCTCTAAGATATCTCAATACATGCTTGCCTGCCTTCCAAAATATCTTGGTAGGCTTAACCATAGCTTGTGAAATCTGGTTCACAGCATAGCATATGTTTGGTCGTGTATTGACTAGATACATGAGTGAACCAACCAACTGTCGATAAACAGTGGCATCCACTACCTCTACCGATGTAGCATCCTCTTTCCTCCAACCACCAGGAAGAGGAGTGTCGATAGGCTTGCAGCCTTGCATGTTGAACTTCTCCAGTATCTCCCGGGCATACTTGCCTTGAGACACAAACAGTCCATCACTACGTTGCCAAATTTCCAATCCCAGGAAATAATGAAGGAGGCCCAATTCCTTCATCTCAAACTCCTTTGCAAGATAATAATTGCATGAGAGTATCAATTGTTCATCACCTGTCAAAATCAAATCATCTACATAAAGTACAATGATCAGCAACTTACCCTCCACCACAATTTGGTATAGGTTCAGATCTGCCTCACTCTTGGTGAATCCAAGACCGGTGAAATAACTGTCTATCTGTGTGTACCAAGCACGAGGTGCTTCTTTCAGCCCATACAACGCTCTTTTGAGCCTGCACACATGCGAATCGTTGCTGAAGATCTTGAAACCTTCGGGCTGCTCTATGTACACCTCCTCCTCAATGACTCCGTTGAGGAACGCAGTCTTCACATCCATCTGATGAATGTGCCAACCCATCTGCGCTGAGAGAGCTAGGATGCTCCATATGGAAGAATACCTTGCGACAAATGCAAAGGTTTCCTCATAGTCGATCCCCTCAATATGTGAGAAGCCCTGGGCAAAAAATCTTGCCTTGTACTTCTCGACGCTTCCGTTAGCAGCTTGATTCACTTTGTAGATCCATCTCGAACCTACCACTGATTTCCCTTCCGGCCTTGGGACAATCTCCCATGCACTATTTCTGACAGTCAAATCATACTCTTCCACCATGGCATCTACCCATGCAGGGTCCTCCATAACTTCCTCGAAAGAGGATGGTTCTATCATGATACACTTGCTCATCAAATCCATGTATCCAGTATATCATTCAGGTGATTGTCTCTATCTGCGTTGTGATGTAGGTGCTCCTACAATCTTCTCTGCATCAAGATTCAGTCACTTAGCTTCTGTAGTGCGCTTCCACCCTCTAATGTTTGGCGCTGCATGAGTGGTTTCTTCCACTCCATGAACCTCCTCTTGTGGCTGATCCACATCCTGAGGCTCATCCTTAGGAACTAATAGCTCCTCATCTACATGCAAGTGTGGCTCCCTCTCAAGCGAACACTTGATGGCTTTCTCCTCATGAAATTTGATATCCCGTCGCACAACAGTCTTCCGATTGTCTGGCAAATACACACGATAGTTGTAGGGTGTTTCTGTGTACCCCACAAATATCCCAACCTCTGCGGTCGGCTCCAGCTTCTTCCTGGCATCCTTCGCCACATGAATGTAAACAGGTGAGCCAAAAATCATCAAATGAGAAATATCAGACTTCTTACCAGAAAATGCCTCTTCGGGTGTACTCATGCCAAGTACTCTATGAGGACAATGGTTTTGCACATAAACTGCAGTGTTGCAAGCTTCGGCCCACAGATGTATGGGAAGGCCCTGATCATGCAACATTGCCCGTGCAACACCCACGATCATTCTGTTCTTTCGCTCCGTAACCCCATTCTGTTGTGGGTTATGAGGCGCTATGAGCTCTCTTCGAACTCCTTCTACGCTGCAAAAGTCTTTGAATTCGCTAGAGAAGAATTCACCACCATTATCGCTCCTAAGAGCCTTCACCTGCTTCCCCAACTCTTTCTCAACCAGTGCCTTGAACTCACAGAACTTTGAGAATGTCTCACTCTTCTTCTACATGAAGAAGATCCAGCACTTACGAGAAAAGTCATCAACAAATATCACATAATACCTGTGCTTTGCTGTCAAAGCTACTGAGAAAGGTCCACACACGTCTGTGTGAATTCTTTCAAGGATCGTCGTGGTGTGAATATCCTTCTCATGAAATGTGGCTTTCACAAATTTTCCCAAAGTACATCCCTTGCACTGATCTGACTGCGCAAGTGTACCTTTGGGAAGCCCGGTAGAAATTTGCTGCAAAATTTTCAAAGCCCATGGTGAAGATGGCCCAATCTCCTGTGCCACAATTCTCCCTCATCCCAGCTCACCACTCCTTCTGCTTTTCCTGCCATTGTTGCGCAACCATCTACCTGCAATTTATAAAGGTTCTTAACTCGAACCCCTATCCTCTGGGTTTCACCAGTTGCCTTACTGCGCAGGAAATCCTTTCCCTCGCTAAAGACAACATCATATCCCTTGTCTTCCAACATCGCCATAAAGATAAGATTCTTCTTCAATCCTGGAACATGCATGACATCCTTCAAGATGAAAGGTTTGCTAGACTCCCTCTCAAATGAAATGGTCCCGAAACCAGTCGCACTGTATCTACCATCATCACCCATCTCGATGTGCACTCCAAGATCCTTCTCATCCAGATCAGTAAACAAATCTTTGTCTCCGATCATATGGAAAGACAAACCACTGTCAAGAAACCACACTGATCCCATCACACTTGAGACCAAGCATGTGATCAACGAAAAATCCAGCTCAAACTACAAGGCTAAGGCCTCTCCAGCTGCAGATCCAGCAGCCTGCTTATTTTTCTTCTTCTGTGGACAATTAGTGGCGTAATGTCCATGTTGGGCCGTGGTAAACACTTCACAGGAGGTTGCTGTCACATGCACACAGCACACTTTTTGATTGAGAGGGATTTTCTTTCCTTCCCTTCCTTGCTTTTGGTAGCCAAGCGCAGCAATTTCTTCATCTTCATTCTTCGACAGACATTTCATCCCTGATTTCTGCCTTGCTCTCTTGCAAAAGTCAGCCCAGTATCCCATCCTGGCAGTTTCTCCCGACCATTGACAGAGTCCTCATAGGAATGCCAACTCTTCGGAAGCCCAAGGAGATCCAAGCTCACCAAGTCCTCTTCATCTACAGTAACCCCCACACTTCCCAGCTCATCCCTACACTGGAAAAACTTCGTGAGGTACTTGGGTATACTGTCGCCCTTCTCCATTTTTATTTTCTTGAGTTTTTCTTTGAGCGCCAACTTCCTCTGGTCACTCTTGCTTTGGAAGAAGTATGTCAAAGCTTTCCACATCAAGAATGGAGAAGCTTTACCATGAAGGCTGGACACTATGTTATCCTTCACACCTTCCAATAGAATCCTTTGACACTTTGTTGTCTTCTTTTGCCATGCGTCAAGTGCGGCAACATCGCTAGAAGCAGGTTTTGGAATTTCTGCATCTATGAACTCCTTCAACCCATTATCCTCTGGCACCCTCCATCCTGTCCTTCCAATAAATATAATTCAAGCTGCCCTCAAGGGCATACTCCAATCACAATCTGTTGAAAGACATCTCAACTTCGACACCAAGAAAACACTACTGCAAATTCGAATTCCACCAGCACAAAACTCAATCGCTTCAATGATTTGCAATTGCTCCAATGATTAATATAGCTCTGATACCATGTATAAATTATATAACTAATGTGTTATACATCCAATATTCTCCTGATCACACACTATTTTAACTTCATGCACAATACAAAATCTCTTCTACTATTGATCATCATATGTGGAAATTAAATCAATTGCATGCACACATTGAAACCATAAAAATTCACACATATGAACACAGTGTTTTAACGGGAAAGCCTGAAGCTAAATAAATATTTATATATAATATATGTCATAGAGATCATGTAACAATCCTCATACAAATCTGATCATATCAAGCTCTCAATACAATACAATCACTACACACTAATCAGGCCCGATCTAGCAAATCCATGCACCGATTTTTGCCACCTAATAGCCTGCCTCTACTACGCAATCCATACTGAAGAATGGGTCTAAATGAACTCGAATTGGTCCAGCCTTTCTCACGCAATCCTCATTGGCATCTCTACTCTATGTTGGATGCAATCAATGCATCACTATAGTCACAACTGATAGTCATCTTGCCCTTTCACCTATCTCTCCACTGGTCTCCACTGAAACTATCCATGCACTGTAGTTAACTGATGTATTCTTCAGTTGAATAATGATTTAATATTTAGTGAATTAATTATTAATTAATTCACACCACTCTCACTAGTGTATCAATCAGTTAGACTAGATACAACTAGCTCAACTGTGTCTAACTGAGTTAAACTGAACATAACTCCACCAACTACTTCTACAACTCCACCAAACTCTGTCACATGAGTTCTAACTGAAGTCTCCATGAAATAGCTCCACTTAACCCTCAAGAATAGCGTAATTCCTTCTGTCAGCTCCTGTGCCACATCTGTGCACTTAACTGAAGTGCTCCAAGAGAATAAGATAATGTTTATAGTCCAAATATTATTAAGAGCTAATAATATTAGACATATCTATTTTTAGACTGGCAATCTAAAAATAGATTCCGCCCAATATGTCTAAAAATAGAAGTCCATCTATTTTTCCAACTTGACCAACCATCCACAAATAGCATCCTGCAACTCATAGAATATGATTGACATGTCTAAAAATAGACATAGTCTAAAAATACACTTTGCGCCAAAAATAGCCTACGGGCCCACTTAGTGAAGGCGACTCTTTTCACTAAGCTCATCATCTTGTTGCAATCTCAACAAAACTAGCGCCAATCGGTGAAAATGTCAGCAAAATAAAAGTGACAATGCCTGAAAAAAGAAAAAACAAAGAATTTCTCCCAACCAAGACCAGACTCACCACTTCAAGCAAAAAATAAAAGATCTTAATTGATGAAAAACATAGGAAAAAAATAGGGAAATGTTCATTCGAATAAACTCGTCGAATGACAAAGACCTCAAAGAGTGACAAACTCAAAGGAAAATCCCCAGCAGAGTCGCCAATTTATTGTCCAGGGAAATCCCCTCTGCGGACATAGGCGATCCCTCTAGCCCTAGGGTGGGTCTAGCAACTACAAGAACATACTAACATCTACCTTCCTAGATTGTAAATGAAATTTAGAGCAAGGAAGATGACCTACCTTGTCCTGATGCTATGTTGTCGTATTACGTTGAAGCTTCTTGATCCGTTGTTCTTATCAAGCTCGATACAAGCTGCTACCAACGTTCGATTGCCTGTGCAGACAGTCAAGACACCACAAAAAACGTAAAATCACGACAAACATAAAGCAATTACAACCTATCTAACTGATCCAGGAATGTTATAAATCTCATTATAAATGTAAACAAGAGTGGAAGATAAACATCAGATGCATTTTATTATGATAAAGACAAGGGAGTTTACAACCAAGCCTTGATGTTGAGGCTCTCCTTCGGCAGATCTGTATCCAAGCACATTTGTAACACCCTCATAAACAAAGGTCCAATATCTTACTATGTTCCCAACACACAAAAACTGTCACACTCTGCACTATTCTCCGGAAGCTATAATTACTTCTCCTTTCTATCATCCCTAACTAAGGTTGTAGAGCTGAAGGAGGTCTCCCTATATAACAATGGAGGAGGAGTTTATGGGCCCTCAAATAATGGGAAAAGAGATTATCCTTTGGATTAGTTCCTATTTCTTGGGAGCAAGAAGCCCAAAGGGGAATTCCTCGTCCATATCCTCAAAACAAATTTCCATCTTGTCGCCTTGCGAAGCTTCTAGTCGTGGAAGCTTCTTTTCTATTTAAAAAGATTTCCAAAACAGGATCAGAGCGGGTCCGACAATAAGACAGAGTGTCAATCAGCACGGGCCTCAGTGTAAATTTTGCTATCGGCGCGGGTCAGACACTGAGTGAAAGCGCCGACCTTGAAATCTAGGTTTTTACAACTTTTAGAAAAGTTGTAAAGCGAGATGAATTGGCAGACAAAATGTGGTTCAGGGGTATGTATTCCATGCTTGGAAAGTACACAAGGGTCACTGTATGGGTCCTCCAAGATCAAGGAACGAGGATTACATGGATAGTGACAAATTTCTATGTAACACATGGACTTCACCAATTTCATCGTCTGGTATTCTAACTGGTAAACCTATAGTGAGTACTGAATGTCTTGATCCTTTATACACATCATCAGGGCAATATCAAGTTGGTCCTTCTGGGTCTATTCCATCCAGTACCATATCAACTGGACTACCTACATTTGGAGAGAAATATTTTCTGTCTTATTATCCTCCTCATGGTGGGGGGCAACCTTTGGTCACCCACTTTGAAATTACTCCGTCATTTTTTAGTCAACCAAATGTCGAAATGAATGTTTGTCATTGGTAGCCCACTCTGCCCATCCAACCACAAACGATTGTACACTCGTATCAACCAGTTCAACCTGTTACACCCACATCACTCCCACTTGTTAATACATCTTTACCCCTATTGCAGAATCAAAATTTTGTACAACAAAAATTTTAGGCGTGTCCTTCAAATAAATACCATCAAGTATTGGGCCCACAAAATCCAACTCCTTCAACCAATTTACAACAACAAACTGTACCTGGAATCATATATTCACAAGTTGGTTTACCATATTATGGGATGTCATAGCCACAACCAGGTTATACTTATCCTCAATCGAATCCAAGTTATCCTAATTTGGGTTATAACATTGGTAGACAGACCCCTTGGCAGCCTCATGCGCAAATGCCTTAACCTTCATTTCAGCAAGTATTTTCTTATCAAAACAACCCCTATCTAGGTTACCAACAACAGATTCCTTATGCTAATGCTCAAAGGCCTGTTGCTCAAGAAATTCCATCATACCCTGGCTATGCTTAACCTAACCTTAATAGATAGTTGCTCTTCGTTGAAACTTTAGAGTTACCAGATTTAAATCGGCTAACCAATGATCCAATCAACTATGCTCCTTGGTGGCCAGTGATACCTCACAAATTACCCTCGGATATTCCTAAGTTCAATGGAAACCCTAGGGAAGACCCGTCGACTCATGTTATGACTCATCATTTGTGGTGTTCATCAAACTCCCTGAATGATGACTCTGTTCGACTACATCTTTGCTAGCGTATGCTTACTGGTCCGGCTACAAAATGGTAAATTGAGTTTCCTATATCTTCTTTTGATAATTTCACTACCCTAGCTACTGTCTTTTTGACTCCCTTCAATTTAATCATACGATATGAAACTGGAACGGAACTCTTGACCAATTTCAAACAAACTAATGCTACTCACATTTCTGATCATATTCATGAGTGGCGTCGTCGTCGTAGAATGGTTAAGACATTTGTTCATGATCAACTCCTTTTTGAGTGGTTCATTAAGTCCCTATTACCATCTATAACTGAGGATGTGGCTAAGGGTGGCGTCATCATTGAAGATCAAGTCATTGCTCGTGCCCAATATTTATACTTGATCTATACCTAATCTAGCACATTCTATGAAAAAATTCCTAATGCGTCACGATCTAATTTTACTATTCCTCCACAATTAAAGGACTCTCATGCCGGAGACGGTTTTATTGGTACTACAAGCACACATCATACTACTGCATCTGATCCTACACCTTCTTCCAAAATCAATGTCGTGTCATTTGACAAAGGAAAAAGTGACAAGCAACCCGGAAGTAAGAAAAAAGGGAAATCTAAGAAAAAGCAAACTTCTAACCTACAGGAAAGATCATTTGATCAATAATCTGGATTTAGGAAACCTTGTTATCCATGCATAATTTGTAATGAGGAACACTTTGTTCGATATTTTCCTCACCGCGCTGAAGTCTCAAAAATAATTAATACTTCACATGTGTCAGTTGTGTTGACAGATCCGTTTCCAAATATGGACACAAATTTGGTTGCTACGGATCCAGCTTCTAGTTCCCAAGTGCTTATGTTATCTGTCACAGAACCTTCAACATATATTTTGGTGACAACACGTAATAAATATTATGGTAGTCAGGCAACTGATCAACCTACTACCTCGACTATGCATCCGTCTACGGAATTGGTACCCCCTACTGCCATTCCTGTATTGACAATCAAGCCACCGAAGGGAGTCGTTCAAAAATCGACATATAATCCTCGAGCAAGAGCTACTCAAAACTATAATATAGTTGAAGATTTGGCTCAATCCCCTTCAGCTATGTCTATTCTTGAGGTATTGCAAAATTCTCCCTCTCAGAAACAGGCTTTATTATCAGCTATTGGTGGAATTGATCCGAGTGATTCAAATATCATCATCTTTAATCACATGGGCTATGTGCCACAATTACCAGCAAAATTGGCATTCTCCATACAAGTAAATCTTCTTAATCACCTTGTTCATCATACTATTATTGATGAGGGAGAATCTACATGCATTATGTCTCTAAACTGTTGGAAGTCACTTGGTTCGTCGCGCTTATCTCAATCATCAACAATGTTGAAGGCTTTCGATGGACATACATATAAGCCTTGTGGTATTATCAATAACCTGCATGTTGAACTAGGGGGGAAAAGAGTGAATGTTGATGTTAAGGTTGTTGACGGACCCCTTGACTATAATATTCTACTTGGAAGGCCAAGGGTATATGCTATGACTGCAATTGTTTCTACATATTTTAGAATGATCGCCTTTCCATCATCAATTAGCTATCCTTCTTTTCCTCTGCTTCGCAGGTAATCGGAAGTGTTATGTTTGTTCACACACCCCAACTAGCACTTCAGAACATTGGTGTAGGACTCTTAAAGGATTCCACTCTCATGGGAACCTTTTCATTACTGCCGCTGCGATGTCAGCATAAAATTTAAGTATAGAGACCTACTACATGATCTCTTCCACTCCATGTGGTTTAAGGAAGAGTATGGGTGATGCTAAATTTGCTACGTTGGATGAGTTTTTTCTGCCTAGCCCTATTGAGTTGGCATAGCAATCAATCTATCTAGCTTGGGCAGAGAATCCGAAATCAACGTCGCTGGTTGTTTGGGTTGATCGTTTCTTAGATTTTGGTACTCCCTCTAATCCTTTTTCCTCAAATTTCTTGATAGATGAGAATATTTTGGAATCCATGATGTCAAAAGGATAACCATGGGAATATTATCATCATCATTCCCATCTTCCTGTTTATGAAGAAAATTATCTTAGTGAACTATATCACCCATCAATCAAAAATTTCTTTTCGAATTATTTACCTATTAATGCAATTGATTCTGAGAAAAATTTGTCAAATATTGAAGAAACCATTTCTATTGATATTTTGACCAAACTGGATGTTGTAGAAAATATTCATGTCAGCGTATATTGTTCTTCATCACAACTCAAAACATATTGCTCTCTCTTTCATGAATTCCATGATGTAATTGCTTGGTCTTACAAGGAAATGTCAGGCATAGATACTAGTATCGTTGAACACACTATTAATATGTATCTTAATGTCAAACTAGTGCATCAACGCCTTCATCTTGTTCATCCAAAGAAGGTCGCTGCCATTAAAGCAGAAGTTGAGAAAATTTTGCATGATGGTTTCATTTACCTTGTTCCATTAACTGAGTGGGTTTCCAACGTCATTCCTGTCATGAAAAAACAAGGAACCATCAGAGTGTGTGTTGATTATCGGGATGTCAATATGGCTTGTCTGAAAGATAAATATCCTACTCCTTTTATCAACCAGATCATTGATGATTGTGCTGGATGTGAAATATTTTCATTTATGGATGGATTTCCCGGCTACAATCAAATCAATATCCGCCCAAAGGATCAACATAAGACAACATTCATCTATCCTTGGGGCACATTCACTTATAGGAAACTATCATTTGGTTTAAAGAATGCTGGGGCAACATTTCAAAGAGAAATGGATTATGTTTTCAATGACATCAAGCACATTGTTCAACCCTATCTAGATGATTTACTTGTGCATTCACGAAATCAGACTGATCACCCGATGCATTTGAGAGCCATATTCTTATGCTACCGACAATACAAATACGCTTCAATCCACGTAAATGTGTTTTTTGTGTTGGTTCTGGTCATTTGCATGGATTCGTAGTCTCAAAATAAAGAATTCGAATCGACCCATTGAAGGTTCAGGCCATTCTTGATTTTCCTACGCCATCAAATTTACTTCAAATATAGAAACTTCAAGGAAAGGCTAACTTCCTAAGGAGGTTCATACCTAACTACGCTGAAATGGCTAAAGGATTTACTCGGCTCTTGAAAAAAGGGGTTCCCTTCCATTGGGACCAAGTTTCACAAGCTTATTTCGATTTTGTCAAGGATACTCTTGTCTGAGCATCATTAATGTATCCCCCCAATTATAAGAGTGATTATTTCCTATATATCATCGCCGTTGATACGACCATTTCTATGGTATTGGTCCAAGTATAAAATGGGATAGAACATCTAATCTATATTTGAGTCGTAATCTCAATGATACGGAAGTTAAGTATTCATACATAGAAAAGCTTGCCCTGGCAGTCGTTCAAGTTGTCCAAAGATTTTGCCACTATATCTTGTTCCGAAAGACCATTATCATTTCGGACTGCAACCCCATGACTTATATATTATCATGCAATTACTGTGGGGAAATATTGAAAATGGATTTTCATTTTGCAGGAAATTTATTTGGAATTAATAAAACCCAATTCAAAGAAGTCTTTAGTTTTGGCTGAGCTTCTTTGTGACCTTCCCTCTGATAATACTGCTACTACGTCAGAACCATCAATTCCTGACAAGTCTATGTTTTTGATCGGATCATCTGATGCTTAGTATGGATATTTCTTCATTTATCTCCAAACTCAAACTTTTCGGCCTGATACCTCTCGCTCTGAACAACGACGTATTCGATACCAAGCCAAAGATTATCTGATCGTCGGCGATACACTTTTTTGTCATGGTGTCGATAAAATTTTAAGAAGGTGCCTCACTCATGAGGAGGTCAAAAATGTTTTAAATGATTGTCATGTTCGGGCTTGTGGTAGAAACTTGTCTAGATATGCTACCACGCAAAAGATACTTCGCGTCAATTACTTTTGGCCTACCATATTTCGCGACTGCATCCTCGCGATCAAAATTTGTCATGCGTGCCAGATTTTTTATCATAAAATATGCAAATCGCCAGCTCCAATGCATCATGTTATCTCTGTGGGACCATTTTGAAAATGGGGTATTGACTTCATGACCTGTAACCCTCATTCGTCTGGGGGTGCATGGTTATATTATTGTCGCAGTAAACTACTTTATGAAATGGGCTGAAGCGATGCCTACATTCAACAACACAGGACAAACAACTGCATTGTTTTTCTTTAATCATGTTATTGCACGGTTTGGGGTCCCACAGGCTACAGTTACAAATCATGGGAAGCATTTTCGCAACCACATGATGACGGAATTGACTGCCCAGTTAGGATTGTCACATGATAATTCTACTCATTATTATCCACAATCAAATGTACAAGTTGAGTCTATCAACAAGATTCTTAAACATATGCTTCAACGAATGATACGAGTTCATAAAAGAAACTGGAATTTGATCCTATACTTGGCCTTGTGGGCATACTGAACTTCGGTGAGAAACGCAATCGGATTTACTCCCTTTCAATTGGTGTATGGCCTGGAAGCTATCTTACCAATCCAATGTGAAATACCATCGTTAAAACTCGTAATCGACTTGTTATCTGACACCTCAGAAGAAGAAGCGCGTCTTTTTAACCTCATCCATCTTGATTAAATACGTCGTGAAGCCCAATTGGCCAACGAAGCACATAAGAGACGTATAAAGGCGCAATACGAAAAAAATGTCCAGCCTCGCATTTTCTCAGAGGGTGACTTGATCCTTCTTTATGATCAAGAAGCTAATGTAATAGGTACAGAGAAATTTGAGCCATTATGGCATTTCCCCTATATTTTCAAAATAGTTCTTGCTAAGGGTGCCTATGAGTTGGTAGATTATGATGGAATTCCGTTGGCGCAACCCAGGAATGGGTTGTATTTGAAACGTTATTATGCTTAATCATGAGCATAGTAATTTTTTGTATTATATTGTATATATATGTTGTTCATTTGCATTCATTGTCTTAGTTTGTTTTTTAGAGTTTTCTTGACGTTAGTAATCCGATTTACATTTCATTGCAGATGTCTAAAAATTTGGAACCATTTGTTGGATATGCCGATGGTGCTAGTCATAATATGCATAATCTATCCTCTGCAACGTGGGCCATTTTCGCTCCGAACGGCGAGTTGGTGATTTATCGAAGGATTTGTATTGGTAGATCGACAAAAAATATCGCTGAGTATAGCATGTTGATCGAAATTCTTTCTGATGCCATTTCATTTGGTATTAATCACATTATCATAAGGTTAGACTCACAACTTGTGGTATTACAACTTACTAGTGTTTATACTGTTAGAAATCCAACACTGCATCGTTTGTTCCTAAGAGTTCGACTTTTGGAAAGACATTTTGATTTTATTCAATATCAACACATTTCCAGAAATTTGAACACATTGACTGATTCTTTGGATAATCAAGTTTTAGACATATATTTGCAACACGTGTAAAGAAAAACATTCACATAATTGAATAGGATTGTGCAATAAACATAGGAAAACATTGAAATCAAATAGATAGATAGTTATAGGTTTTTACAAAAATTTGTGCCCAAGGCACATTGGTCATCTGACCTCAAAATGTATGCAACATGTCAAAATTAAACTAGTGGTGCTCATGGTAACATGCTATAGATCTAGCTATCCCATGCAGTAACCACATCCAGTGGTTAGGAACGCTTATAGTGTGGCGCTGCAATAGCATGGGTAACTCTTCGATTTGGCAATTCGGAATCCTAAAGGTCAACCCCTCTATGTGCTGCCAAAGCTCAGTCAGAGTCTCAGCCATGTCTAGATCCTGAAGGAGTGCTCTCTCGATAGCCCTCTCTGTTGGCTCATCTTCTCCATGCTCTTGTTCCTCCGCCAGTTGAACTCGACCAACATCTTCATTACATCAAAACTTTAGTTCAGTCTTGGAAAAACATCAAAAATACAAAAAAATCATATAAACCTTAGGAAAATAAAAAACATGGTCAAAACATTCTTACCTATTGTACCCCATTAAGAGCCTTCTGGTAAGGCTAAGTTTGGATCTCCTCGGAAATCGATGTTTGCGTATGCATACTCATAAATGGCGACAACCTGTCGCCTAAACCAAGTGAAGAACGTAGTTGAGAAAACAATGGTAGATTGGCCTGCATGCCTACCCATTAGTTCTACCCATCTCTGCATCCTCGAAGCTTTGTTCAGTTGTTCCTTTATTTGGGAAAGTACAGCTTCAGACCAGTTGAATATTGTTGGCTCCATGCACTCTAGTGTATACTGCATATATGATATATTCGCTACATGTAGTGTAACGGTGCTGGAAAGTTTTGTGATCGTGAAAAGAATGGTTCTCAAAGGAAAATCTCGAATTTCCCAGATGTTTATCTTCCCATGTTTTCTTGGCTCTGGCCCTGGATAGCAATACTGCAAAACATAATCTCTCACAGTCTCTCCTCTAAGAGCAGACCCTGAGAGAGAAATGGGCAAGCCTCTCCTTGACAAACCTGTGAGAAAATATACATCCTCTACTATAATAGGAACCACTTTGTTCTTAATATGAAATTCCACAATAGCCGGATCCCATGCTCAAACTAGGAACTCCAAGAGTTCTATCTGTTGCCTCATCCCTGACAAGCAGAAGTACTTTAATAACCCATAATCTCTTAGGGCTCTTACTGTACCCAGATCATTTAGGGCAATCATATTATGTTCTTCATGGTCTCTTTCCCTCCATGTAATTGTCATTATAGTCCGATGAAATCCTAAAACATAACCATTAGACTCATTAGACTCCTTTCAATGCAAACAATTAGACAAATTTTGGGCATAGTGCAAGAAAAAAAAATGTAGATTGCGCCCAACGCAGTCTTGAAAAAGGGTCAGTGTGTTGCATATGCAACTAAACTTCAATTTAGGTGCTCCATAACGCACTTTTCGATGCTCAAGGGTGCATTTCCCTCTTTGGAAGCAAAATTTACCCTAAGGGGCTCAAAACCCAAAAAAATTTCAATGAAAGGAAATGAATTGATTACTAAAAGAAATAGAGGGTTCATGGCATTAACCTAGATCAAACAACGATGAAAACTGTCCACAAAATCAATCGCAATCAACAGCTGAAGTTCGGAGGCAAAAACAGGTTCAGAGCTCCAAAATGCAAATGGTAACTATTGAATGGTAAAAATGAATAGTAAAACTCTTTTTATTTAGTCATTTAATTGTTTGAAATGAATATTTATTGCTATGACTAAAGTTTTATTATATTTTTATCATGAAACATGTATTTTTTATCCATTTGATGTTGTTTTGAGCAGGTTTTACAATTGACGAACAAATTAGTCGTGCATATTTGTTTCAAGAATGATTTGACCACAAAGCATACTTTCATCCTTATTTTTCAAGCTTTGTTAAAAACAGAAAAGGACTTGAAGTGAACTTTTATCTTCTTTTATCTCTTTTCAGACTCCGATAATGTGAAAATATTGCCGAGCACTTATGTTTTTGAGCTCGTAAAAGTAAATGAATTGATATTTACTTAATATAATTTTAACCCTTTTCGGACTAAGATAGATTATTTAAGAAAAAGGAATACCTTGGTCAAACATGAATAAAGAGGTTCTCTCAGATATTATTTTACACTTTTTTCAGATCTGAGCGACAATGTTACACCATTTTTTGGTCATCTAACCTATTATCATTAGATGGACCCAAGTACACCATGTAAGACCAATTTTACCCTAAGTAAAATTGCTTTCACTATGTTAAAACAGGAAACCCCAAAAAGAAATATTAAACAAACCTATATTTGTTTGATTTTCCTCATGGAATAATTAATTAAACCATAATTTAATTATTATTCCAGTCATGTTTAACCCAAAATCAAAGAAATTAATTAGATAAACCTTTATTTATCTTATTATTTTCTAGGAATAATTATTTAAACCTTATTTAGATAATATTCCTTGTTAAATATGACCAAATCACCCACAAATAATTAAGTAAATCATTATTTATTTAATTATCTTCTAACCGCTTCCTTAAAAAGATAAATAAATCATTTATTTATTTATTTTTGACAAATTAAGGGATTTGACCCAAGTCAAATACCTTTTCCCTCCAACAAATATAATAAATATTCCATAAAAAGTGGATCTAGATCTGGTTAACCCATGCACCAAGATCTAGAATGACCCAATATTTTGTTATAAATAGGAGGGTTTTTCCTACCATTCTTCACCTTTTGTTGCCTATTAGATCACTCTGGATCTATACACTTGGTCACATTTTTCCATCATTTTTTGTGTGAGCTCCCATTGAGCTCTATTCTTTGCATTGGGTTTTCTACACCAACAAGAGAGAGAAATCTTAGATCTGAAGTGCTGAGGACTTCCAAGAACCCATCCCGCTGAGGAGAATTGGATACACCTTCTTGTTTTCCTCCCAGGTGCCCAATTAATATAAAAATTCTTTCAAAAATTGTTCTTGTCTTGTCTATTGGTATATGGAGCAAACCCTTATTTTTTCTGCTTAATGTCTTTCCATGCATAGATCTGGTTTTTTGCAGCTCTTTTATGTCTAACTAACCGCAGATCTGAAGATATGGGCAACCACTTTTGTTGTTAGGGCTATTAGTTATGCGTAGCTAAAGTGGTCCTTTTCCGTACACTTCGACAAAGGATTCATACTAACAGACAACTTTATGAAAAAGTACTTATGGAGTTTTCAACCGGGATGTCACTGTCGTTAGGCTCATTAAAACATAAAATAGCGACGGGCTTGTCGATCATCGCAAGAATCAAGTTTCATTCACCACTAGACTCGTTAAATTATTAAATAGCGATACATTGTTCACCCGAAGGGTTGAATTATATATCAAGCATATGTTATCCTCCTCAATATTGTTGAAAATAAAGAGGTACTGGTTGACAAATGATCGGGGAAATTTTGGGAAAGTGAACAGAATTTTTTACAGTAGCAGGTCTCTCTTGAACATGACACTTCACTCCATCACCATGACTGTTTGGTTTGGGTAATATTCTTAACAGTTCATTCATACCTATGGTTCATCATACCTTCACTTCGATTTTGGGTCAATGCTGCCAACTCATCTCAGTGTCGCCGATATGTTCAAGAGAAGTCATCCAGTGAATACTCATCCTTCTGCAATACTCATAAACCTTCATTCTCATGACAATCATCCCTGAACATTACTATATCAAGTCATACCTTTGTCTCCGAAATCAGTAACTCCCGTTTCATAATAAAGTGGCTTCCTGTTGACGACAAATCATTATCCAGGAATTTCACTTAGAAACATCATATTCCAGTACCATTAGGCTTGTTATAGCATCGACAAGATCCTTGCTTCCGGACTTTGGACTGAAAGATTTTGTTTGGCGTTCGACATCAAATCATCTATTCATGCCTTACGAAATGTACTGCAGTACCTTGAGGGCCATTGACATCAATGGTGGTTCTCTCGCATTTTTTAACAACTCACATCATTGGCTAGTAATCAAACGATGTCTTACCATGTTCGACTGCAAATCATATATTTGCATGGCTAGACTTGTACCCGAATGATAGAGTGAACGAGATAAGAAGACCCTGGATCTAGTTTCAGCCATTTGTGCTGTGATTTTAGGATTATTGCACACATCATCTGTACGGTGACCTTACATACAGATCGTCATCCGAACATGGGCCTATATCCGTAGGCATGTCTGTATTTGGCAACATTCCAATGTAGACGACTTTCTGCACTATGTACATGTTATTAGATAGTTTATGTGCTAAGCATGGGAATGCCTTCCCTCAACAATTCATGATCAAGAGGATATATCATGATGTAATTTATTGTAATATTTATGCAGGTCACCACTCTGCTTCAGCTCCAGCCCATCACAGTGTAAAGCATCTCATTCAAAAAATATTGTTATTATTATTCTGACTTCATGCTTTAGGGGGCAATCTGTTATAGGTCAATTTGGGCATCATTCCCAATGACCTGGTTAAAATGGACATCATCCCCAGAACCATGAATAGGGTCTATCATCCTCTATCATTTCAGTTGCTACATGCCCTAAGATAAAGAACAAGAACAAATCATCCATGACTTCCATTGCAAGGTTTCCAAGATTTGAAGTACATGTTATATAACCTATGAGCTCACCAACGCATTCTCTCAAGGGGCTAAGTGTGTTTCATATGCAGTTACCTCCATTCAAGGGTACTCTAGAAAGCACTTCCCGACACTTAAGGGTGCATTGGATAATTGGGAGCGAAATTCTCATTGTTACGAAATCTCCACTTGGTCAGTGCCTTCTAGAAGAGTGCATATGTGTCAAAATTTGAATCCATGTGTCCATTTGATACCTCTGATCTTGGGAAAATGTCTTTCCTATAAATTCATTGATTATAAAACTACCTTCAGCTCATCTATAAATTGAGCACAGATCCTAGTGCTGGAGGAGGAAGAATTTGAGTAGAGAAAAGCTGGTGGAATTTCAATTGAGGAATTGATTTGAGTGATATGTTGCTGGAGAGATGTTCATTGTGATGAGGCTGGGATGATGTTGGAGATGGTGACATCAAATCAATCACTGATTGTAACCTCCCCTTCTATCTATTAATAAAGGTTGATGTTTACTTTCCCACATATGTATCTATAGAAGCTTCTGTCTTTCATATTATGAATTCTTATCTGATGTATATGGTTCATGTTTCATTGATTTAAATGGATAACTTGAATAGGCATCTGTACATTGAAAATCTATTTATTGTTTAGTGTTCATTCTTGTAGGAAATATTTTGTCGATCTAGATTGTATTTGAAGCTACAGTAAGAGAGACAAAAGGAGAATTGGAAGTTCTTGGACTCAAAGTAAGTTTCTTGATCTGTTCTGTGTCTATTTATTGTTAGGAAAATTATCTGCAAATTCTTTAACCTGTTGTTATAAATGCATAGCACGACATTTAGGGAAGAATGTTTTATCTGTAATTCATAATTCCGCATAACGATTAGGATAAGGGGTGAGGTATGGATTAAGGCTAGGGTAAGTTTGCACATGCGGCTGGGACCATGGGGTATGATAACTTAATGGTGCATTGGAAAGAAATTTTGGTTGTTTTTGGTGCTCATATGATTGAATTTGCATGGGATATTTCCCTAGATATAAGGATCCAAATGATTCTGGAGGCAATAAAGATATATGGCTCGAGGACGAGGGCCAAGGAGAGGGCCATTGCAGCCATGAAGTAGAATATTCAATTGGAGGAGGATTAAAAGTTTCCATGAAATTCCAGGATTATAAACATGCTGAGGAACCTGCTCAGGAAATTAAGCATTATTCCAAGTATAAAATGATAATGGGTTTTGAGTTATACCTGGTAGTCAATTTGATTCCTTAATTGATTTCCTGAGTGCCTACAGTAACCTTGGTAGCAATGGGAAATGTTCTGTTAGATGATCCTCTTCACAGATTTTGCAAATTTTCCGGCTACTAAGTGGACACTTTCCAAGGAAGTGTTTATTTCTATAGTTGGCGCAAAATATAAGCGGTGGGTTTTCATCCTGCTTCCATTCTTCCTGCAAACCATCCAATTTTGAAATCAAAGATTTAATAATATCATTCTTATGTTCAAGAAAAATGTTAAATTTTTCACTTGTTAATTCTTGATTTGATGAGTTGTATGTCTCTGTAGCAGCATAAAAACTCCTCATTGAATGATTCCTCAATATACCATTTTCCTGTTTTTAACAAGCCCACTATTACATTTGTTAGCACATGAGTAGTGTGTATATATGTGGTTAGGGTGGGGGATTCTTACAACATTGAAGAAAATGAGAAACCTTAAAGCAACACTGCAGGAAAGAAATAAATTCAAAGAACATAAATTTGCAAGAGAAACTAGGTGAAGGAAAAAAATCAAATGCAACAGGTCACCAAGGTCAATCCCCTAAGCGTCTCCCCGGA
Source organism: Pinus albicaulis (assembly GCA_034641835.2). Classification (NCBI taxonomy): domain Eukaryota; kingdom Viridiplantae; phylum Streptophyta; class Pinopsida; order Pinales; family Pinaceae; genus Pinus; species Pinus albicaulis. Next base: position 14,914,179 of record CM076573.1, read on the forward strand.
AATGACACCAAATTGTTGCATGCATTATAAGGTCTATAAATGTACCAACATTAAATTTTTCAATCCGGACAGTTCGTTAACTTCGAGACGCAACACTAGAAATGCCAGAGAAAGTCCCCAGCAACCTACAAATGAAACTCTAGTCTATTTTGTGCATTAATCTCATAAATAAATGAAATCCTGCACTAAAAGAGAATTCGAGAAAACACCAATCCAAACAATTAAAATCATGCAGGAAATAAAAGGAAAACCAATGCGAAAGGAAATTCTAAGTACGACCAAACAGAAAGGAAATCATAACTGGAAATCAAGCAGTGTCGACACAATATCGAAAGACTATAAATGCTGGAAGAAATTCAAAATCATTATGCCTGCACTAATTTTGTGTGAAATTAACTTGAAAGAATTAGCAACATAAATTTACTGTGTAAATAAAATTATAAAGAATTTGACTTAATATGAATCTTTCACCTTCCTTGTCCCCATAGATTAATCTTGTAAAAATGTCCAAAAGCTTAAGGGTAATTACAACGAAAAATAAACATTATCAATTTCAAGCATAAAGTAATTCCCTTTTATAATTTCGGCTCTCAAGAACATAAGTACTCAAGTCGATCTTGGGTTCTGGAATATAAATTAGATGGGTTTGGATCAATGCATGTTATAGATCTGAAGGGATGCAATGAATATTTTGAAGTGCAGGAACAATTCCTTAATGCAGCAAATCAATTAATTTCGCAATTGAAAGGAAAATGTTGCAGCAAATTAAATAAAATTAACTTAAGGAAGGAAAGAGTCTATAAATGATTAAATTAACTTCACATAGTAAATGATAATTTAAATTCTAATTAAAAATGGAGAGCGGTGTCTAGTTGGGCTGGTGGCCAACCCAGCCAGCTCGCACCCTCTAGGAGCGACCTAGTTTACACAGAAATTAAGATCATTAGATGCAACAAATAAATAGATAGAACATGGATGAAAATTGCTTCAATTAATTCCTTAAATCAATTGTTACATTATGCAGACAACACTCAGCTCCAGCAAGACAAGAGGAGAAATCCACAGATTATAAGTGTGTGATGTTACATTGGGACAACTCCTCTTTCCTTCTGTGCATTCCTTTCATGCGCACTCTCTAGCTCCCTTGATCAATTTCCTAATTTTTTGCCTGTTTAATTAATTAATTTTTCCACTTTAGGCAATCTCTTATATAGGCATCGTATTACAATTTTGGTCTTTCATTCAGCCAATTAAAATACAGGCTCGAAGATTATTGGTTTCTAAATGTTGAAAGAGGGAACGATTATGGTGAATCATTCCTCTTTTCTAGGAATGGCTGTTGTTGTAAGGTATGATTTGACTGAACTGCTTTTCTTTGTGTGATGATGAAATCGTGTGACGGCCCATTAAGTTCCTGCGTATGACCCAAATATGACCAAAATAGGTGGTGTTTCCATGGGAGTAAAGCAACGTGAAGCGAGCATGTGGATGGCGCATATGCATGGTAACTATTATGTTGTCATCCTCGGTTTCTATTCAAAACAATGCAGATAGTAACCCAACAACACAGTCCTTCAGATACGGTGCTAATACAGTAAGCAGGTTCAGTAGCAATGGTGAACATGCTCCGCCACCATAATTGATTTATAGCCTGAATGATATATCTGAAATATAAAGTGGCACCAAAGCAGAAGAGATTCCAATCCCAATACCAGCAAGCAACCGACCAATACTCATCGCTTGTGCACTTTGTGTCGTGGCACTCAGAAAAGCACCAACTACAAGAGGTATCACATCGAGTTGAAATGACCTCCTCTTGCCGAGTTTATCAGCCAATGCACCTCTAGTAAACGATCCAACGGTGGCACCTACAAGTGTTGTGTTAACCACCCATCCTTGTAAAATAGTATTGTTAGCAATTTCAAGATCCCTTGCAAGATATTCAGGCGCCCCATTTACTACACCAAGATGGTAACCGAATAAAATGGCTCCCAAATGTGCAATGCCATCATATGGAAATATTGTACCAGAAGACTTGGATCTTCTAGATGTTGTCAACTAGGACTCCAGATTTCCATCGTAAGCTTTGGCCTGACATTATTCTATCCCGGAGTTGGAGCAGGAGGCATTCATTGTCTGTGCAGGATCTTATTCATTGAGATGTTGCCTATCTAGCCTTGAGACATCAACTTATGTTGTGCATCACTTCTACTTGCTCTGGTGTAGGAATCTGTTTTTGATCTGGTGCAGGCAGGTCCAAGCATAATCGAACCAGTTTTAATCTTGCAATAGACAAGCCTTTATTAAACTTTTATTAATGCTATTTTAATTCTGTTAAAACAAAGAAGTAACAAATATTTGCACAATAATAATTTAACCAATCTGTAGCATGAGAGAAATGGATAAAAATAAGACAAAACAGAGGTCGAACAATATGAAAATTAAGCATGGTCAACCATGGTCTAACGTCGCATTATGACAAGGATTGTCTCAATATGAAAATCAACCATGTTTATTTTAGTGTTTATAATATTTATATTAGGGTTTATATACCTTGGGTTTATAATATTAATACCTTGGATTTAATATTATTCACTTGAGTTAATAATCACCTGTGGTTTTAATATTAATACCTTGGGTTTATTATTCCCTTGGCTTTATAATATCAATCATGGTCAACCATGGCCAATCATAGCCAACAATGGTCAACCATGGTCAAATTTTGTGTTGTGACAAAGATTGTCTCAATATGAAAATCAATCGTGGACAACCATGGTCTAATGTCACATTTTGACAAAGATTGTCTGGATATGAAAATCGATCATGGTCAACCATAGTCCAACGTCGCATTGTGACAATGATTGTCTCAATATGGAAATCAACCATGGTCAACCATGTTTAGTTTAGAGCTTATAATATTTATCTTAGGGTTTTTATACTTTGGGATTATAGTTTTAATCCCTTGGGTTTATTATTCCCTTGGGTTTATAATATCAATCCCTTAGGTTTATTAATCTAAAGGTTCATATTCCTAGGGTATAATATTATTTTCTTAGGTTTATAATCCCAGCCAACCATGGTCAACCATGTTCAAATGTCGCATTGTGAGAAATATTGTCTGAATATAAGAATCAACCATGGTCAACCATGTTCCAACGTCGCATTCTGACAATGATTGTCTCAACATGAAAATAAACCATGGGCAACCTTGCTCCAACATCGCATTGGGAAAAATATTGTTTATATGAAAATCAATCATGGTCAAGCTTGGACAAAGATTGTCTCGATATGAAAATCAATCATGGCCAACGTCGCATTGTGACAAGGATTGTCTCAATATGGAAATCAACCATGGTCAACCATGTTTATTTTAGGGTTTATAATATTTATCTTAGGGTTTATATTCCTTGGATTTATAATTTTTATCCCTTGGGTTTATCATTCCCTTGAGTTTATTTTTATCCCTTGGGTTCATATTCCCAGGGTTGAATATTATTCCCTTGGGTTTATAATCACTTGGGTTTTTAGTATTAATTCCTAGGGTTTATTATTTCCTTTGGTTTATAATATCAATCATGGTCAACCATGTTTTATAAATTCAATCAAGGACTACCTGTTGGAAATGTTGGCATTGATGGCAAAGGTAAAGACACGAGCAACACCTAAACCATCCATACGGAAAAAGAGACAGAGAGGTAGCAGAGGCAGCAGATAAAACAAAAGGAGTCAAAAGGAACAGCAAAAGAAAATAATTGTGCATTTAGAACATCAATGGTGCGGCGATGGCTTATTGTTGGAGGCAGAATGTGGAGCAGAACTTTAAAAAAGGTGGAGCCATGAAGATGGGATTCGGAGGAAATGGAACTACGATTGTGTGGAACAGGGAACAATTAATATAGTGGTGGAAGCATCAGAATTAGAGTTGTGCTTGACAGAGCCTTGAGCGGAAGCTAAGCGAAACTCTGAAGGTGGAACTCGGAAGATGGAACCCGGTAGAGGAACGCAGAAGAACTACGTTAATTTGAATAGAACGGGCGGAACCTGAGTGCAACGGAGTATTTTCCGTTGAACTATACGACGAAACCTGGAGTAGAGGGGCGGAACCACGAAGGAGGAACAGTGGACGCAGTTTAGAGCGAACCGGTGGTTTTCATCGCACCACCTTCGACGGGAAAGCAGTTTTCAAGAAATCAGAGCGATTCCATAGAGCAGCTGACACGTGGCATACGGAGGGACCCCAAAACCGCTTTCATTGCGCACCATCGCACATTATCGTTCGTGCATCTAGGCCAAGCAATATCCGTCGGATCGTGTGGAGCAAAGTGACGTGTTATTTGCCATCGGATGAGAAGGGAAGTTAAGCGTTGGGACCCACTCCATCACGTGAACTCGGAGAATTAACTCTCGTGCTGTTTGGTTGCGCAATAATTCTTTATGCTCGTTGGATCACCGAAAATGAAGCGACATCATCTCAGTCGTTGGATGGACGTGATGGTTTACGAGGTATGTATTAAGGGTGTGGGACCCGATTTCCCTTCGCATTATTGGTTCAATATACGTTGTTGTGTTATGTCGAGATCTTAACCCCCAAGTCGAAGATTAAATATTGTTGAAGGGCCCGAAAGGTTATATGGATATATATTACTGCTGGGTTTTAATATAAGTCAGCGGCGCGTTAATTTTTGTAACAATTGAAGTGGGGAATATATTTTACGAGGAAATCATGAGCATGTAAGAGTATATCTATGTTCATATATATATAATGTTGATGCGTCGAGGTTTAAGCCAAAGTCAAGGATACTATGCAGCATTTCGAAACACTGGTAGAAAAATGTATAATATATTGCTATATTAAGTTTATAATATGGTTGCATAACCATAGATGAATGAGAAACTATAAAAGCTTCCGCATAGTTCTAGAGTATCCAGATATGTTTATTGAAATTTCCAGTTCAGCAGTAGAATGATAAATTGCACAGCAGTTATATTAAAAGACAGTTATATGTACAGCAGTTATACAACTGCAATGAAGAAGAAAGCCTGCAAGAACAAAAGAGAAAACGAAAAAGAGAGTGAGGTTGGATGAATGAGGAAGGAAAAGAGGAAGATAGGTGTGCTATTCGAAATATACACTGTAATTGAATGAAAATTTTTAACTGTTTATATTGTTTGTGATGTAATTGGCAAGTCTCCAGAGAAAGATAAAATCCCACTGTAAAGTTGAAATGGTACATTTCTCTGAGTAAATTGATAAAAGAGAAGAGAATGCAGAATTGAAGAAAAAGAAATAATCAAGCAGATATGAAGATTGGAGTACAGTAAAAGAAATCAAAGGTACAGAACATAGCTGATATCCAAGGTAAATCAGCAAATGTTTCTTTATGAAAAAGAGGGAGTTGAAGCTTCCTTGCAAGTTGTAGCTTGCAGAATTTGAGGTTGGAGCCTCCTGTAGGTTGGTGCTTACAAAAAACCAGTGGTGAGAGGGAGTTGGAGCTTGCCTTTACATCACAGCAATAATAAGATGTGGTTTTCTCCCTTTATGGGTTTCCACGTATATCTGGTGTCTCTGTGCATGATGTTTATGTGTTGATATGGTTTATCTAATCTGCTTAATACTTGCTGCTGTCATATTAAGTCCGTTGTTACATTATATTAATACTTGCTGCTCACATTCTAAGACTACTCACATATTAAGTTGAATATGAAATGAAGGTGTAAATAAGTTTTATGAAAAAGTTTTAAAAGTCCATGAATGTGTTAAACTAATTCACCCCCCCACCTCTCAGTTTAACTAAGGGTTCAACACTACCATGGTCTAATGTCACATTATGAAAAAGAATGTCACAATATAAAAGTAAATCATTGTTTCAACAATGGTACTGTTAGTGCCAGTCTTTGCAACCTGTCACCCGAGATCAACATGAGCTCTTACTATGTCTGGTTTTGTTAGATGTTTTGCACATGAATGTTCAGCACAAAACATGTCACAAGTGTGTCCATCAGAAGGAGCTCAGAAAAATATTTCCAATGGTATATAACACTCCCGTAACTGGCTCCCAGATTAGAATAAATGATCAAAATGAATGAGTGATTCTTGGTTATGCATGTTTTGAGGTCAATTGCTGCACACATTGACAAGTTTAGTACAAAATCAGTTTTTGAAATAATGGTAAGGTATTTTTCAAATGTGAAAGAGGTTTTTGTTCATAACATACCAAATAACAAAAACCTCCTTCATTTTATGCACAGGTGCAACTATGTGGGAGATATACAATGATATTTGGAGCCTACATTAAAACAAAGCAAATTTTTCATATTTTTTACTGTTTTAGTAATTTTAGTGCAGAAACATTTTACAGCATATGGAAAGTAATTTTGCACAACTCAAGGAGGTTTTTGTTAACCACGAGCCATATAACAAAAACCTTTTTCCGTTTCTTCAAAGGTGTCACGAATTGGGATATGTGACTAGATCTTTACAGCTCATTTTCACAAATTTAAATTTTTAATGATTTTCTGTTTTAGAGATTATTTTGTGGAACAGATTGCGAGCAATTGGAAATGAATTTTCAAAATTTGAGAGATTTTTTTCTCCACCATGACCTTATCTACAAAAACCTCTTTCATTTTTGTAACAGGTGCTATGGTTTTGGAGATACGAGTTCATCTTAAACACCTATTTTCAGAAATTCGGCCCAAGTTTAATGTAACTGATTCTATTTTTTAAAAAATGGTTGAGCTCAATTCCCTTAGTACAAGGATGAGAAAATGTATATATTTTATTAATTTCATAGTGTAGAGGTTGGATTTTTGCAGCAGAGTGATGCTGCTATTGGAATTGTAAAGTTTCCCTTGAATATTATTTTAATAAAGCTTTTTTCTGCTCTTTAAATTTGGGATTCATCACGGTGTTTAATGTGTAGCATGTTTTTCTTGTAAATTCATTTCCATGCTTTGTTTTTTCTGCTAATTTGTTTACAACATTCTCTAAGGGAAGTGTTAGGAATCCATCTATGCACGATGCTCCTCTCATAATGATTATGTTGTTTGATGTAGTGGTTATCTTTTCAGAATCCATCCTTTGTTAGATGCTATGTTGAGTAACCCAGTGCTTCTATTTCTTCTAAAGTTGTCACTGTAGATCCATCCCCTGATTGATGCCTACAGGGCAGCAGTATTTTCCCTATTTTCTTCTCTCATTACATCTTTAATTTGGCTGTACATTGTGCTTACTTTGCCCCAAGTTTGCCGGCAGAAACTAGCCCCAATTTCATAGCCCAATAGTCCCCTCTCTTGATGTTTTCAACCCACAATTTTTAATCACATCCTTTCACCTATATACCTAGCCTAAAATTAGCTTCTATTTCAGTCATCTCAAGCCCTATTGAATTAATTTTCGCTGAGATTGACCTGGAGACAGCCCTCTCCTGTTCTGGTAGGGCTAGCTACCAGACTGAGCGTGGTTTGGTGTTATCCTGTCTCTGCCTTCCTTCAGCCTGAGGTAGATTTAGGCACTAACATAGTGGTGACCATACTGGGGATAAAATGGTTGGCATGTTAGTGTTATTTGTTTCATAAGCTACAGACGGAGCCTGAAGTTATGCCAGGTAGCCTTCGAAACACTTTTGCTTTGTGTTGTCGACAATTATTGTCTCTCCTAGAGACAGTCTAGAGCTGCCATAGACCAGTGCCTAGGACATATTAGCATAGAAGGAGGCATATGATAAAGCTTGGGTGTCAATCCAAAGGCTCCCCTGCTATCTCTTGTAGAACAAGGAAATTGATTTGAAATGGGACAAGAAATCACAGAAATTGTCGCAGGGAAAGTAATGTTGCAGAGGCACAATGCAAAGCTCCAATATTAAAGCATCAGACAGTTAAGAGATAGTTTACTGTAAAGAGGGCCGATTCAAATAATATTCCACAGAAATCAAGCATCAGAAAGTGTATGTAGTGAAAGAAATATAAGAAGATATTAGTTAACTTTGGTCTGATACCCAGATACACAACAAAACCATGTATGGGCTTATCAACCTAAGAATCCATACATGACAATGGCGTTTTAAAAGCACCCTCCCAAAACAACTAATATAGTAGAAATATGGATGAAATGAACATGAAACAGTATATCATGCCTGAGCCATATTTAAAGCGCTTGACTGATTTAGGTATGGGCATCAACTAGGATGAATCCTTACCTAAAGCCAGTGAGCCACTCGCATTCCAGTAACATGATACAAGAAGATGTATGTAATGAAATATTGTATTAAACACATAAGAGAAGTTTACATACTGTGAGATATCAAAGATCAGAATCCTCTAAAACAGACAGAACTCCTCCTCACTGAGACCCTACGGGCTCTCAGCCTTCATACATAAGCTTTACAAAATGTATACAAACGTGCCTTTCACTGCACAATTTTTTGATACAAGTCTGGAACCCTTACAATGTCTTTTTCCTCCCTTTTTATAGAGGAAGGAGAAGAGAAACTAATAAAAGAAGTAGGTGAAACATTTAATTTGCTTTACTTGAACAAAATGGTGGAAACATTCGCGCCCTTGTTGCTTAATTAATATGTTGAGCTATAGGTACTCTGAGGCCGGCTCCATGAAGTAAATGTTGTAGGTGAAAATTTCTCCAGGGATAAGACATAAAGAATAAAATATGTAGCATTATGAACTTTCTTGAAGAGAATTTGGCTGAATTAAACCTTGAGGGCATGATTTTCTGTGAAAAGATCTTTCTAGTGATCTGCAAGGTCTTCGATCTGGTACTTTTCCTCCAAAAGGGTATGTAAAAGCCCCAAAATCCTTAAATACATTTCTTTAATCCCCTGCTCTTCACTGATATTCTCTACCTGTGCCATTAATTCTTCATCTGCTCACCCTGTGCATTTGAATGACCTTGGAGGGTTTAATAGATTTAGATCCTTGCTTTTTTTAATGGTGGTCACATCATAGCGGCTTCCGGATCTTTTTCCATAAATTTTGCTCCTGAAACAGGGTCCTGCTGTGCATTCTCGGCTTCCGTAATGGAGGCGATGCATTAGGGTAATTCTCCACCGCGGTAAACCTGCAAAACCACAAACTTTTCAATGAAACCAGACGCAGGGGTGATGAACGTGGCGGGGTTGATGGAAATGGTGGTGCAGACTTGGCGGAATGATGAAACGATGCGGGGTGACGGGGAGATGCAGAGAAACGATGGAGGACGAGCTGGTGATAATTTTCCATGTGAAACGTAGAAATATGATTTATGAATGAAATGTGTGGATGGCGGAGAAAAAATACGATAGACGCGTGGATGATGACGTGGAGTATGGGCTACGGGGTTAGGTCAGCTACGAGGGTTAAGTACAGACCGTTCGATCTTTGGGGGAAATAGACGATGAAAACACGTCCAAAAGCCATGAGGAGGTGGGCCAGGGGCGATGTGGACGAGAGTTAAAAGCTGCGCAACTTCGGAGAACACGAGCCACTGGATCGAACGCCCAAGATCGGACGGCTTAAATGAATTCCGCTGCATGTCTTTGCCCGGGAGTTAATGCGCGAAATGAGGGCGGTTTTGAAACAGTGGCTGAGCCACGCGTCGCGCGATTAATGGAATCGCTGGCCAATCGTGAATTACCGCCTGCCCCGGATGAGCGGTGCGGAATAAACAGGCCAGTTTTAGGGGTAAGGCGCGGCGGGGACCACCGGACAGGGACAGGTTGCGGATCGTCGATCTGTGGCATGATCGGACGGCGCACAATGCACCCGATCGCCGTGTATGGTAAGCGCTTTTGGTCTGGCGCATGGTCAAGGGGCTAGATCGTGTGGAATAGAAAATTAGAGGGGCTAGGGCCAGGAGGGCTAAACCATGAATACTCTCGGGCGCGACCTTTCAGACCTGCACAGTGAAATTTGGAGGCGCAGGACGGTGACGATAGGCAGAAAATGAGCTCCTCAGGTCCCGATAGGAAATTTGCAAAGGTTCAGGAGGGGCTAATGGCCAAAAATTTGAATGAAGGGGCTAACATGTACAACATCGGCTCCATCTGGGGACGCCATGTTCCTCCGTGGACATGTCGAGAACCTGCAGACCGTCTGTTTATCTTTCTGTTAACTATGCTATTCGGCCCTGCTGCATTTCTCTTCACAATTCGTCAGCACACATCCCTTATTGAAACAATAACTGAAACAAAACTTATATAAAATTATGGTACAACAGGTACTCCCTGCCTGAATCAGAATTGGAAGTAGGGCTTGAGAAATTATCCGTTTACAGGGGCATCCATCACGTCGCCCTGTAAATTCTCCAATATAAATGTGTTATTACCTCCCTATTCCACAATTTTAAATGGGCCAAACCACAATGGATCGAATTTGCCACGCTTTCCTTTTTCAGCCCTCCGGACATCCCATCTGAGAACCAGATCACCAACCTGCAGCTTCCTGTCTTTTGCATGTTGATCGAAAATGTTTTTCATTTTTTCCTGATATTCAGCTAATCTCTGATTTACTTGGTCCCGTGTTTCCTCTAATTCCACCAATTGGTTGATTCTTCTGATCATATCATCAGGTTCCTCATGATTGTCTTGCATGAAACGTGCCACTGGTAAGGCCAATTGCACAAGAAACACTGCTACTCGTCCATACACCAGTTCACATGGACATTTTCCAGTTGCTCTCTTGCTGGTTATTCTATTTTTTCATAGAGCAAACTTTAATTGGGAATCCCAATTCTTCTTATTCTCATTGATAGTCTTCTTCAAGGCCCTCACTAGGGTTTTGTTGGAAGATTCTGCCAAGCCATTCCCCTGCGGATAGTAAGTTGTGGAGTGCTTAAGTGAAATATTGTACTGTTGACAAAAATTCACAAATTTTGCAAATTTGAAGGCCTGTGCATTATCAGTCACTATTCTGGCAGGGTAGCCAAACCTGGAAATGATGTTCTCTTCCATGAATTTATGATGACAGTGTCAGTAGCATTTCTTGCAGGTATGGCTTCCACCCATTTTGTAAAATAATCTGTGGCTGTTAATATCCATTTATGTTGTCCACTTGATGGGGGGTGTATTTCTCCAATAAAATATATTCCCCACTGTTGAAATGGCTCATTCACATGAACTGGAATCAAGGGCAGAGCTGCCAACTTCTGTCTCTCAGCAAATTTTTTACACTTATCACATGCTCTGACCCAAATAAAAACATCTCCAAATAATTTTGGCCAGTAGAAACCAGCCTTCAGTATTTTATGAGCTGTGGCTCTCCAGCTGTAATGGCCTCCACAAATTCCCTCATGAAATTCCACCATTATATCTTCCACTTCATTCTCTATGAGGCACAGGAGTAGAATGCCTGAAGGATCTCTCCAATATAATTGGCCATTAGCAACTATGTACTTTTGAGACTTCAACCTCAAAGCCCTGTATTTTTATTTATCACAGCTGGGAGGACAGCTGAGTGTCGAAAGATATTCAACTATTTATTTATACCAATGACTGGTGAGAAATTTTATATGTGCTTTCTGAGTGGCTACCTCCAGTCCTTGCTGTTCTTTTTCATTCTCGGACTCTTCATTTGAAAGCATAGACAAGTTTATGCCCAGAGCTGGATGGTTAGATTCTGATAAGATCCTTGCTAGCCCCTGTCCTTTTATCAACTTTGTAGGATGGATATCCAGATCATATTCATGTATTTTTGCAATCCATCTCCCTCGTTTCCCTTCACTGTCTCCTTGAATGATAATATCTTTAACAGCTGCAGTAGGGACATATGCAGTAATGTGGGACTACAAAACATACATTCTGAAGGCTTTAAGGGACTTTACTAGGGTGTATGCCTGCTTCTCCAATATATTATATTTCAATTCAGCATCATGAAGCACATGGCTGAAAAAGGCAAGAGGCTGCTCATATCCATCTTCATTTTTCTGTAATAACACTCCAGCTACTGTATGAGGTGATGCAAAAGAAAAGATCATAAATGTTCTAGTATAATCAGGTCCAGCCAGCACAGGAGCTTCAGCAAATGCAGCTTTAATTCTAGCAAAGGCCTCCCGTGATGCTTGTGACCATTTCACCTCATTATTCTTTTTCAGCATATCAGTTATATGCCTAACTATCTCAGCATAGTTAGGGATAAATCTTCTCAGAAAATTGATACGTCCCAAAAATAGTTGCACTTCTTTCTTATTCCTGGGGAGAGGAATACTATTTATAACCTCCACTCTTTTGGGATCTAGCCTTACCCCATCTTTAGTCACAATATGTCCCAAAAGTTTGCCTTCCTCTAATGCAAATAAAGACTTTTGTGGATTAAGAGAAAGACCATACCTTCTGCATTTTTCAAAAGTTCTTCGTAAATGCTCAATGTGTTCAGCATCATTCTTTGAAAACACTGTTATATCATCAAGGTATACCACCAAAAATTTATCCTGCTCACCCACAAAAGCAATGTCCATCGCCCTCTGAAAGGTAGCTCCTGCGTTAATCAGCCCAAAATGCATCCTGGCATACATAAATGTGCCCCATGGAGTAATGAAAGCAGTCTTCTTTTGATCTTCTGGAGACACAGCTAACTGATTATAACCAGAAAAACCATCCATCATTGACATCCTAGAGGCTCCCACCACTTTCTGCAGGATGTGGTCCATCTTAGGCAATGGATAGTTATCCTTTAAAGATGCTCTATTTAAATTCCTGAAATCCACACATAACCTTATTTCCCCATTTTTCTTTCGGACAGGGACCAAATTAGCAACCCATTCAGAGTACCTTAATGGCACAATTATTTTGGCCTTTAGCAGCTTCTTGATTTCTTTTTCAATGGAGGGAAGCAGTAGAGGATTTATCTGTCTGAGTTTCTGCTTATAAGGTCTTGCATCTTCCCTCAAAGGAATTTTGTGCTGCATTATACTAACATCAAAAGTTTTAAGGTCCTGATAGGACCATGCAAATACGTCTTTATAAGATTGAAATAATTTCAAGTATCTTTCTTTATACTCCTCTGGGACCTTCTTAGATAGCTTTACAATTTTAGGATCAGCCTCAGTACCCAGATTCAGATCTTCCATTTGATTTTCTTCTACTACTTTATTATGCTGCAATGGAACGTCATTTTTGTCAAATAATCTTTCTAGAGGCACCAGCCCTCTAGGTATAATGTTTCCCTTCAACTGCAGCACTTTACTACCTGCCATTTTATCTTCCCACCTATTTTCTGAATAATTCTCGGCCTCATCTTCTTCACAATCATCAATCCCCATGTTAGAGAATTCCCCCACTGTTTCCAAGAATTTCTTCATCTGTTCATCATCTTCAAATACCTGCCAGTGTTTAATATTATCTGGGATTGATGGTCTGTAACGTACCTCAATTTCATATCTCAAGAGGGGGTGTTGAGGTGGACGAAATGTACTCGCAGCTACAGCAAGTGAATCTGCCATTCTATTCTGCTCCTGGGGCATGAACTGGATGTTAAATGCTGAGAAGAAATTCTCCACCATGTCCCATACTTCATTTCTATAAGCTCTCAGCCTGGGGTGTTTGGTTTGACACTGATTTCTGATCTGTCTGACCACCAGCTCAGAATCTCCCAAAACCTTTAAAAATTGTATGCTCATGCTCCTGGCTGTCTGCAATCCCAATAGTAGTGCTTCATATTCAGCCACATTATTTGTAGCCTCATATTCCAATTTAAAGGACCGTGGCGCCCATTTTCCTATAGGGGAGATTAATAATACTCCAGCCCCATTACCTTCTCTTGAGTTTGCTCCATCAAAATGCAAATTCCATACTCCTGCTTCACGGTCTTCTAAAGGCTGCTCAGTTTTGATCTGGAAGAAGGAAGGTTCATGAGCAAAATTTTGATCTTCTTCAAACATAAAACATGAAAAATCTCCCTCCTTGCTATAGACTGGTGAGTTTTCTAAGCTGTCAACCTTAGTAACCATTTTGACAAATCTAGTTTCTTTGTATAATCTCCTCTCCTGGCCACCAAAAATAGGGATAGTGGCATAGGTTAAATCCATCTTGAGTGACCCACCAATTTTTGTTCCCCAGGACCTTGACAACAACATGCCAAAACGAGCTGGGATGTCAGCCACCACAATGTCCATCACTACACTTTTTGTTGGAATTTGGGCCAGATTGACCACTAAATCTTTAATCATCCCCAAGCATTTAAATATTTTGGAATCAAATGAATATAGATCTTTATATGGACGTGTGATTTGCAGACCTAGTTGCTCCATGACTGACAAAGGCATAAGGTTATGGGAAGCTCCAGAATCTAACATACAATTGTGTAACAGCAGGTCATGAACAACTAGAGACACATAGAAAGGAGGCGTAGAAGGGTCTATCTCCTCGACATGTCGGCCAAAAACTAACATGGGTCTTTCTTCTTGAAGATTAAGATTGTCTGGAATTATTGGTGCTTTAGGAGGGAGTAGTAAAGAAGTGACTTGAGATTGATATGCAGGTTTTTTTAACAGTTCAGTCAAAGGGACTAGGATTTTGACTTTCTCAAGTTCTTTTTGCAAATTAAAAACAGGAGGGGGCTTTTCTATTACAACTTATTTTGACTCTTTATTTTCAGCTGAAGGTTTAACTTCTTTTGACACAGACTCAGCATTAGGAGGAGTGACTATTTTTTAAGAAGAAGGAGCTTGATCAACAGACTACAAAGGTTTGTTCAGAGGACTCTTACCTTTATCTGTGACTTTCTTCGTTGTTGACTCCTTTTGAGTAGGAGCTTCCTTCTGGGGAGGCTCTTCTTCATGTTCTTGAGTCCGAGTTCTCTTTCTAGAGGATCTGAGATCGTATCTCCTATTGAAATGTGCTTGCATGAAATCATTAAACTGTTTGCAGTAGTGATCAATTTCTGCATATTTTGTGTCTCTGATCTCTTCTTCTCCTTCTTGCAATGGGCATTCTATTTCATCATTGTTTGAAAAGGAAAGATTTGAATCTTCTAGCTCATATGCAGCATCTTCAGTGGAGTCATCTACTAGGCCTTCCAGGTACAATGGGTGTGGTACTTGATCCTGTTGCTCCTTGGCTTCCCTTGACAATATCTATAGAGGAGGCTTTCTATACTGAGGTTTGTAACCTCTGTTTGGAGCATTATAAAAATTCTTGGGGGCTGTATTCTTGGCCTCCAGTTCTAGCTTGACCATATTTTTTTTCATCTTGCTTATTTCCTCCATTTTATCTGAATCTTTCTCCTGGTTGGAAGTAGATACTTCCTCTTTACCTCTTCTTCTGGTGTCCTGTTCAGATTTTCCTCTTAATTTTCCAGTGGAGGCAAAATTTGCTTCCAATTCAAGTGCATCTGACTAAGCATCATCTAGGGTGGCAGGCTTTCTTTCCCTGAGAGAGAAACC
This sequence comes from Pinus albicaulis, assembly GCA_034641835.2. Classification (NCBI taxonomy): domain Eukaryota; kingdom Viridiplantae; phylum Streptophyta; class Pinopsida; order Pinales; family Pinaceae; genus Pinus; species Pinus albicaulis. The sequence goes on from CM076573.1 coordinate 14,929,549, forward strand.
AAAATCTGAGTCAAAGGCTGCTATGAAAACAACTTTGGCAGCATTCTGATGAGGCTTCATATCTGCAGGGAGGTTTAGATATAACTTATTGAATCTCTTAATAAATTTTGACACCCCTTCATTATGTTTCTTCTTGAGTGTATTGAACTCAGTAAGACACTGTCCATGATCTTTCTTTTCTCCCCATTTTCTGAGAAATGTACTTTCCATATCATCCCAAGTGGTTGTGGAATGGTTTCCCAATGTCTTGAACCATTTTCTGGCTTCACCATCCAGAAATTGCACAAACAGTCTTAAGACCACATCTAAATGTTCAACATTGAAGTTCTCTGCAAAAGAGAAGAAAGTCTCAAGATGCTTCTGAGCATCAATTTCATTTTCTCCAGTGAATCTGGGAAATACCTTTAAATAATCTTGGGGCATATCATTCAGCACTTGAGGTAATGCCAGGGGAGCATATTTATTCAGCAGGAAGGCAGGAACATTTGCCATTGGAGGAGGAGGGGGTTGTGCAACAATCTGATGTACAAATGGAGGAAGAGGAGGAGGCGGAAGTGGAGTATGAATAACAATGGGGATATACTGTACAACAGCCTGAGGTGTAGATGGAAACAATTCACGATTAACAGGGGCAACCTCTGTAACTTATTTAAATTCTTCAGCCTCAGGGGTTGGACAAAAGTTCTCTTTGGTTCTAACACTTCCCCTGGGTGGGCTATCTGAGTAATATTCAGGATTCTCCTCAGTGGAGTCGGGATTTCCTACTGGAATTTCTTGAGAAGAAGAGGATAGATAATCTTCAGTGGAAAACTCAGAGATTTCAGCACGGGCTGATTTCTTTTCTTTCCAACTTCTTCTATGTATAATCTTCTTTGGGTCAGACACAGAGGGTATCTTCGATTTGGACGTATCTGACCTTAAATGTGGCTTTCGAGGAGGCAGGACTACCAATAGATTTATCAGATGAACAAAAGTGGAGTCGCCAAGGTGAGAGATATGCAACTCTTCAACTCTCTGTGCTCACCTGATTAGAGAGTGAATAAATATTGTCGAGGCCCAGGGAAACTGATATTCTTAAATTCGATCCCCGGCAACAGCGCCAGAAAGATGTTGTCGACAATTATTGTCTCTCCTAGAGACAGTCTAGAGCTACCATAGACCAGTGCCTAGGACATATTATCATAGCAAAAGGCATATGATAAAGCTTGGGTGTCAATCCAAAGGCTCCCCTGCTATCTCTTGTAGAACAAGGAAATTGATTTGAAATGGGACCAGAAATCACAAAAATTGTCACAGCGAAAGTAATGTTGCATAGGCACAATGCAAAGCTCCAATATTAAAGCATCAAACAGTTAAGAGATAGTTTATTGTAAAGAGGGCCGATTCAAATAATATGCCACAGAAATCAAGCATCAGAAGGTGTATGTAGTGAAAGAAATATAAGAAGATATTAGTTAACTTTGGTCTGATACCCAGATACACAACAGAACCATGTATGGGCTTATCAACCTAAGAATCCATACATGACAATGGCGTTTTAAAAGCACCCTCCCAAAACAACTAATATAGCAGAAAGATGGATGAAATGAACACAGTCGCATATCATGCCCGAGCCATATTTAAAGCGCTTGACTCATTTAAGTATGGCATCCAGATGAATCTACCTAAAGCCACAGCCACTCGCATTCCAAGAATATGACACAAGAAGATGTATGAAATGAAATATTGTGGTTAACACATAAGAGAAGTTTACATACTCTGTGAGATATCAAAGATCGAATCCAGAAAATGCATGCCAACTCCTCCTCATCGAGACTTACCAAGCCCGAGCTCTGCATAAGTTTTACAAAATGTATACAAATGTGCCTTTCACCTAACAATTTTCCATACAAGTCTCAACCTGCTAATGTCTTTTTCCTCCCTTTTTATAGAGGAAGGAGAAGAGAAACTAATAAAAGAAGTAGGTGAAACATTTAATTTGCTTAACTTGAACAAAATGGTGGAAACATTCGTGCCCTTGTTGCTTAATTAATATGCTGAGCTATAGGTACTCTGAGGCTGGCTCCATGAAGTAAATGTTGTAGGTGCAAATTTCTCCAGGGATAAGACATGAAGAATAAAATATGTAGCATTATGTACTTTCTTGAAGAGAATTTGGCTGAAGTAAACCTTGAGGGCATGATTTTCTGTGAAAAGATCTTTCTAGCAATCTGCAAGGTCTTCGATCTGGTACTTTGCCTCCAAAAGGGTATGTAAAAGCCCCAAAATCCTTAAATACATTTCTTTAATCCCCTGCTCTTCACTGATATTCTCTACCTGCGCCATTAATTCTTCATCTGCTCAACCTGTGCATTTGAATGACCCTGGAGGGTTTGATAGATTTAAATCCTTGCTTTCTTTAATAGTGGTCATATCATAGCGGCTCCCGGATCTTTTTCATAAATTTTGGTCCTGAAACATAGTCCTGTCATGCATTCTCGGCTTCTGTAATGGAGGCGATGAATCATGATAATTCTCCGCTGAGGCAAACCTGCAAAACCCACAAACTCGTCAATGAAACCAGACGCAGGGATGATGAACATGGCAGGGTTGATGGAAATGGTGGTGCAGACTTGGCGGAATGATGAAACGATGCGGGGTGACGGGGAGATGCAGAGAAACGATGGAGGACGAGCTGGTGATAATTTTCCATGTGAAACGTAGAAATATGATTTACGAATGAAATATGTGGATGGCAGAGAAAAAATACGATAGACGTGTGGATGATGACGTAGAGTATGGGCTACGGGGTTTGGTCAACTGCGAGGGTTAAGTACAGACCGTTCGATCTTTGGGGGAAATCGACGATGAAAACGCGTCCAAAAGCCATGAGGAGGTGGGCCAGGGGCGATGTGGACGCGAGTTAAAATCCGCGCAACTTCGGAGAACACGAGCCGCTGGATCGAACGCCCAAGATCGGACGGCTTAAATGAATTCCGCTGCATGTCTTTTCCTGGGAGTTAATGCACGAAATGAGGGCGGTTTTGAAACAGTGGCTGAGCCACGCGTCGCGTGATTAATGGAATCGCTGGCCAATCGTGAATTACCGCCTGCCCCGGATGAGCGGTGCGGAATAAACAGGCCGGTTTTAGGGGTAAGGCGCGGTGGGGACCACCAGACAGGGACAGGTTGCAGATCGTCGATCTGTGGCATGATCGGATGGCGCACAATGCACCCGATGGCCGTGTATGGTAAGGGCTTTTGGTCTGGCGCATGGTCAAGGGGCTGGGTCGTGTGGAATAGAAAATTAGAGGGGCTAGGGCCAGGAGGGATAAACCATGAATACTCTCGGGCGCGACCTTTCAGACCTGCACAGCGCAATTTGGAGGCACAGGACGGTGACGATAGGCAGAAAATGAGCTCCTCAGGTCCCGATAGGAAATTTGCAAAGGTTCAGGAGGGGCTAATGGCCAAAAATTTTAATGGAGGGGCTAACATATACAACACTTTGCATTAGCGGAAGTAGATAAACGCTGCTTTAGTCAATCTCCGGTCTAGTTTGTAAACGTAACATCTGACTTGCAAATTGCCCCAGTACATGTTTCAAGTTCAGATCTGATTGTTGATGGTGGACAACGATTAGACATATGAAGGCTGAAACATTCACCTGGCGACTCCAACTCAATCCAGAGATTCCAGTGCTCACTGATCCATTCATGCACTAAAATAAAATGGTAGGGTATGTGGCAAACCCTGCGCTTTGTGAAGTTTTAAAAGAAGTTAGAGATCAGTTAGTGGATATTGAAATTGATGAAGTATTTTTCATTGCCGTGCTTCCATGTTTTAGATCTCCGAAGTTCCCTTCTGAAGCTAAAACTGGTTTCTTTGAGTTAGTTGTTGAAAATTTTGAGAAGGAGATTCAGTATTTAAATGATCAGATCCAATCATATGAATTTCGAGATCCTAAAACGTTTTTGGAAACTCTCCCTCCTTCAAAACAAGAAACAATAGAGATGCCCGTGGATATTTGCATTGATAGTTTGCGGCTGGAAGCATGTATTGAGGAGTTGGGGCAGCAAACAGAGTTTGGTTTTTTCGATCCTATTGCAACGTACATGGAAATTTTTTTCAGTTTGAATGATAGATCGAATTGTCTTTTACATAACCAGACTCGTTATGTGCATGTATGGTTGTCAGCATTTACATTTGTGTCCTGGTTGAAGCACTTTCAAGCAGCATCCTTGTCACAGTTACTTGATTGGTTGATCTGGCATTACAGCGTTACTTGATCTATTGGTTTTGCAGCAAAGTAGGGGAGATTTGTAAATAAATAAGCTGCCAAAGGCAACATTTCAGTTTCCGGTATTTGTTTATGTACAGGTTGTAGTATGTATATGTTTTTGGATTGGTATGAGTTGTTTTGGGTTTGCAGTTATTGATTCCATGCCCAATGGATAAAGGCACTGGTCTACTCTCCCAAAGATCTACCTTTCTTGGCACCTCCAAGGAGCTACCATCCCCATTGGAGCCAATGTTAGTGTCAGTCTTTGCAACCTGTCACCCGAGATCAACATGAGCTCTTACTATGTCTGGTTTTGTCAGATGTTTTGCACATGAATGTTCAGCACAAAACATGTCACAAGTGTTTCCATCAGAAGAAGCTCAGAAAAATATTTCCAATGGTATATCACACTCCTGTAACTGGCTCCCGGATTAGAAGATATGATCAAAATGAATGAGTGATTCTTGGTTATGCATGTTTTGATGTCAGTTGCTGCACACAATGACAAGTTTAGTACAAAATCAGTTTGTGAAATAATGGTAAGGAATTTTTCAAAAGTGAAAGATTTTTTTGTTCATAACATACCAAATAACAAAAACCTCCTTCAGTTTATGCACAGGTGCAACTATGTGGGAGATATACAATGATATTTGGAGCCTACATTAAAACAAAGCAAAATTTTCATATTTTTTACTGTTTTAGTCATTTTAGTGCAGAGCCATTTTACAGCAGATGGAAAGCAATTTTAAAAAACCCAAGGAGGTTTTTGTTAACCACGAGCCATATAAAAAAAACCTCTTTAAATTTATTCAAAGGTGTCACGAATTGGGATATGTGACTAGATCTTTACAGCTCATTTTCACAGATTTAAATTTTTAATGATTTTCTGTTTTAGAGATGATTTTGTGGAATAGATTGCGAGCAATGGGAAACACATTTTCCAAAGTTGAGAGAGGTGTTTCTCCAACATGACCTTATATACAAAAACCTCTTTCATTTTTGTAACAGGTTCTATGGTTTGGGAGATACGAGTTCATCTTAAACACCTATTTTCAGAAATTCGGCCCAAGTTTAATGTAACTGATTCTATTTTTAAAAAAGTGGTTGAGCCCAATTCCCTTAGTACAAGGATGAGAAAATGTATATATTTTATGAATTTCATAGTGTAGAGGTTGGATTTTTTCATCAGAGTGAGGCTGCTATTGGAATTGTAAAGTTTCCCTTGAATATTATTTTAATAAAGCTTTTTTCTGCTCTTTAAATTTGGGATTCATCACGGTGTTTAATGTGTAGCATGTTTTTGTTGTAAATTCATTTCCATGCTTTGTTTTTTCTGCTAATTTGTTTACAAAATTCTCTAAGGGAAGTGTTAGGAATCCATCTATGCACGATGCTCCTCTCATAATGATTATGTTGTTTGATGTAGTGGTTATCTTTTCAGAATCCATCCTTTGTTAGATGCTCTGTTGAGTAACCCAGTGCTTCTATTTCTTCTAAAGTTGTCAATGTAGATCCATCCCCTGATTGATGCCTACAGGGCAGCGGTATTTTCCCTATTTTCTTCTCTCATTACATCTTTAATTTGGTTGTACATTGCACTTACTTTGCCCCAATTTTTCCGGCAGAAACTAGCCCCAATTTCATAGCCCAATAGTCCCTTCTCTTACTGTTTTCAACCCACAATTTTTAATCAAATCCTTTCACCTATATACCTAGCCTAAAATTAGCTTCTATTTCAGTCATCTCAAGCCCTATTGAATTACTTTTCGCTGAGATTAACCCGGAGAGAGCCCTCTCCTGTTCTGGTAGGGCTAGCTACCAGACTGAGCGTGGTTTGGTATTATCCTGTCTCTGCCTTCCTTCAGCCTGAGGTAGATTTAGGCACTAACAGGTACAACGTTACAATATGACAAAGATTGTCTCAATATGATAACCATGGTCAACCATGTTCTACTTTGGTCAATCACAGTCAACCATGTTTTATAAAATCAAGCATGGTCATCCATGGTCAATCATGGTCAACCATGGTCAAACGTCGCATTTTGACGAAGATTGTCTTAGCATGAAAATAAACCATGGTCAACAATGGTCCAACATCGCATTGTGACAAGGATTGTATCAATATGAAAATAAACCATGTTCGACCATGTTTATTTTAGTGTTTATAATATTTATCTTACGGTTTATATACCTTGGATTTATAATATTAGTCCCTTGGATTTAATATTATTCCCTTGGGTTCATAATCACTTGGGGCTTTAGTATTAATCTAGTGTTTATTATTCCATTGGTTTATTATTCTCTTGCCTTTATAATATCAATCATTGTCAACCATGGTCATTCATAGCCAACCATGGTCAAATTTCACGATGTGACAAAGATTGTCTCAATATGAAAATCAACCTTCGTCGAACGTCACATTGTGAAAAAAATTGCCTCAATATGGAAATCAAACATGGTCATCCATGTTTATTTTAGGGTTTATAATATTTATCTTAAGTTTTATATACTTTGGGTTTCTAATTTTAATCCCTTGGGTTTATTATTCCCATATTAATATTTATATTAATAATAATAATAATAATTAGTTAATTATTTTTATTATTTATTTATTTATTTAATGAATTAATGAATTATTAATTATGAATTAATTAGTAATAATGAATTAATATAATAATCATAAAGTTTACTATGGAATGTGAAATCAATGGGAGCCTGTCTTTTCTTGACGTCCTTATTTCAAAGAAGAACGATGGATCATTCTCACACAAGGTCTTTTGGAAGAAAACTAACATCGAGCAGTATCTTCACGTTAAGTCCCATCATTTCCCTGCTAAAAATTTAGGCTTTCTCAACACTTTGGCCACTCGTACATTTAGATTTTCTGATGAAATTCACCTTGAAGATGAGAAAACCCATCTCCTCATGGTTTTAAAAAATAGTGGTTATAATGAGCTCCAATGTCTTAGGGATTTTTCTAAAGTTGGCAGGGGTTCCAAGATTAAAAAAGGACCTAATGATCAGTTTTATGGGTTGCACCTTCCTTTTATACAAGGGACCACTGAAAAAATTGCAAGGATCCTAATAAGTCACAAGGGTCTCACAACCTTTAAGCCCCTTAACACCATTCATAGTTCCCTAATATTTGTAAAAGACTCGGTGGACCCTAAGAATATGAAAGGCGTTTATGTAATCCCTTGTTCATGTGGGACACCATATGTTTCTGAAATTTTTAGCTCAATAAATCAGAGGATTCTGGAACATGCGACAGATGTCAGGCATAGGAGGACCCACTCCTCAGCATTAGAAAAACATGTGAAAAAGACAAAACATCACATCTACATTAAAGATACCTAAATCATTGTTAAGATAGATCATTTCCATCACCGTAAGTTTAGGGAGGCTATAGATATTGAAAGCAAGCCAAGAAATCTAAATAAAGATGACAGCTAGAAAATTAACAATCGTTGGATCCCTGCCATTTCTTCTTAACTTTTTATTTATTTCATTTATTATTATTATTATTTATTTGTATTTTTAATCTTTACTACTAATAAACGATTAATTACATTATTTTCATATATATATATATATATATATATATATATATATATATATATATATATATATATATATATATATATATATATATATATATCCATTTATTATTTTTATTTTATTGATTGTTTAAGTGATTTGATTATTTAGATTTGACACAAATATTTTTATTTAAGTTTGACCATTTATTATTTTTATTTATTTTTAAATTTTTAGCATTAATGGCTTTGATTTTATTAATTGCTTTATTGTTTTGATTATTTAGGTTTGACCTAAATACTAATTTTATTTTAGATATTCATTTCATTAAATTTTTCCTTTTTATGTCCACGGGGTATTGGATAGACAGTGATCGGATGCGTTGTTAAGGCACTCCTTGATGTGAAGTCACCGATTCAATTCCCCACCCTGATCGGGTTGATGTATTTGGACATGATAATGAAGATGTAGTCCTAAAGAGCTTACAAAAAAAAATATCCTTTTGATTAATTATTTCCTTTATTCAATATTAACAACTATATTCTAACAATTATTTCCTTATATTATAATATTATTTATTAATAAGTAATATTTATTTAGATAAATATCTTTCGGATTAATCACATCATTAATCTAAAAGACATTTATCTACATTATGGATCACAAAAGTCTTAGATCTAACAATATTTATTTAGCCAAATGTAACTATTATATTATAACGACTAAATTTTGTTTCTCTTCATCTATTTAACTTGATGCCAAGATCTGGTTCTTCATCTTGTCCTGGCGATGAACCACACTAAATGGTTCGAAACGGGTCAACAAAACCCTGATAATGTGATTTTTACTGGAATTTTTCTTATTTTTCATGATATGGATCACAAAAGCCTAAATTAAATTATTAATGTGAAATAAATAATAATTGTTAATAATTATTATTATTATTATCATTAATATGAATTAATTATTATTTATTTATTTATTTATTTATTTAAAGAATAAATTCAGAAAATAAAAATGAATTATTTAACTAATGATTGAAATAATTAATAATGTGTGAAATAAAAATGAATGATTAATTATTATTAATATTTATTAATTAATAATGTTATTAAATTTAATTAACGATAAAAACCAGCCTAGATCCATCTTAACTCTGGATCTATCAAGCGCCGAGAGGGATCAAATCTCTAAAGGTGCAAACCTCTTTTTGGAGTGCAAAACTTGAGGAAAGGTTTGCACCTTGAGAGATTTGATCCCTCTCGGCACTTGATATATCCAAATTTAAGATGGATCTAGGCTAGTTTCAGTAGTGTGCGGCCAAGGAAAATCTATCGAACATATGATTAATTTTATCAATAATATGTAAATACAGATAATATAAATATAATCATTTTATATATGCTAAATATGTCGGATATTTATCTAATCATTTTAATTTTAAAATTTTCTTAGTTACCTCAGTTTTTTGAGATGATAAATATTGCTAATAACTTTAATGATGAAATAAAAAATTTGAATGCAAAGTAACAATGTAATATTGTTGAATGATAGAAAATGGAAATAATAAGAATGCAGTCAATTACAAATAGTCTTCATTGTGATCAATCTCAAATTATTTTCTTTTAGTATTCTTATTGTCACCCTTGTTAGTTTTGTCATATTTTCTTATAGATTATATAAAAAGGACAGTTGAAATCATAAATCATTTAAATATTTAGCTTGAACTATTGTACTAAACATCATACATTGTCTCTCTTGCTCTTCAATATTAATAGGTTGATTTACTATAACACAAATATCAATGTACATTGTCAATAATTTTGTGTGCTTACACTGAAATCAATGCACAATGTTAAACCAGTCACTTTAAAATTAATTTACCATCAATGTACATCCAATTACATCAAATCAGCAATCAACGTCTACACTGAAATCAATGCACCTATTGCAAACAATCAAATAAAATTAGAAAACAACATCTACACTGAAATCAATGCATCTAATGTAGGTAATCAAATAGGATTAGAAATCAACATCTACACTGAAATCAATGCATCTAGTGCAAGTAAGAAAATAAGATTAGAAACCAACATCTACATTGATATCAATGCATCTAGTGCGAGCAATCAAATAGGATTAGAAATCACCATCTACACTAAAATCAATGCATTTAGTGCGAGCAATTAAATATAATTAAAATTAAATTAATGCATTTAGTTGGAGGGGGGAGAGAGGGAGGGAAAGAGAGATCAAGTTGGAGGGGGGAGAGAGGGAGGGAAAGAGAGATGGAGTTGGAGGGGGGAGAGAGGGAAGGAAAGAGAGATGGAGTTGGAGGGGGGAGAGAGGGAAAATGAAAGAGAGAGAGATGGAATTGGATGGGGGAGAGAGGGAGGGAAAGAGAGATGGAGTTGGAGGGCGGAGAGAGGGGAGGAAAGAGAGATGGAGTTGTAGGTGGAGGGTGGAGATAGGGAGGGAAAGAGAGATGGAGTTGGAGGGGGGAGAGAGGGAAGATGATTTCTTACACTTAATGCATTGATTTCAGTGTGGATGGTGATTTCTAATCCTATTTGATTTCTTTCACTATATACATTGATTTTAGTGTAGATGTTGAGAGAGAGAGAGAGAGAGAGAGTGGTGGGGGAAGAAATAGGATTGGAGGGAAAAGATAGAGATAGAGAGAGAGAGAGAGAGAGAGAGAGAGAGAGAGAGGATTGGATGGCAAAGAGAGAGGAAGAGAGAGAGGAAAAGATAGAGGAAGGTAGGAGAGAAAGGGAGAGAGAGGAAGGACAAGAGAGAGCACATGAGAGAGAGAGGAAGAGATTGATGGAGGAAGAGAGATGGAGTTGGTGGTGGAAGAGAGGGAAGATCATTTCTTGCAATCGATGCATTTATTTCAGTGTTGATGGTGATTTCTAATCCTATTTGATTTCTTACACTATATGCATTGATTTTAGTGTAGATGTTGAGATAAATAGAGAGATAGAGAGAGAGAGAGAGTATGTGTATGTTTGGGGGTGAGATAAAGAGAAAAATAAGGAGAGATGGAGTGAATGGGGGGAGAAGGAGAGAGGGAGTGATATAGTAACATAGTTGGAGGGTGAAGAGAGGGAGATATAAGGAGAGATAGACGTGGGAGAGAAAGAGATAGAGGGTCAGGAAGAGAGAGAGGTGAGAGAGTGGAGAGAGGGAGGGAAAGAGAGATGGAGTTGGAGGGGGGAGAGAGGGAAGATTATTTCTTGCACTCGATGCATTGATTTCAGTATGGATGGTGATTTCTAATCCTATTTGATTTCTTGCACTATATGCATTTATTTTAGTGTAGATTTTGAGAGAGAGAGAGAGAGAGAGAGAGAGAGAGTGGTGGGGGAAGAAAGAGGATTGGAGGGAAAAGAGAGAGAGAGAGAGAAAGAGAGAGAGAGAGTGGTGGGGGAAGAAAGAGGATTGGATGGAATAGAGAGAGAGAGAGAGAGAGAGAGATAGGAAAAGATAGAGGAAGGTAGGAGAGAAAGGGAGAGAGAGGAAGGACAAGAGAGAGGACATGAGAGAGAGAGGAAGAGAGTGATGGGGGAAGAGATAAAATTGGAGGGCATAGAAAAAGAAAGGGAGTGGCAAAGAGAGAGATAGAGGAAGGTAGGAGATAAAGGGAGAGAGAGGAAGGACAAGGGAGAGGACATGAGAGAGAGGAAGAGAGTGATGGGGGAAGAGAGAAAATTGGAGGGAAAAGAAAAAGAGAGGGAGAGAGAGGAAGGATGAGAAAGAGGAGGAGAGAGGGAGGGAGATAGAAGGATAGATGGAAGGATAGAGAGATGGAGTTGGAGGGGGAGAGAGGGAGGGATATAGAAGGATAGATGGAAGGACAGAGAGATTTAGTTGGAGGGGGAGAGAGGGAGGGAAGAAGGAATACATAGAGAGTGAGAAGTGGAGAGGGAGATGAAGTGACAAGGGAGATATGGAGAGATTGTGTGTATGTTTTGGGGTGAGATAAAGAGATAAAGAAGGAGATATGGAGAGAGGGGAGGATAGAAGGAGATAGGGAGGGATATAGTAACATAGTTGGAGGGTGAAGAGAGAGAGAGAGATGGATGTGGGGAAAAAATGGAGAGAGAGGAAGGAAGAGGGAGGATGTGAGGGAGTGGAGAGATGGAGGGAAAGAGAGATGTAGTTCGAGGGGGGAGATAGGGAAGAAGATTTATTGCACTAGATGAATTGATTTCAGTGTAAAAGGTGATTTATATGTTGGAAATGTTGTCATTGATGGAAAAGGAGCACAAAGGAGCAGCACCAAGACAAGGGAGCATATCAGAATCAGATGGAATTGCTGCAGAGAAAGAAAGTGAAGTGGCAAAGGCTACAAGAGGTGTTATTTGCTAGAGGATAAGACCAGACATTTGGGGGACGAATGCTAGTGGAACAGATTGGAAGGTTCCGCTTGGGTTTACTGTAGTCGAGTTAACATATGCAATGTAAAAGGAGAAGGGTGTCTTGGAATGAAGACCGGAACCATAATTTATGATGCGGAGGAACTACATTAAAAAAATTGGATGTGGAACCATGAGCCAACAGCGAAAACGAAACAGTGAAAGTGGTTTCGAAAACCACCAGAGGGTTTTCGCACCACTTTTGGAGGATAAGTGGTTTTAAGTGAGATGGACGCGATACAGGTAGGAGGGCGACACGTGGCATACTAAAACTGCCTATTTTTCGTAGGTTCAAAAACATTATCCTTCGGGCTAGTTGGCACGCGATAACGCAATGACTGTTGGATCATTCTAGGATCAACGACGAAGACTCAACATTCTTTGGCATAACAAAATTGTGAGTTAAGAGGAGGACAACCGTCTGATCCTTGATCGACGGTTATTGCCATTGAAGTTGCTCGGGGTTTAAACCTTAAACCAGACTCGATGATTTATGAATCTAATTTAATAATTCGAACGCCTTTTGAGGTCTGGTGCTATGCATATTGTGGGGCCAATACATTTTGCTGACGTGTTTTGTTTTAAAGCAAAAAATATATAAAGAGCGGAATGATAAAAGGTGTGGGACCGATGTCACAGAGCGGGACAACGTAAACAAACGGATGAGGATTAAAGGAGATAAACAATAGAGATTATATCGGAATCAAGTGGGACCCGATCGCATATCGGACATCGCAAGCAAATGCGATAGCCGCTGGATGGATGCAAAGTTGCGATGCGATGTGGCGATGTGAAGGGACACATGGTGGCACAGCGCTATATCGCACATCGGCGATGCGAAGTCCATCGCATACCGTGAAGTGATGCAATGCAATGCGATCGCATATCGTATATCGCATATGATATGAGTTCACACGATATGGTAAATTATATGCGATAGCCGATATTGCGATGCGATATTACCATCGCATATCGCAATCGGGGAAGGAGAAAAATCGCACAAACACATGGGAACGTCGAAGTGCGAAGTGCGATAAAGAAGAGCGGATACGATGTAGATCGAAGCTGAAGCCTAAAAGTTTTCAAGTCTGGAAGTATGTGATTTTCCCTTTGTAAATCGCATCGGAGAGCAAAGGATCCATATAGCAAATAACGATGGAAATACCGAAATGCGATAAAAAGTGGATGCAATATTGTTCAAAGGTAAATAGTATTGTATTTCATGTCCAGGTTTAATGTATTATGTGTTGTTTGTGAAGAAAATAGTGGAAGCATAGGTTGACTCGGGTAACAAAAGAAAAGGTTGAACGCGGCAAGGAAAGGCTCGCGTAGTTAAAAGGACCCATTCCCGTGCAGAACAATGTGATGTAGTTGCGACTGTGAGCTAAGAGGGAAGGTCTAAATGCGAAGGCAATACTCGGGAGTATAAGTGACCCAACACAAAGAGAAGAGCATGGAAAGATGCAGATAAGATATGCAAGAGACGAAGGCTATGTAAATCGTAAAGGCATGGGTCAAGTCAGAAAAAGATGGGTGTGCAGATTAGTTAGAAATCTAACAGCAGGTAGAGAAGATAAAGGGACAGCAGGCAGAGAAGACAAAATAAATGGAAAAGCAAGAGGCTGAAAGGGTTGAATTGAAATAGTGTTGTAATTGCAAATGTAAATTCATTAATTATTTTTATTGTATGTGATGCAAAGGCAAGTCTCCATAGGCAAAGAAAAACTTCAATTTAATTCTGAAATGAGTAGACAGTGTTGTAACCTCCTGAAATGATGAGTGAGAAAATGAGATGGTGGAAGGCAAAGAATCGTGCATGTTCACTTCATATTCCCTGTAGAATGCAAATATTCATAAATATATCTGTATAAAACAAGTGCTATCGGTATGCATAGTGAGGGTAGAGAGTGTAAGCAGAAGAAGGAGCAAAGAGAGGAGTTGTGAAGATCCAGAGATGATATAAAGAAAATTTGAAGGCTGGAAGGACAGAAAAAAAGAAGGATAAAAACAGAGCTGATATCCAAGTAAATCAGCATATGATTTTATTGTACAGTGAGGAAGTTGGTGCTTCCATATCAAGTTGTAGCTTGATAGATGTCCAGCTGTAGTTGGCTGAGGTAGGAGCCTCCTATAGGTTGCAGCCTGCAGAAAATAGATGGGAGTTGGAGCTTCCTTGCAAGTTGTAGCTTGCAGAATTGAGGTAGTAGCCTCCTGTAGGTTGGAGCCTACAGAAAATCAGTGATGAGAGGGAGTTGGAGCTTGCCTTTGCATCACAACAATAATAAGATGTGGTTTTCTCCCTTATGGGTTTCCACTTATATCCGGTGTCTATGTGCATGATGATTATGTGTTGATACTCTATATTTAATCTACTTAATACATGCTGCTCACTTATTAAGATTGTTTTTTCACTGTACATTAATTTGATCATGAAATGAAGGTGTAAATAATTGTAAAAGAAAGTTTTACAAGACCCTAAATGCACTAAACTGATTCCCTCCCCCCCCCCCTCTCAGTTTAACTAAGGGTTCAACAATTAGTATCAGAGCAGGTTCCTTCTGTATTAGTTAAACAACTGACAAGAGATCCTAGGTCCCCAAGATAGCTAGTCTAGAAGGATGCTCAACAAATAAAGCCCCTTTGTTTACTGGTACAAATTATGCCTTCTAGAAAATAAGAATGAGGACGTACATAATGTCTCTAGGAATAGAATTTTGGGCTAATGTGGATTTGGGATATGCCCCAAAGGATTCTGACACAGAGAAAGAAACCAAACAAGATTTTATAGCTAATGCCAAAGCCATGAATGCTCTCTTAAATGGTCTGTGTGAGGCAAAATTTATTAAAGTAATGCACAACAATACTGCCAAAGAAATATGGGATACATTGGAAAGTATCCATGAGGGAGATAAAAAGGTAAAGATAGCCAAACTACAAGTCTATCGAGCCTAATTTGAAAATATAAAAATGAATCAAGAAGAAGATGTTTCCAGCTTCTTCTTAAAGGTTGTAGAAATTGTGAATAATATGAAAGCTCTAGGAGAAACCATTAGAGAATGTGTAATTGCTCCAAATATATTGAGATCTTTACCATCCAATTTTAATCCCAAGGTTTCTGCCATAGAAGAAATAGCTAATTGGGAAACTTTGACCATGAACCAATTACTTGGAAACTTAGCAACCTATGAGATGAGACTTCCACAAGGGAAGTCAAATGTGAGGGAGGCAGCCTTTAAGGCTGAGAAGAGCAAAGAAGAAAAGGAAGATATGTGCTCCTGCTCTGATGAAGAAGAGGCCAAATTTGTCAAAATATTGGATAGAGGCTCAGGTAAGTATAAAGGTAAGCTTACATTTAAATGATTTAACTATGGAAGATTTGGGCACTATGCATCAAAGTGTCCTTACAAGAAAACAAAGAATTTGAGTCAAGAGACAGAGAAAACCAAAACAAATAACTGGCAGAAAGGGAAGAGATTCAATAGAAAATCACTTTATGCTTAGCAAGATAGTAGTGCATCTGAAAAATCAGATGAATCCTCAAATGAAGAAGGAACCTCTGAATTTCTGTTGATGGCCAAGGAAGAGTCTAAAGGATTCATTCTAGAAGATGAGGAAGAAGGTGAGGTAGATCTTGAGGGGGAGCTAAGAAGTGCCCCAGAGGAAATAGATAGACTTAAACTCAAGTGCAAAAAACAGAAAGACATTCTTCTCAAATATGTAAAAGAGGTACCAAATTTAGAAAACCTCATTCAATTGAAAGTAGAACTTGAAGAAGCTAAGAAGGTGGAAGACATGTTACTAAAGAAAATTAAGGATAAAATTCAGAAGCAAGGAAAATTTGAAGAAGTAGTAGTATGCATGAGAAAGAAATTAGAACACACCCAAAGAGAATTGAAAATGAATAATCCTCGAATGACAAGCAGTGAATAGTTAAATAAAATACTAAGTTCTCACAGATATCCTCTCATAAAGACTAGGATAGGTTATGAAGGAGAAACCAGCAAATCCAAGGTTGAGGATAACCAGAATATCATTTTTGTGAAAGCTGTAAAGAAAAATTAACTCTCATTAATATGAGATTATTGCAACTAGAAGACTGATAGAAGAAAGGAGCAAGGGGTGCAAGTAGCTTGGAGATGAGATTTTCCTCCATGGATACCTCAGAGAAGGTAGAAATTGAAAGGAATGATGAAGCTACTAAAAAAGGAACCACAAAAGTAGAAGCCAGCAAGAACTTGATGTGTGATGAAACAAACAGAAACAAGCAGCAACATCAAGATCAAGAATGAGAGGAAGAAGCAAGCAGTTGCAAAAATTTCAATTGTTCCTATAGATCAATTGAACAAGTTTGGAAGATCTCAAAGGAGATTCTTTCCTCCTATGAGAAATGTCACTTATTTTTCCTGTCACGAACTGAGATATATTGCTGCATACTGTCAGATGAAAATAATCGATTAACAAGCAAAGGATGCAGAAAATGAAAACACTACCTTAAGAAACCAAATGGAGAAGACAAACCTTCACCAGATACACTAATCATTTCCATGGGTATTGTTTTTATTGTAAGGGGTTCGGCTATAAAGCCATGGAATGTAGAACGTATGGACAAATATTGATGTTTAAAACCCCAAGGAGATTTATGAACAATGGAGAGTTCACTCATACACATAATCCATTTAAAAATATAATCAAATGCTTTATATGCCATCAAATCCGACACATGTCTTCCAAATGTCCTCTCAAAGAATGTGGTCCATCTTCTTAGAAAAGGTTCCAAATAAATAGCTGCTTGCAGTGGAAAAAGAAGTTGAATAAGTGTGACCTAGCTCTAATAGATCAAGATTAGAAAAGCCAATGGTATATGGAAAGTGGATGCTCAAAGCATATGACTGGAGATCGAAGCAAGTTTGTAACCTTTGATGAAAATAAATCTGGAAATGTAACATTCAGAAATGATAAAGCAGGAAAAATCAAAGGAAAATGACTAGTTAGTCTGAATAATGGAAGAGAAGAGGCTCAAGATGTACTATTTGTGGATGGGTTGAAAGTCAATCTGCTAAGCGCCAGTCAAATGTGTGTTAAAGGCTGTGAGGTCCTTTTCAGAGCCCAAGATTGTGATGTAAGATCAAGCACCACTGGAAAGACCTTGATCAAAGGTGTTAGAATAGAAAGTAATGTCTATATATTGGAAGAAGAGAATGAAGCATGCCACATAAGAAAACTTCATGAATCATGGTTATGGCATAGAATATTGGGACACTTAAAATTTGACCACATCATCAGTCTGAGCAACAAGAAAGTAGTCAGAAATATGCCTACAATAAAGAAGCCTCCAAATACCATATGTAAATCCCACCAATTGGGAAAATAGACCTGCACATCTTTCAAGACCAAAGATGAACTATCTACAAGTAGGCCACTTCAACTTGTACACATGGACTTGTGTGGACCTTCAAGAACTAATGCACCAGGTTGAGAATATTATTTCATGCTAATAATAGATGATTTTACCAGATTGACATGGGTGGAATTTCTCAAATATAAATCTGAAGCAATTGAGAAATTCAAGATATTCAAGGCATTGGCAGAAAATCAAATAGGATGCAAGATAAAATGCATCAGATCAGATAGCGGAGGTGAATTCAGAGACTGTGATTTTGCAAACCTATGCAATGAGCATGGGATAAAACAACAGTTTACAATTGCAGGTACACCTCAACAGAATGGAGTGGCAGAAAGCAAAACAGGTTAGTACAACAGATTGCTAGAGCCATGATGCAAGAAAGTAACATTCCCCAAACCTATTGGGCAGAAGCAGTACACACAAATTTTCACATTCTCAACAAATCTCATCTAAGACCAAATTGTGATAAGACTCCTTACGAATTATGGCATGGTAAAACAACATCAATCAAGCATTTTACAGTCTTTGGAAGTAAGTGTTTCATAAAAATTAATGATGAAAAACTGGGGAAGTTGGATGCAAGAGCTGATGAAGGAATATTTTTAGGATATGCATCCAAGAGTAAGGGTTACAGGTGTTACAACAAAAGACTGCACAAAATTGTGGAAAGCATTGATGTTAGAGTTGACAAAGATCTACCAAACAGTACAAGAAACACAAGCTGCGCCAATCCTCGAGATGATCATGAAGCTGAGAACCATGATAATGATGAACATAACAAGACAACAGAAGATACTGAATTAAACTCAAAGGGTCCCTCAAGATACACTCAAAAGAACCATCCAGAAGATCAAATCATCGGGGACAAAAGTGTGAGAGTCCAGACAAGAAGAAAGCTTGATGAACAGACAGAAGAAGTATACCTAGCCATGCTATCTCAAATAAATCCAAAGAAGTTTGAAGAAGCTAGCAAAGACAAAAACTGGGTAAATGCTATGAATGAAGAACTGGACCAAATTGAGAAGAACAATACCTACGAATTAATTCCAAGACCCACTGGGAAAAATGTCATTGGCACAAAATGGATATTCAAGAATAACATGAATGAATAAGGGCAGGTAATCAGAAATAAAACCAGACTTGTATGCAAGGGATATTCACAAATTGAAGGACTTGATTATGATGAAACCTTTGCCCCTGTAGCCAGGATGGAAGAAATTAGAATGTTTTTGGCCTTTGCATGCTATCATGACTTCAGGGTATATCAAATGGATGTTAAGGCTGCATTCCTGAATGGAGATCTAGAGGAAGAAGTCTACATGGAACAACCTGAAGGATTCTCATTAACAGATAAACATGACTATGTGTGCAGATCAAAGAAAGCCTTATATGGTCTGAAACAAGCTCCTCGTGCATGGTATTTAAGGCTAGACAAATACTTGCAAAAACAAGGGTTCAAGAAAGGAGGAGTAGACAGTAATTTGTGCATAGAGGCTAATGAAAATGAACTCTTAATTGTAGTAGTGTATGTAGATGACATCATGTTTGGTAGCAACAAAGATGAGTTAGCAAAAGGATTTGCTGTAGAAATGAAATCAGAGTTTGAGATGTCAATGATTGGAGAGCTCACCTTCTATTTAGGACTTCAAATTCCACAAACGAACACAGGAATATACATTTTGCAAGAAAAATACTTAAGATAAATGTTTAAAAGGTTTCAAATGGAAGACTGCAAACCTGTGTCAACTCCCATGATCACTGGATGCAAACTATGTGCTAATGATGGATCAACAAGTGTAGATCAAAAACTTTACAGATCTATGATAGGAAGTCTGCTATACCTAACTGCTTCTAGACCAGACATTATGTTGGCAGTAGGACTTGTGAAAATATATCAAGCAGCACCAAAACAAAATCATTTACTTGCAATCAAGAGAATATTTAGATATCTACAAGGAACTTCACATTATGGCCTATGGTATCCAAAAGGAAAAAGCTTCACATTGACAGCATACACAGATGCAGATTGGGCCAGCTATGTGGATGACAGGAAAAGCACAAGTGGAGGTGCATTTTATTTGGGAAAAAGTTTGGTGGCATGGCTAAGCAAGAAGCAAACTTCTATCTCTCTATCTATAGCATAAGCAGAATACATAGTAGCAGCTGCATGTTGCACACAAGTAATGTGGATGAAACAAACTCTCCAAGACATGAAGGTAAGCATTGATGAACCCATTTCTATCAAATGTGACAATACAAGTGCAATAAGTATATCAAAAAATCTTGTACTTCATTCAAAAACAAAGCATATCCCAATAAAGTACCACTTCCTCAGAGAACAAGTAGCACATAAATTAGTGAAGTTGGAATATGTACCAACTAAGGAAAAAATAGTAGACATGTTCACAAAACCTCTTGCTAAAGAACCATTCGAATATCTAAGAGACAAGCTACGGGTAGTGTCTGCAGATGTTACTCTCTAACGTGATCAGAAATTAAAAAAAAAGGGGGGTTGCATACAAGAAACAAGATCAGTGCAAAAGACAAGTGATAGTCAATATCAGACAAGAAAGCATCATTCCAGGGGAGAGCAGTCAATAAATTGTCACAAAAGAGCTAGAGAAATGGAGCAGTGCATGGAATGGGTCCTTAAGATCAGAGTATTATGAAAAGATAGAAACCACACTGGGAAAAGTGCAACCCTTTGCCATTGATGTCAAAGAGGGAGGAAAAGCAAGAAAAAGAAGAAAGGGTCTTCTGAAAAGCAAGCAGAGGAAGTCCTGGAGGCAGCATTGGAGTATTGCCATCAATACCAAAGGGGGAGACTATTGGAAATATTGTCATTGATGGAAAAGGAACACAAAGGAGTAGCACCAAGACAAGGGAGCAGATTAGAATCAGAGGATAAGACCAGACATTTGTGGGGACGAATGCTGGTGGAACAGATCGGAAGGTTCCTCTTGGGTTTACTGTAGTCAAGTTAACAAATGCAATGTAAAAGGAGAAGGGTGTACCTAGAATGAAGACCGGAACCATAATTGATGATGCGAAGGAACTACATTAAAAAATTGGATGTGGAACCATGAGCCAACAGTGAAAGTGGTTTCGAAAACCACCAGAGGGTTTTGACACCACTTTTGGAGGATAAGTGGTTTTAAGTGAGATGGACGTGATACAGGTAGGAGGGAAACACATGGCATACTGAAACCGCCTATTTTGTGTAGGTTAAAAAACATTATCCTTCGGGCTAGTTGGCACGCGATAACGCAATGACCATTGGATCATTCTAGGGTCAACGGCGGAGACTAAAAATTCTTTGGCATAATGAAATTCTGAGTTAAGAGGAGGAAAACAGTCTAATCCTTGATCAACAGTTATCGCCATCGAAGTTGCTCAGGGTTTAAACCTTAAACCAGACCTAATGATTTATGAATTTGATGCAGTTTCGGCTATGAGTTAAGAGGGAAGGTCTAAACATTAAGGTAGTACTCAGGAGTATAAGTGACCCAACACAAAGAGAAGAGCATGGAAATATGTAGGTAAGATATGCAAGAGATGGAGGTTGTGTAAATCGTAAAGGCATGGGTCAAGTCAGAAAAAGACGGGTGTGCAGAACAGTTAGAAATCTAACAGCAGGTAGAGAAGATAAAGGGACAGCAGACAGAGAAGACAAAATAAATGAAAAAGAAAGAGGCTGAAAGGGTTGAATTGAAATAGTGTTGTAACTGCAAATGTAAATTCATTAATTATTTTTATTGTATGTGATGTAAAGGCAAGTCTTCATAGGCAAAGAAAAACTCCAATTTAATTCTGAAATGAGTAGACAGTGTTGTAATCTCCTAAAATGATGTGCGAGACAATGAGATGGTGGAAGGCAAAGAGTCGTGCCTGTTCACTTCATATTCCCCGTAGAATGCAATCAGTCAGGATTTATCTGTATAAGAGATTTAATATCAGTGGAAAGAGAGAAGTTAGAGAACTACAGAATGGATGAGAGAGGAAGAAGAATGTAAGAGAGCTGCAAGAGGTTAGAGAGTGTACGAAGAAGAAGGAGCATATAGAAAAGCTGTGAAGATTCAAAGATGATATAAGGCAGATATGAAGGCTGGAAGATAGCAGTGAAGAAGGAACAGAACAGAGCTAATATCTAGGTAAATCAGCATGTGTTTTCATTGTAGTGTAAGGAAGTTGGTGCTTCCATATCAAGTTGTAGCTTGATCGATGTCCAGTTGTAGCTGGCTGAGGTAGGAGCCTCCTATAGGTTGCAGCCTGCAGAAAATAGATGGGAGTTGGAGCTTCCTTGAAAGTTGTAGCTTGCAGAATTGAGGTAGTAGCCTCCTGTAGGTTGGAGCCTACAAAAAATCAGTGGTGAGAGGGAGTTGGAGCTTTCCTTTGCATCACAACAATAATAAGATGTGGTTTTCTCCCTTATGGGTTTCCACTTATATCTGTTGTCTATGTGCATGATGATTATGTGTTGATATTATGTATTTAATCTGCTTAATACCTGCTGCTCACTTATTAAGATTGTTGTTCCATTGTATATTAAGTTGATCACGAATTGAAGATGTAAATAAGTGTAAAAGAAAGTTTTACAAGACCCTGAATGCACTAAATTGATTCACCGTCCCCTCTCAGTTTAAATAAGGGTTCATTCAACATTAATAATGCTCACATTTACATATACATACCCCTAAGAGTATCATACTATATGTTAGTGTCAACATTTTAAATAATTTTTTCTTTACATTATATAAAGAAATATTAGAATCCATAACTATTTCTCGTTTCTACATTATATATAAAGAAATATTATAACTCATAACTATTTCTGGTGGACAAACAAGATAAATATTTTTTTTACACACTCAAATAACAAATAACAATTAATGAATATGTGAAGACTATATAATATCCCACATTAATAGGCTACTCGTGATATTACATTACAAGAAATATCCTAGCTTGAATATAAAATAACTCTTTACTTCCCAACATATTTTATGGGACTAATATTTCCAACACTTAATCACAATCCTTAAGAGTACCATATCTCATGTTAGTATCAACATCATAAGTGACCATAACACTTATTTATAAAGAATTTCTCTACTTGTATTGGTAAAGGAAAATATTATAGACTTTAATAGGAAAATCACTGTGTGGAGTTTTCATACACCAATTTAGTGCCTAGCTTAGCAATGACCTTAAAAATAAATTATTATTATTGACACCTTTGGACTACTAAATATATCAACTCATATTTATTATTGTTTATCGTATGACTTTTATATATGGTATTTAATCCAATTTCATGATTATGATAATAATTAATTTGTAAACATTATGATTTAGAGAATATTCATTTGTTCTTTGCATTCATATAATGTTGAAAATTTAATTATAATTTAAAAAGGAATTATAATTTTTATATGGCTTCAACATGTGGACCTCAAACAAGCTATAACTATCATTATTTGAATGTTTAAATGCCACTTCCTTATCAAAAGGTCTTTCAAAATTCCTCTCTTATAACTTGTTAAAAGAAGGCGCCCAAGGGGCATATGCATAAGCAAAAAATCAAATGGAGAGGAATTCACAACCTCTATCCTACCTATGCATCTTCTACCTTAAGCCTTGTAATACCCTTGTTCATTTATGATGTAAATATAAATACTTTGATATTAGGTTTTTGGCCTGAATGTACATAACAATTATGTTGGTGAGTCGAAGTCATTTTTGCAGGCCTACATGCCTATGTTTATGTGTATATGGATTTTGGGATTAGCTTGCCCATGGATATACATGACGTTTTGGTAAAGTGGACAGAGGGCCAAGATTGTAAACATTGTACATATTTTTATATTAACAAAATAATGCATGGTTGTAGATCCCACTCCATGGAAAAGAGTATGGGGGTAGTGCAAATCCATGGAAAATGCAATGGGTGTTGCATTCAGTGTTGGGAAAAGGGCACCTAGGGGCCCATGTTGTCACGACCCTACGGTAGTGATGTCTTCCAACTACACATAGGCATGGTGCGACACCACCTAACTCGTTTGTTTCCCACTACTAGTGTTTATGAACTACACCTACTTCACACTTATCCAATTTTCTTCTAAGTGTTATCATGAAGTGGAAATTACTTCAATTATCTTATTTATGTAGTGGAATAAAACATAAATAAATAGTGTACACACATATCATAAATGGGAGGGGAAACTCCCAAATTAAGTATGCCCACTCAATAATAATTCTCCAAATATATTTTATAAAGTTCACAATATTACACAGTCATGCAACCTATGAATGACCTGCACATTTCTACCAAATTCGTGCACTTAATTGTGCATCGTTCAACCAAAAATGTCATGGTGTGACCCCTACACGTTCTGCCCAAACACTTCTTACGTGTAGCCTCTTCCCACGACCCACATTCATTCCAACACTGCCTGCGACCCATCATTAAACCCATAGTGGACTACAACCCTTATTTTGCCCGACATTTTACTTCAGCACTGTCATGTGACAACCCACCCAGTTATCCAACCTATGGCATCGTTGTATACTCTACCCGCAGCTCTATCATGTGACACTCCAACCTTGACACCCGACTGTAACTTGTGCAATGGTCTTCCCTCCTCATGAAACTCAAATGCCTATTGGGAAGTGGTCTACCCTACAAGACCCAACTCGGCCGTGGAACCTTGAATTTCTTGCCAGCAACCAACAGTCCTATGACTCACTTTTAGCAAGCCTCGCCTCTTCCCATGTGTTGCGGTTATCTCCCTTTTTTCTCCTTCTCATCTATGCTCTGAACTTGTGTGAAACTTGTATGGTCTCCTCAACAAAGGACACACCCTTGTACTTATATGGTTCCCATCCATTATGTTTTTCCACGAATGGTCATGTCGTTTGGCTTTTCCATGGGTTGGCACGCCCATGTGCTTCTCGACCGACCTGCACTCAAACAATACATGCGCCCATTCACAATTTTTTTAATTGATCCAACTCGTTCACTCTATGACTCGTCTAATCAACCCATCGCACTGACGGTGACTCACCCGCTCATCCACCCAGTCACCCAAATATTGTCACCTGCTACACTTGGTCACTCGTCATGTTGGGCGGGCGCTCGCCCACCATGGGGAGCCCTCTACAACCTTGTCGCCTTTAACTGAACACAACACGACTCCACATGTCACACGTACCTATGACCGATGATAGGTAGCTTTTAACCGAACGTCTCCACCCAAGTCGCCTTTAACCGAAAGCCTCCACTCAAGTCGCCTTTAACCGAAAACGGGCGCATGTCACACATCATGGGCATGCCCATACTATGAATTTGGTTTTTCAACTCCCTCAGGCACTCCCAACTTGAAGGATTTACATCCTCCACCACTCTAAAAATGGTTTCGTCCTTGACAACCACCATCCCAACAAAATCCATTACTAATATCAATATCTCCATATTGACACCCAGATAGCTCTGCCAAAGACCTGCTCCATGCCCTAATCCTGTCGTAACTTTGCAAGAACATCATGTGATGGATGCCCCTATGATGGTGATTATTTGGGTAGCTAATCCAACCGTAACATATCCTTCACAAGAATGCATGCATCTCACATCATCATGACCGTCATTGTATCCATCTTGCTCATACTCTAAGGGATCTCATTGTCCTAAGCAGATGATAATGAGCCCTATCGCATGCTTAGTCTAGAAAGAGGGAGGGGATGGGAAGGTTGAAGGCCTTCCTAATCCTTCTCCAGCATCTCAATCCATGTGTTAGGATCCTCTTCTTCCAACCTTTGCATGTATGCTTCCCGACTCTCCTCCTGATGCATCTCTAGTTTCACTTCCCAATTATCCTCCACCGCCTCTAGTCTACCTGTTAAATCCAAAACACTATCAAACAATTCTCGCATGATCTCTTCCTTCTCTATGAATTTTTCCTCCGCACGGTTCAAACTTTCATAGACCTCTTCATCTCGCTTAATGGCTTCCACACCCATCGATGTAAACTTACATCCACCTGTCATGGCAGCCACGATAGGAACACCCAATGGTTCATACTCTTGTCCATCATAAATATAAAACTTCTTCATATGTGGTACCATCATAGCTTCATATTGTTTCATAAATTCTATCCCAAGAACTGCTTCATAGTCATCCATCCTCACAACTATGAAGTCGACTTTCCCAAGCCACTCACCAATGCGCACCTCCACATTTTTTGTAATACCAATAACTTGGTCTGGTAGAGAGTTCATTGCTTTGAGATAAGCTTGAGTTGGTACACATTTCAAACCAACTTTCCTTGTTTCCTCCTCTCTAATGAAGTTATGGGTTACACCATTGTCTACCATGGTGAGTAATGTTCCCTGCCCAATCTTCATATCCACATATTCCAACTTATTCCTCTCAATATCAGGTCTTGGGACAACCTATATTGCTACTGCAACACCCAATATCTACATCATCCCAGCCATTGGTGAATCTTTTTCTTCTTTCCATCAAATTGTGACAAATTTTTCACCATTGGTCTTGAAGGACACTTATTCATCGTGTCATCCTCCCCGCACAACCAACATTTCTAATATTTCTTTGCCTTCGGTTTACCGCGTACTTTTTCATTATCCTCCTTTGTAGACTTCTCTTTCAGTTTTTCGGACTTATCTTTCTTTTCTCCAGTCCCTTCATCATAATGGTCCACCAGTCTATCAATTACATCAAATGCCTCCTCAAGTGTTTTAATATTTTTTCTCTTCACCTCATTCCGTGCCCAAGGCTTCAATCCAATGATGAAGTTGAAGACCTTGTCTTTCTCTGCCATATCAGGTAGCTCCAAGATCACACTCACAAATTCTCATTGATGTTCCTACAAATTCCCTATTTTCTTAATATACTTTATCTCCATTCTCGCATCCCAAGTCTCATCTTGTGGGCTAAAGTGAGTTTGAAACACTTCTTTCATTTCTTCGCAAGTAGATATGTTCTTAGTATCACCATGAGAAATATGGTCCGCTTTCTTCTCCACCACATTTTGGCATCGTTTGTAAGGAATTGAGAAACTACCTTCACCTTGGCCTCTTCATTAGGAAGCCCAAAGTGTTACAAGTATTGCACCATATCCCATAAAAATTTCCCAAGTCTCTTCGCGCTCCTCGCCCCATCATAAGAATTAGGTTCCTTTACTTTAATATGGGTAGATCCTCCAATCGGTCCATTCCCAACTACCTTATTCAAGATTGAAATTTCATTGAGAACTTCATCAAGATTCTTCCTGATCAAGAGATCATGTCTAAGTAAAAAAATGCTCAAAAATGGAAATTCCTAGAAACGGTTGTAATCTGAACGATTGGAAAGGCCTCATCGCTGTGATTTTGGTGCCACAAACGGGACTTAAATCTGATGTTGTATGTGAAAGTTACTAAGGTTTTAAATGGTTGAGTGACCTCCAAAACAAGACTTTTTGACTATGATTTTTTCAATTTGTAAGCCACGTGGCCCCAGGCCATTGGTTAAAAGGTCTTGTGAAAATTTTGAGGGCATGAGGGTTGAACCCTCGACCCGACTCCTTGAGCAGGGTCAACCTGACCAACACGACACGGGCATGATGTTGTTTTGTGGGCAAGTCGGGCAACATTATATCTGGTAGTCGGGTCATGTTGAACTGCAGTCGGGCAGAGGTAAACGAACAGTCAGCTTGTGCATAGTTGAATGGGCAGAGGTTTAGCTTAATCCCTCAGGGCTTAACTTTCATCTTCATATGCCCTTACACAGTGACCCAGGGCCTAAACATTTCCAACCAGTGGAACAACAGGGTTAAGCACCTTGGTGCTAGTCCCTCTTCCGATGTGACCTTGACTCGTGACCATGGGCGCGGAGTTAACCTTATTCACTAGCGTATAAACTATCTGGAGTTAACCTTATTCTAGAGCACGGTTCTGCCAAGTTCGCCCATCCAAAAATTTAGGTGGAATTAACTGGAGTTCCTCCAGTTTTGGAGGAGGTTTTTTTGTGCTATTGGGCAAAAACTTGTTAGGGTCATAACTCTCTCAATTTTTGACCAAACAAGATGAAATTTTAGTCAATTTTGGGTCTCTTCGACCTTATGGAGAGTTTGGAATAGGTTTTAGAGTGAACAGAGGTGTTTATAGCCCTTTTTTCTTCAGGGAAGAGGAAAGAGCCATCAAGGCCATCAGGGAGATGGCGCTGTATTGGGTTGTACTTCACTGTTTAAGGTGAAACAAAAGCCATTTTTAGCTTATTTCTATCTTTTGAAGTCAAATTCACAGCTTTTTTTTTGCCTATTTAGGCATATTTTTCACTATGTAACCATTTTGAGCAAATTAATAAAGCAAGGACATGCCATTGGGGAGCCTTGAACCTGCAGATGTAGCCCAGGAGGGGTGAATTGCCTCATCAGTTTGTTGTGTTATGCTATGGTGATTTTTTCTTGTTGTGTATTTCTGTTGTGATATATTAAACATTAAATTTAAATAACAAATCCTCACACATGAAACTCATAAGCATTACCAAAACTACTTTGTTTTAACTTACAAGACATGGAGAACACTTTTCACACTAAATTAAATGGAAATGGATACTTTTCATAGCATTTACAATTAGTTCTATTTTCATATCAGATGGTATCGAAGCTAGAGTTTTACTCTGCATTTGTTCTTATGCAAATATATAGTTGACTGTTTGCAAGTTTTGATTCTTACTAGGCTTAAACTCAAGAGAGGGGAAGGACACTTGGTTAGAGCAAAAAGTAATCCTCAACCAAGAAGGGCCAGAGAGCCACCTCCAAGAGCCTTAGAAGAAGCCTCAAGCATGTCTTCAAGAGAAGGAGAAGTTCCTAAAGACATTGATCCCAAAGAAGAAGAATGGGTGTTCCAAAAGGATTTCTTGGACATGACGGAGATGGTGAGGATACTCTACCAAGAAAGGAATGACAGGCTTGTAGGAGAAGGGTATAGACACCAAAAAGAAGGAGAGGGTTATTTAGGAGGAAATAAAAGTGATGACAAGTCAAAGAAAGGACATGGAGGTAATGGTGATCCACCATCCCCATCTTCATCCTCTTCCTCTACATCGTCATCCTCTACTTCGGTGAATCAATCTCACAAGTCTAAAACCACTAGTAAAAGTCCATTTTTAAAGCTTGATGTTAAATTTGAGTTGCCTTTGTTTAATGGTGAGGTCAATGCAAAGAAACTTGACAATTGGATAAGACAGTTGGAAGTTTACTTCAGGATACAGAACCTTCATGATGACGACACCAAGATATAGTTAGCCTCTTTGAGAATGGATGGAGCAGCATTGGTATGGTGGGAAGCCAAGACCAAGGATGAAATTAAAAAACATGGTAAGATCACTTTATCATGGGCTGAATTTATTACTGCAATTAAAAATAAATTTTATCCATTAGCTCATTTACAAAAGGCTATCATGAACTGGCAAAACTTCAGACAACTTAAAGGACAAAATGTACAAGACTACACCCAAGAGTTTAGGAGAAGAGCACTCTTATTAGGGGTAGACTTACAAAGTCAAGATACTTTGCTGAAATATATAGGTGGTTTGCACAGCTACCTTAGACATACTATCCTTATGTTCAATCCTACTATTCTAGATGAAGTTTGTGTACAAGCTACACATTTAGAGGCTAGAGGGAAAAACACTTTTGATGAGGGTAGAAACAAGCCTTTTAAGGGGAAAAACAAAGATAAAACCTTTAAGGGAAAAGGAAAAAAGAATGCATCTATCAAACAAGAGGGTGAGAAAGTGATATGTAAACATTGTTCAAGAGAATGTCATTAAGAGAAAAACTGTTGGAAATTACATCCTGAAAAAAGAACTCAGTTTAACAAAAACAAAGGAAAGAAGAAAACTGCAGCTACTACAACTACACCACAAGACTTAGGTGATGATTCAGGTGACGAAACCAAAATTGCAGCCATGGGTTTGAAAAGTATGAAGGGAAAGGAAACTGAAACTAAGCCAAGCACTAGTACTTCAAATTGTCATGTACAAGCTCCAAATGAGGAAGAAAGAATTGAATTGTTCCATGTGAGGGTAGTCTCAAAACATACAAAAATTGATACACTGTTTGACAGTGGGTCACAAGCAAATATCATGTCAGAAGACTTGGTCAAACAGCTTAAACTTGAGACCATTCCACATCCAAAGCCATATCCACTTGGGTGGATATGCAAGCAAGTCTCAAGAAAGTGCATGTTGCATTTTGCAATTACTACACACTTTATTGACACAGTTTAACTTGATGTAGTGTCGCTTGATATATCAGGAATTGTTTTGGGAATTCCTTACTTATTTAACAGGAAAGCGATATTCCATCGCCATGAAAATAAGTATCATCTCTTTAAATATGGCAAGGCATTTATTGTCAGAGCACATCGCAAGAAGACAAATATAGCGATAGTAAATGCAGGACAGGTAAAAAGGCTAGTGAATTCTAGTAAAAAAAATTTACTTCTTATGGTTAAGCCTAAGGTTGATATGAATCATGAGTCATTTGAAAATTGTGATTCCAAGTTAAAATCAGATTTATATGATTTAGTTGATGCACATCATGAGATGTTCTAGGAACCAACAGGTTTTCCTCCTAAAAGGGAGATTCAACATGAAATCCAGTTACAACAAGATTGTCATCTTCCTAACATAGGCATGTACCGCATGTCTATCATGGAGAATACTGAAATAAAGAGGCAAATTAAGGACTTGTTGGACAAAGGTCTCATAAGAGCAAGCACTTCGCCATGTGGGTCATCGATAGTGTTGATTCAAAAAAAAGATGGAACTTGGCATATTTGTGTGGACTTCGTGGTGTTTGGTTTCAATCTAGTCTCCTAAATTGAGTTCATTTAATTGTCAACCAGGGTTGGTAAACTGCTGAAGTGAACTGCACCGTATGTGCCTAGGTTTTTTGTCTCTTAATGCATTGTGTTTAGTGTTTTATGATGTTTTTAGTCTTTTGTTATGATTTATGATGTTTTTGGTCTTTTTGGTAGTTTTATGTTCACAAGGAAAAATGACTAGAAAGCTAGTGGAAAGAAGCTAATGATTAAAACAGAGTGAAACCTGATTGGTTGATGACAAGTGGTGAATGCAAAGGCAACTACTGAAACAAAATCAAATCCAAACTATGACTAAACAGAAACAAAGCTTGATAATGACTTTTAAGCAAATGACTCAAAACATAAACTCAACTTGTCCAATTCTTTCATCAAAAGTATTTTGAGAGAAAGCTTGAGAAGTGGTCTGCTAAATATGCAAATTCTCCTAAGCTAAGTATGCAAACTCTCCTAATCTAAACAATTAAACAACTAGCTTATAATGATGCAACATTTTATCCATGATTAGAGATTTGTTGAAGCATATTTGGAGAAAAACATTGATACCATCATAAGATCTCTACTCTAAGATTAGTTCCTAACTCTATTCTGCAACTTAGTTAATCATCACTAAACCTCGCCCAAGAGTTATAGATTTATTTTTAAAGTAGTCTTTTGAGGAAAGGCTCTGTTTATGAAGTAGTAAAGAAGTTGCAAAAGTACCTCAGGCCTTGAAATGATACTGTCTTCTGTTCTTATGTTTATGAATCAATTATAGATTTGGAACAAGAAGAGGTTTGTAAATAATGAAGGTTGTTTTGTTAAGTTTAACAACTGAAGTAATCTAATATGCAGTGGATGACAACTAAATGTGGAGTGCAAATGCAATGAGTTAAGCTAAAACTGAACTTAAGATGTCACTAGTCTAAAACAATGCTGAACTAACAAGTCATTATCAAACTCAAAATAAAATACAGAGCATGAGTTAAATGCAATTAGACTCCGGAGCATTCTAACTAAGCTATCATGCATTATTCTATGGGATTATACAGCCTGTTTTTCCATCATGATTGGTATTTTGGAAGAGTTTCTTAGAACAATCCTGACTGTACAATTCAGTGCAAATGCAAACATAAAGACTGAAAGCAATTCAAAAACTAAGATGTCACAGCTGTCTCCTACCCATAATTATGATATTTTGGAAGGGCGTTTTAAGAGCAAGGTCAGCCATGTTACTTAGTAAAAACAAACAACTAAAACATTCATCATCACAGTCATGCTTTGGACATCATAAGGATTTTTTGGAAGAGTATTTAGAACAAATGTAACTGTGATAGTGAACAAAAGAAACTACAATTAAATCCTACAACACTATAGCCATTTCCCATTCATTATCATAATATTTTGGAAGAGTTTCTTCTTTTGGAAGAGTTTTTAGAACGAGTATAACTATAGTGGCTATGGAATTAACTATGCACTCAAACTTCAGAAACGTAAAGGCAACTAAGATACTTATCTAATTTATGCAAGTAAAACCGTGCAGGAGGCAGGGGCCCTCTACCACCAGACGGAATCTAACACCAAATCAACTCAACTCTTTTCAAAACAACACTGTCTTCTTCATTAAAGGAGAAATAACTTGAACAGAGCAATCTGCGTCTTCAGAAATGTAGCACAAAATCTAAGCAAAATCTGGAACAAAATCTAGCCTAGCTCTCGGTTTCCCAAGTGTTTTTATAACAAATTTACATAACAAGACTTGCAACAATTCCAAGATCATTGTCTTTCCTTATCGAAATCACATTAGGACTCTTGAAGTGGCTGCGTAAAAAGGAAAAGGACATCTGGACTAAGATAGTCCTATTAGAAGTCTGCCTTCTTAAATGTGTTCCCACGTACCAAAACCATATCCAGAATTCGGTTTTTCCTTCATGGTGAGCAACGAACAATGTAGACATGACGTGGAATATACCCATATGCGGTTTTTCTTGAGAGGCCACCTGGAACATGCCTAAACGTGAAGACAGCTGCAGAATTTCCGGTTAGCTACGGAATGTCTGCATTCTGCAGCTAGTTCCGGTCAAAATGCATTATAATGACAAAAATCACAAAACTTAGCAAGTTAGCCATGTTAATCATTCTAAAAGTAATTTTAACTAAATTCATTGATCAATTGGGTCTGGGATAACAATGGACAAAGGAAAATGAGGTAAAGTAAGATGAGAGAAAGCACAATCTTGAGGCTCAACATACCCCCACTGCTGACTTCTTGCATGTCCTCATGCAACTTATCCCATAAACTCAGAGGCTTCTGCAAGAACATCTAATCCTCTCCTTCTTCTTTGCCTGGAAGCTAAAGATCTTCTGGGTTTTCTGATGACAAGTTTGAACCTTAAGTTGATAAGTGCCCTGGTTAGCTTCTTGTTCCTCTTTTTCAACTTTTCATTAGCCTTTTCCACTTTGTCTATATGTAGAGATAAGGTTGAGTTCATATTGGTTTTGAGTTTGACTTGTTCCTTTAGAATGTCATTCTCATTTTTGATGTGTCTATTAAGTAATTCCAGATCATACCTATCCCTTCTTAACACATCTATTTCGGACAGTGGAGGACTAGGGGTTCTCTCTCTACTCTCTGAAGCTTTCCTTTCCAAAGTTTCAACATAGTCATAGAATTCTTGTTGAGCAGGGTCAATTTCAGGGGTTCCTTCATTAAAATCCTCTTCAACATATTCTTCAATAGATGTTTCCTCATCTTCTATATTTATCACCCCTGTTTGTTTGATTTGAGTTTTCCTTAATTTCCCCTTTAGTCTATGGCTTCTTCTTGGCTGGGAAGATCCCTCTCCTTTCTCTGTGGCAGATTTCCTGATTACCTTCTCTTTCTTAAGTTGTCTCTTGATTTGAGTCAACTTCTCTAAGATGATTTCCTCACTACTTTCCTGGACTGTTTTTTCAATTTCAATTTTTGAAGCTCTCCATTTTCTGCTTCTCCTTGTAGGCTGTTGTTCAGGTGAGGGCTCTTTTGGCTCTTCAAAATGATTTCTTATCAAGAAATTGTCCCAAGTATCATTGGTTTTGGCTAAATGGTGTTCAATTAAAATCTTAACCAAGCCATGATGATATAGAGTTGTCTCTAAAAATTGAACCCTTCTTTGAACACAAGAAGCCATCTTTTTCAAACTTTGAAGCAAGAAATAGGGTAAGTTTAACTCTTCCCCCAGAAAATGCATTATCAGCCTAATGTGGTAAACATAAAATGTTCCATATCTACCCTCACATGTAATAAATTTTTGCAGAATAAGTAGTATGTTTCTCCATTTATTTTTCAATGCAGAACTTGGAATTCCCTTCTTAAACACAGTGATATCCATACCTGGTGATTTTAGAATTTGCTTCCAGGATTCATTATGGAATTCTCTATTTTTGAACCATCTCTCTCCATTTCTAAGCAATCCCGTAGCTTCTGCAATGAAAACTTCAGTGACAGTGAATTTAACATCTCCCACTTCAACCTCAGCTCCTTGAAATGACCTTGCAAATGTTTTAGTGACTTCTTTGTGGAAGCCATTAAACTTCTCAAGAAATTGTAGCCATCCTATCTGTTGCAACATTTCTTTACATTGAGGGTAGCCTTCTAGGTATTTTGTACCCACTGGTTCAGTTCTTACAATGAAACCCATAATTGCTTCTTCAATGTTCAGATTAATACTCTTTCTACCCACTGAAACAATAACTTCCACCTTTGAATTGATATACCTCTGGTTCTCAGTGACAATGGCTTCAAACTTCGGACTGATATACCTCTGCGTTATAGTGACAATGGCTTCAAACTTCAGACTGTTATGCCTCTGGTTGGCAGTGACAATGGCTTCAAACTTCGGACTGATATGCCTCTGATTGATAGTGACAATGGCTTCAAATTCCTCACTGATATATCTCTGTCTTTCGGTGATAATGGCTTCAAATTCCACACTGCTATACCTCTGTCTCCCGGTGACAAATGGCTTCAAATTCTACACTGCTATAACTCTGCGTTTACAGTGATAATTCTCAATCTCTACTCACGGTGATAGGGCTTTGATATTCAAACTGATATACCCTTTGCTCTGCTCACGGTGATAGGAATATCTCTATTTTGCGGAATGAAGTGCTGGCTACAGAATGGAGTGATGGAAGTAGTTACGGAAATGAGTTAATGGAGTGAGGTGGAGAAAACGAATTAATGAGTGAAAAGACGACGGAGATTTTTACAACGGAAAATAAAATCATCATTGAATGATTTGGTTGGGTGACGTGAAGAAATTAAACACTTCAGCCATTTTAACCGCTTAAATGATGTCGGGTATAGAATTTGAAATGAGAGATTTTAATCCAAAGTTTGTGGAGGGTATTTTGGTCATGATCAATAAAAATAATTAAAACAACTTTTTCGAATAATTCATAACTAAAACTATGCTAAACTTTTATGAAATTCCATTATAATCTAAACTTGTTACCTCTGCTTTTCATTTGATTTTTGTAGTCTTTGTCTTCTTTGTTCACCTTTGGAAGAGTCTTCATAATTCTTCGTGATTCTTCTTATTCATGGATACACTAGATCATTTTGTTGCAATTATAATGTCTGCTGGCTAATGCCTTCAGGATTTGTAGCTGCGGAATGACTGTCTGGCTGCGGAAAGTCTGATCAGCTGCAGAATGTCTGTTAAGCTGCAGAATGTACCTGTAGAGCATTTTAATCATGGAATGGAGTGTTTTTGGAATATAAGTGAAATGTTATATGGCATGAATGAAGATGGATGATGAGACATGATGTGTATGAAGTGGATGATGAAATGGAATGAATTCAGTTTATGAAATGGAGTGGAAGAATATAAGAACTGCCCCGCAATCCATGACATTTGTTATTCATTTGCAGCAAGACTTCAAACTTTAAATTTTGACATGGAAATGAGGTGGATGGAGTATGGAATGGGATGAATGAAATATGGAATGAAGTAGAGTATGAATGAATGAATGAAATGGAATATGGATGGATAAGTGAATGGAGTGAAATGAAATGAGATGGATCATAAGCACTATGGATCTGAAATTATGATTTTGTAACAACTGCTTGAAAAAAAACAAAATGGAAAAGTTAGAGTGTCAGAGAGACTCTGATTTTCACCCTATATTTTCTATATAAACATGCCAATCAGTGATTGGTTTTCATGCTTATACTTTTAATTATTTATTATTATTTTTTTTTCAAAAGAAATGCTTCAGAAAATTCAATCAAGTTGATGAAGAAGAAAGATTCTTCTTCATTAACTTCACATCACTGCTTTCTTGGAACTTCTGGACAAATTCTTCTCTTGAGAGTGGTTTGTGATACAACTTCAATCTATGACCATTCACAAGAAAAGTGACCTCTTCTTCATCTATAGTTATGATTTTTACTGCCCCATTATCAAAAATTTCAACAATTTCATATGGCCCAAGCCAATGTGTCTGAAATTTACCTTGAAAATCCTTGAATTTTGAATCAAACAAGAGAGCCCAGTCACCCTCTTTGAATTTCTTCTCTTTGATGTACTTTTCATGCCATCTAGCCCTTTGTTGTTGGACTAGACTTGTTTTCTGAACTGCATCTTGTCTGATCTCATCCAATTCATTAATCTGCTCCAGTCTATGCTTTTGTGCCTCCGTCAAATCAAGTCCTAACTGAACTGCCATTTTGAAGGTTTGAATTTGGAACTCTATGGGAAACAAAACTTGCTTTCCATAAACAAGCTCATAAGGAGTATGGTCTGTTGTGTTTCTCCATGTAGTTCTATAGGCCCACAAGGCTTCAAGAAGCCTATCCACCCAATCTTTTCTATGTAAATGGACAGTCTTTGTTAGGATTCCTTCAATAACTTTATTGGTAGACTCCACTTGACCATTTTCTTGTGGATGATAAGGAGTAGATTTTCTATGCCTGATTTTGTACCTCTCCATCATTTTCTCCACTAGCCTTGATGTAAATTGAGCTCCTTGATCTGTAACAATTTCCCTTGGGACACCAAAACGAGTAAAAATATCCTCAAAAGAAAAGTAACTACAGATGCTTCATTAGCAAAAAGTAATGGCTTGGCCTCTACCCATTTGGTAACATAATCAGTGCAAACTAATATATATCTCTTTTGTCTTGATGGAGGACTAATAGGTCCTACAAAATCCAAAGCCCATTTTTCAAAAGGTTCAATATGTACCTAAGGTTGTAATGGCATTTCACCTGAAGGAGAAGGTTTCCCTACTCTTTGGAAACTGTCACACCTTTTGACATACTCTTTAGCATCTTTAAACAAGGATGGCCAATAATATCCTAAATTAAGGATCTTATAGGTTGTCCTCTTATCAGCAAAGTGTCCGCCACAAGGTTCATCACCACTAAATCCATCCAGAAATGAAAAGTACTTTTTACCTGCTAATGTATCTAATACTTGATCTATGAAAGGTAAGGGAAAATGGTCTTTAAGAGTAGCTTTATTCAGTTCTCGGTAGTCAACACACACCCTCCACTTTCCATTTTTCTTAGGTACAATTACTAAAGGGGAAACCCACTGACTATATGAAATAGGATAGATGAAGTTAACATTTAACAGTTTTTGTAATTCTTCCTTGACAATTTCCCTAAGATTTGGATTCATCCGTCTTTGAGGTTGTCTGATTGGTTTGCAATTTGCCTCTATATAGATGTGATGAGTACAAGTCTTGGGACTTATCCCTTTCATGTCAGTGTATTCCCATGCATATGCACAAGAATGTCTCTGTAATACTTTGACTAGTTCTTCTTGTTGAGATTTTTCCAGGTTTTTGTTTATATTCAAGGTTTTGCCTGGAAAAATTTCACTTGTAGAACTGCCAAATTTGTCCATAGAATGAAGAGACATCTGTCTAGATGACAAGAAATCAATATTGGATTTCTCTTGAAATGATTCTTGTTTGTGCTCTGGAGAAGATTCAAAATTTTCTAGAGTATTCAGAATTTGATTATCTTCACTAATTTCTGAAATTGTGAAGAGTGGTTGTAAATATTCTTCATCCTCTATCCATTGAGTGTCATATAGATCTGTAATTGTCCTAGTTGGAGGATATAAAGTGAATTTCTTTGTTGAACTTCCATCAGAAATATACATATCACCGGACCGACAACTAATAAAAGCATCAGCTGTAGCCAACCAAGGTCTTCCTAGTATAACAGGATGGCCTCCTAGATTATTCTTGGGTGTCAGGATCATGAAATCCACAGGGTACTCCCAAGAGTCTAGGGACACTGGAATATCTTCTATTACCCCATCTGGTCTGATCACAGATCTATCTGCTAATTGTAATAGTGTGGGTGTAAAAAGAAGATTAGGAAGTTTTAGTTTGTCCATGATTTGTCTACTCATGATATTTATTGCTGCTCCTAAGTCAATGAGTGTGTTTTGAATTTCAATTCCATTGATGTGAATTTTGACAACTGGATTTCCTAGGTCAAGGTACTTTGGAATAGTAATCTTACCCATCATAATATCTGCTATTTGTCCTACCAGTTGAATTTTCTTGGTTTCTCTTATTCTTTTCTTTGTTGTCTTCATACTCAACTCCTTTATTGTTTTGGCTAAAATTGGGATTTCCTTAATGGCCACAATAATAGATTATCAATGGTTGCTCATTCTATGATTCATTTGAGAAGTCATAATTAGTTTCATTCTTCTTTCCATTTTGTCAATTTGTAATCTTTCCGGAAAGGGAGGTATAAAAGTAGATGTGGATGGTTGCTCTAATACTGGAGTTGGGCTTATTGGATCTTTATTTCAGTTTTTCAATGTTTTGGCCTTGAAAGGATGTTTCTTCCTCAAGACTTTTATTAACCCGTAGGGAGTCTTCCTCAGAATTATCTTGTTCTTGTATGATCACAGAAGGTTTCCTCTTCTCAAGTATCCTTCCAGACCTAAGTTGAACATCACTGAGGTCTAGAGGAGTAATTAAATAAGTTGGAAATTGTTGTCCTTCTATCATGTATGTATTCTGAGGATTCTTATTATTGGGGTTTGGTATGGGCTGAGCTGGTAATTGATTGGATTTTTGAGGGAATGGTAATGGAAGTGGTTGATTTTGATGAGGTTGGTTCTGATGATGTTGTTGAAAATTTTGTTGAAGATTTTGAGGAAAATTTTGTGGATATGGTGGATAGGATGGTGGATACTGATAATATGGAGAGTATCTTCCATAGAGACCTTGTGATCCTTGTGCCCAAGCTTGAGATTGATTTTGAAATTGGGGCCAAGGTTGCTGCCAAGAATTCCAAGGTGGAGGTTGATTATACATTTGATCATGAAATCCCTGTGTCTGAGGTCCCTGCCAAGGTCTTCTAGATACAAAGTTAAGAGATTCTGTGGAATCGGTAGGAGTTTCTTCTTGAAAAACAGCCTTGAGACCAGGAAGAGAAGGAAAATTCTTGGTCTCATGTTTCTCGGAACAAATAACACAGGTTTCTACAACTTTTACATCCAAAGGGCACTCTCTCAAGGCATGTTTCTTCCTACATTTGGGACAAAATATTGCCAAGGCATCAGATTCAGCCTTTTGCTTGTTTTGTATCTTGAGGGTGTCTATTTGTTCACTAAGACTCCCTAATATGTCAGATTTAAAATCATCAAGCATGTGTCATATTTCTGATCTACTTACTGTCCCAGAAGCGGATTTACTTGCTCTTGCAAGAGCAGGATCTCTTGGACCTTTGACAGTTTTGGATTTCCCTCTGGAAAGGTTGATACATAACTCAGATATTTCAGGTAATGTGAGTTGTGATATATCCTTTTTCCCATCATGTTAAGGATATCCAACCATTCATCCCTAATGGTTTTCAACAAAAGAGATTTTAAAGTGTCTTGATCTAGGTTTTCCATTTGTGCCCTTTTTATGTTGTATTTAAATCTTTCCAACAAATCTTCTAAGTTTTCATCTTCTTTTTGTAACATCTTGAACACTTCTTCCTTATGATTAGCCGGCATACAATAATCCAAGTATCTCTCTAGAAATGCTTGTTTCATGTCTTCCCATGTCCTAATGGAACTACTGCTTAAGCTCATAAACCACTTCAATGATGCTCCTTTCAGAGTTGAAGGAAATAATTTCAATTTTTGGGCATCTTGAAGGTAGTCATAAGTCCTACACAGTACTTCAAATTCGAATACGAAAGTTTCAGGATCCTCAGTTTTAAGTCCATAGAAGTTCGGAAGGACAGAAGGTGAAATGTTTTTCATGGTTGTATTGGTTTCTCCATCAAGTATAGGGAACACAAAAGAGCTTCCTATTCTACCTCTTCCTCCATCTGCACCTCTACCTCCTCTTCCTCCTTCTCCTCTACCTCTACCTCTACCTCCTCCAAATAATGTGTTTTCTCCATTAACAACTCCTCCTCCTCCTTCTTCTGCCATGGTTGACTCTCTTGTGGAAGTAGAAAGGTTTGTATCCTCAACAAAAGTTTTTGGATCCTCTTCTATGGCAGGTTCAATGGATGAAGTGGAAGGTTTCTCTAATGGAATAGGTGACCTTAGATCTTCTAGAAGTCCAGGATCAGTGAAGGATGGAAGATGGGTTTGAGTTGAAGGTGTACTAGTTCTGGATCTAGATGAAACAAGTGGTGTTCTAGATGTCAAACTTCTGCCTCTGTTGCTTATAAATCTTCCTCTTGAATCTCTCTCCCTACGCATAAAATTGTTTTTGGATGCTAAGAAACAAAGGTTACCTAGTTTTCACTTCCCCGGCAACGGCGCCAAAATGTTGTGCCTCAATCTATTCTCCTAAACTGAGTTCATTTAATTGTCAACCAGGATTTGTAAACTGCTGAAGTGAAATGTACCATATGTACCTAGGTGCTTGTTTCCTAGTGCGTTGTGTGTAGTGTTTTGTGATGTTTTGGTCTTTTATGTTAATTTATGATGTTTTTGGTCTTTTATGTTAATTTATGATGTTTTTGGTCTTTTGAAGTTTTGTGTTTACAATGGAAATGTCTAGAAAGCTAATGAAAAGAAATTGGTGGTCAAGAACACAGTTGAGCCTAATGTATGGAATGGAAAATGTAATCAAAAATACTGAAGCAACATCTAAACTATGACTGAATAGAAACAAGAGCTTAATGATGACTTCTTAAACAAATGACACAAACTAGACTTTGAGAAATGATCACTTAAATGTGCAAGTTTTCTAACTAGACAATTAGACACTAATCATGATGCAACATTCTATTCTAAACTCATCTATTCCATGACTAATTCCTAGTTCTATTCTGCAATTTCAATTAAAGGTCAGAGTCTATTCTCCAAGAGTTATTGGTTTCTTTTCAGGGTAGTTCTGTTGAGGAAGAGCTCTGTTTGTAGTGAGGAATTTGCGGAGATATTTCAGACCTTGTAATGATGTTATCTTCTGTTCCTAAAGTTATGGATCACTGATGGTTTTCAGAACAAAAAGATATTTGTAAATAATGAAGGCTGTCTTAGGAATCCTATCAACTAAAGTGATCTATTGTGCAAAGGGTGACAGTGTGACTATGAGATATGAGTGCAATGAATTGATTTAAACATGAGCTTAAGATGCTTCTAAACTAGAACAATGTTAAACCATAAGCCATCATCAAACTTTGAAATGAAGAAGCTGGACATGAATTAAATGCAAAATGAAACTCCGGAGCATTCTAATTAACATGCACTATCCTATGAAGTTACACAATCGGTTTGTTCATCATGAGTGATATTTTGGAAGAGTTCCTTCTTGTGGAAGAGTAGAACAATTTTGACCGTGGACTTGTATGCAATTGAAAGAAAATGAGCTGAAAGAAAATGAAACTAAGTTGTCACATCACAGTTATATCTTGAACTTCTTAAGGATGTCTTGGAAGAATTTCTTCTTGTGGAAGAGTGGTTAGGACAAGTGCAACTATGATAGTGAAGACTAAAAACTACAACTAATTCCTATGACACTATAGCTATTCATCATTCATTGTTATGATCTGTTGGAAGAATGTCTTCTTGTGAAAGAACTAGGATGAATATAACTACAGTCTCTAGTTAAAAACAAATACAACTCCTATCCTACAGTACCATAGTCATTAAACATTCATTGTTTTGATTTATTGGCAAAGTGTCTTCTTGTGGAAGAACTGGAACGAATTATGGCTACAGTAGCTAGCTAAAACAAATACAAATCCTATCCTACGGTACCATAGTCATTAAACATTCATCGTTTTGATTTATTGGCAAAGTGTCTTCTTGTGGAAGAACTGGAACGAATTATGGCTACAGTAGCTAGTTAAAACAAATACAAATCTAACTGATATCCTACAATACCATAGTCATCAATCATTCATCATTTTGGTCTGTTGGAAGAATGTATTCTTATGGAAGAACTGGAATGAGTACGACCACAGTATATAAAACACAACAACTACTAATTCAATATGAAGAACGTAAAGACAGCTAGGAAAAACTTATCTAGTTTACGCTAAGGAAATCCGTTCAAGGGGCAGGGGCCCTCTACCACTTGACGGCATTCGACTTCACAATTAAATCACGCCTTCAAGATAATTTTGTCTGCTCCATTAACGATGCAATAGTTTGAACATAATACTCTGTGTCTTAAAAGACGTAACACAGAGTTTACACCAAAATCTAGCAGCAAATCTACACAAAATTTCTAACTAAGCTCTCGGCCTACTCAAGAGTTTATAAAGTAAATGCAAGTAACAATAATTACAATAATTTAGGAATGATGTCTTCCTAATCCAAATCATCTTAGGAGTCTTTGAGGTGGCTGCGTAAAAGAGAAAAGACACCTGGACTGTAACAGTCCTAGTAGGAATCTTCCTTCACAAATGTGTTCCCACGTGCATAACCGTATCCAGAATTCATTTCCTCTTCCATGACGAGCAACACACCATGTAGGCACGACGTGGATCATGCCCATATGCGTTTTTCCTCAAGAGGCCACCTGGAACATA
This sequence comes from Pinus albicaulis, assembly GCA_034641835.2. NCBI lineage: Eukaryota > Viridiplantae > Streptophyta > Pinopsida > Pinales > Pinaceae > Pinus > Pinus albicaulis. Next base: position 14,972,043 of record CM076573.1, read on the forward strand.
CTCAAACATAAAGGTAGCTGCAGAATCGCCGGTTAGCTACAGAATGCATGCATTCTGCAGCTAGTTCCGGTCAAAATGCTTAACAATGGCAACAATCACAAAATTCAACAAGTCAGTCATGTAAACCATTCTAGAAGTAATTTTAACTATTTTTATTGATCAATTGGGTTTTAAAATAGAAATGGACAAGGGAAAATGAGGTAAAATGAGGTGAAGGAAAGCACAAATTTGAGGCTCAACATACCCCCACTGCTGTCTCTTTGCATGTCCTCATGCAAATTATCCTATGAATTCTGAGGCTTCTGCAAGGACATCTAATCCCCTTCTTTTCCTTTGTCTCCATGCTAAAGGCCTTCTGGGTTTCCTGATCACAAGTTTGAACCTGAGGTTTGTGAGTGCTCTGATCAACTTTCTGTTCCTTGTCTTCATCTTCTCATTGGTTCTCTCCACTTTGTCTATATGCAAGGATAAGGTTGAGTTCATGTCAGTCTTGAGCTTGATTTGATCTTTGAGAATTTCATTCTCATTTTTGATGTGTCTATTCAACACTTCCAACTCATACCTATCCCTCCTCAATATATCAATTTCAGTTAGTGGAGGACTGGGGGTTCTCTCTTCTCTTTCTGAAGCTATTCTCTCTAAAGTTTCCACATAATCATAGATTTCCTGTTGAGAAGGATCAATCTCAGGGGTGCCTTCATAAAAATATTCATCATCATACTCTTCCATAGATGTTTCTTCATCTTCAATATTGATTACCCCTGTTTGTTTGATTAATGTTTTCTTCAGTTTTCCTTTTAATCTGTGGCTTCTCCTAAGTTGAGAGGAACCCTCCCCTTTTTCCATAACAGATTCCTTGATTTCCTTCTCTGCCTTGAGTTGTCTCTTGATTCTAGTCAACTTCTCCAGAATGACTTCTTCACTGCTTTCTTGAACCGGTTTGTCATTTTTACCTGTTGGAGTCCTCCATCTCCTACTTCTCTTTGTGGCCTGTGGTTCAGGTGATAGTTCTTTTGCTTCCTCAAAATGATTTCTTATTAAGAAATCATCCCATGTATCATTTGATTTAGATAGATGATGCTCAACTAAAATTTTGACTAACCCATGATGATACGGGGTTGTTTCCAAAAACTGAACTCTTCTCTGAACACAGGAAGCCATTTTCTTCAGACTTTGATACAGGAAATATGGTAGATTCAAATCTTCTCCTAGAAAATGCAACATTAGTCTCATATGGTAGACATAAAATGTCCCATATCTACCCTCACATGTAACAAATTTTTGTAAAAGAAGTAGTATATTCCTCCATTTGCTCTTCAATGCTGTATTGGGAATTCCCTTCTTGAACACACTAACATCCATGTTTGGTGATTTTAAGATTTGTTTCCATGATTCATTATGGAATTCCCTATTTTTAAACCATCTTTCCCCAGCTCTGGATAATCCTGTAGCCTCTGCTATAAAAACTTCATTAACAGTAAACTTAACATCTCCTATTTCAACCTCAGTGCCTTGGAATGATCTAGCAAATGTTTTGGTAACTTCTTTATGGCAACCATTAAACTTTTCCAAGAATTGGAGCCATCCTATTTGTTGTAGCATCTCCTTGCATTGTGGATAACCTTCTAAATATTTTGATCCTATAGGCTCAATCCTTACGATGAAACCCATGATTTTTTTCACTATCAATTAACACTCTTCTCTATCCACAAAACAATGGCTTTTACTTTCGGATTAAAATGGCTTCAAGCTCTAAATAAAAATGGCTTCAATTTTGGAAGAACATACCTTTGAAATAGATACAGTCTTAAAAATCTCTGGTTTGTATGCCTCTGTTTGAAAAATGCCTTCGAATCCTCGGACTGATGTGCTTCTGTTGAACTTTGGAATGATATGGAAGCAATTTCAATTTTCGAGCTAATGTGTCTCTGATAGACAGTGGTAGATGATTTCAAATTTCTTTTTGTGCAATACCTCCGTCTTTGGTAACAGAAGACTTCAAACTCAATCACTGAAAAACGCTTCTGTTTCTAGTAACACCAGACTTCAAACTCAACCTCTGTCTTTGGTATCAAAGTCTTCAATTTTAGCACCTCTGTCTTCTGGTAGCAACAGGCTTTAAACTCTACACGGCCACAATTCTGTGTTGACAGTGAAAATGCTCCAAACTTTGTTCTCAGTGATATGCTCTCTGTTCAGTGAGTTCTCACACCGTTATGCTTCCAATGTACCTCTTCTGTTCTGCTCCTGATGATAATAATGCTTCTGCCTTCGGAATGGAATACTGGCTACGGAATGACGTTATGGAAAATGGTCACGGCATAGAGTGGTGAAGTGAGGTGGAGGATTGCATTAATGATTTGAGGAGACGGCGGAGGATTTACGACGGCAGGAAAAATCTTCATCATTAAAGAACTTGGTTAAGAGTCGTGGGTATTTCAAATGATTTGGCCGTTCCACCGCTCAAATGCTATTGGATAGAAAATTTGAATTGGAAGATTTAATACAAAGTCTATAGAGGGTTTTGTTTGGTGTTTGATCAATAAAATAATTAAAACAACTCTTTGAATAATTTCACAACTAAACTATGCTAAATTTTCATGAATTGCCATCGTAATTTAAATTTATTACCTCTGCCCTTTATTTGATGTTTGTGTAGCCTTTGTCTTCTCTGCTCATCTTTGGAGGAATCTTTCACAATTTTCTTGATATTTTTGATTCATGAATTCATTGGATCACTTTGTTGTAATTCTGATGTCTGCTGGTTGATGCCTTCAGGGTTTATAGCTGCCAAAAAGACTGTCGGGCTGCAGAAAAGGTGATCAGCTGCAGAATGTCCACTGAGCTGCAGAATGTTCCTGTAGAATACTTTAATCATGAAAATGAAATGTTCCTGGGAGATGGGTGAAATGTTTATGAAAATGGATGAAATGGATGATGGATTATGAAGTGGATAATGGAATAAGAATGGATTCAGTTCATGGAATGAAGGAACATAAGGGTTGTACTGCAATTCATGGCATATTTTTATTCACTTGCAGCAAGATATCAAATTCTATGTTTTGACATGAGAATGGAAGATGGAGTGAAATGAATGGAATGGAATGGAGTGAAATGAATAAAATGGAATGGAGTGAAATGTGAATGATGGATGGGATGAAGTATGGATGGATAGTGAATGGAGTGAGATGAAATGAATCATAAGTACTATGGCACTGAACTTATGATTTATAACAGCTGCTTAGAAACAAAAATGGGAAAAGTTAGTGTCAGAGAGACTCTGATTTTCACCCTATCTTTTCTGTATAAACATGCCAATCAGTGATTGGTTTTCATGTTTATACCTTTATTTTTTTTTAAATTTTTTTTAAATTTTTATTTTTTTTTTATTTTTTTTATTTTTTATTTCAAAAGAGAAATGCTTCAGAAAATTTAATCAAGTTGATGAAGAAGAGAGGCTCTTCTTCATTAACTTCACATCATTGTCTCCTTGGAACTTCTTGACAAACTCTTCTCTTGAGAGTGGCTTGTGGTATAGCTTCAGTCTATGGCCATTCACAAGAAAAGTGACCTCTTCTTCATCTATAGTTCTGATTTTTACTGCCCCATTATCAAAAATTCAAACAATTTCATATGGCCCAAGCCAATGTGTCTGAAATTTCCCTTGAAAATCCTTGAATTTTGAATCAAACAAGAGAGCCCAATCACCCTCTTTAAATTTCTTCTCTTTGATATACTTGTCATGCCATCTAGCCCTTTGCTGTTGGACTAGACTTGTTTTCTGAACTGCATCTTGTCTGATCTCATCCAATTCATTAATTTGCTCCAATCTATGCTTTTGTGCCTCCGTTAGATCAAGTCCTAGCTGAACTGCCATCTTAAATGTTTGGATTTGGAACTCTATAGGAAACAAAACTTGCTTTCCATAAACAAGCTCATAAGGAGTATGGCCTGTTGTGTTTCTCCATGTAGTTCTATAGGCCCACAAGGCTTCAGGAAGCCTATCTACCCAATCTCTTCTATGTAGATGAACAGTCTTTGTTAGGATTCCTTCAATGACTTTGTTAGTGGATTCCACTTGACCATTTGCTTGTGGATAATAAGGAGTAGATGTTCTATGTCTGATTTTGTACTTCTCCATCATTTGCTCCACTAGCCTTGATGTAAATTGAGCTCCTTGATCTGTAACAATTTCCCTTGGGACACCAAAACGAGTAAAAATATCCTCAAAAAGAAAAGTAACTACAGATGATTCATTAGAAACAAGTAATGGTTTAGCTTCTACCCACTTAGTAACATAATCAATGCAAACTAATATGTATTTCTTTTGTCTTGATGGAGGACTAATAGGTCCTACAAAATCCAAGGCCCATTTTTCAAAAGGTTCAATGTGTACCTGAGGTTGTAATGGCATCTCACCTGAAGGAGAAGGTTTCCCTACCCTTTGGCAACTGTCACACCTTTTGACATACTTCCTTGCATCTTTAAACAAAGATGGCCAATAATATCCTAAATTAAGGATCTTATAGGCTGTCCTCTTATCTGCAAAGTGTCCGCCACAAGGTTCATCATGACATGCCTTGAGAATCTCAGGCATTTCATCTTCACGAACACACCTTCTAATGATCAGATCTGGACCTGTCTTGTACAACTCATTAGCGACCCATGAATATTTTGCACTATCACAAATGATTTTTCTTTTATCCTTTGCATTCATAATTGAAGGAAATTTTCCTGAAACTAAATAATTAGCAATATCAGCAAACCATGGAGTTTGAGTAGAGATTGCAAAAAGATATTCATCAGGAAATTGATCTTCAACCGGAGTGTCATCTTTGATATTTTGAATTCTAGACAGGAAGTCAGCCACAGTGTTATGTTTTCCAGGCCTATCTAGAATAGTAATGTTGAATTCTTGCAATAATAACAACCATCTTATAACTCTACCATTAGTGATTGATTTATTCATTAAATATCTAATGGCAGAATGATCAGTGTGAATAAAAGTTTCATAGCCAGTTATATAGTGTCTAAATTTGTTAATGGCATGAACAACAGCTAAAAACTCTTTTTCAGTTACAATATAGTTTAACTCTGCAGGAGTCAAATTTTTACTGATATAATAGATGGCATAGGGAATTAAATCTTTCTGTCCCAATACTGCTCCCAGAGCTGTATCGGAAGCATCTGTCGAGATATGAAAAGGTAACTTCCAGTTAGGTCCCCTTAATATAGGTGCTTCAGAAATTTTGGTTTTCAGGGTTTCAAAAGCTAACTGGCAATGAGAAGTCCACTTAAATTCACAATCTTTGGTGAGTAATTTGAAGAGAGGAGATGCTATTTTGGTGAAGTTTTTTATAAATCTCCGATAATACCCTGTAAATCCTAGAAAACTTCTAACATCTCTTTGACAACTTGGAATGGATAGGTTAGAAATGACTTCAACTTTCGCCTCATCAACTCTAATCCCATCCCCTGAAATGTGGTGCCCTAAAACAATACCTTCAATGAACATCATAAAACATTTTTCATGACTAAGAGAAAGGTTTGCTTCTTGACATCTTTTTAAGACCTTTTCCAAGTTTTCTAAAGCCTCTTCAAATGTATCCCCATAAAGTGTAAAATCATCCATGTACACCTCTACACAGTCATGTATTAGATCAGAAAAAATTCCTAATACTGCCCTTTGGAATGTTGCAGGTGCATTGCACAATCCAAATGGCAATACTCGGTAGGCATAAGTACCCCAAGGACAAGTAAATGTGGTTTTATCTTGGTCTTCAAGTGCTACTTGGATTTGATTGTAACCACTAAACCCATCTAGGAATGAAAAGTACTTTTTGCCTGCTAATGTATCTAATACTTGATCTATGAAAGGTAAGGGAAAATGGTCTTTAGGAGTAGCTTTATTCAGTTCTCGGTAGTCAACACACACCCTCCATTTTCCATTTTTCTTTGGCACAATTACCAAAGGAGAAACCCACTGACTATCTGAAATAGGATAGATGAAATTAACATTTAACAATTTTTGCAATTCCTCTTTAACAATTTTCCTAAGATTTGGATTCATCCGTCTTTGAGGCTGTCTGATTGGTTTGCAATTTGCCTCTATATAGATGTGATGAGTACAAGTCTTGGGACTTATCCCTTTCATGTCGGTGTATTCCCATGCATATGCAGAAGAATGTCTCTGTAATACTTTGACTAGTTCTTCTTGTTGAGATTTTTCCAGATTTTTGTTTATGTTCAAGGTTTTACCTGGAAAAATTTCACTTGTAGAACTGCCAAATTTGTCCATAGAATGAAGAGACATCTGTCTAGATGACAAGAACTCAATATTGGATTTCTCTTGAAACGATTCTTGTTTGTGCTCTGGAGAAGATTCAAAATTTTCTAGAGTATTCAGAATTTGATTATCTTCACTAATTTCTGAAATTGTGAAGAGTGGTTGCAAATATTCTTCATCCTCTATCCATTGAGTGTCATCTAGATCTGTAATTGTCCTAGCTGGAGGATATAAAGTGAATTTCTTTGTTGAAATTCCATCAAAAATATACATATCACCGGACCTACAACTAATAAAAGCATCAGCTGTAGCCAACCAAGGTCTTCCTAGTATAACAGGATGGCCTCCTAGATTATTCTTGGGTGTAAGGATCATGAAATCCACAGGGTACTCCCAAGAGTCTAGGGACACTGGAATATCTTCTATTACCCCATCTGGTCTGATCACAGATCTATCTGCTAGTTGTAATAGTGTGGGTGTAAAGAGAAGATTAGGAAGTTTTAGTTTGTCCATGATTTGTCGACTCATGATATTTATTGCTGCTCCTAAGTCAATGAGTGTGTTTTGAATTTCAATTCCATTGATGTGAATTTTGACAACTGGATTTCCTGGGTCAAGGTACTTTGGAATAGTAATCTTACCCATCATAATATCTGCTATTTGTCCTACCAGTTGAATTTTCTTGGTTTCTCTTATTCTTTTGTTTGTTGTCTTCATACTCAACTCCTTTATTGTTTTGGCTAAAATTGGGATTTCCTTGATGGCTTGCAATAATGGAATTTTAATGCAAACATTTCTCAATTCATCCAAGAAATCATAATTAGGCACCATTATTTGTTTTTCTACACCCTTGTCAATTTGTAATCTTTCCGGAAAGGGAGGTATAAAAGTAGATGTGGATGGTTGCTCTAATACTGGAGTTGGGCTTATTGGATCTTTATTTCAGTTTTTCAATGT